>OX596138.1:9605857-10205857 GCA_951394285.1 Epirrhoe tristata | reverse complement strand
ATAATTATCACAATTCTTTTAGATCATATTGCAGTGCAAGTTCCTTTGAAAATATCTAAATAGCTATTTTGGAATTAAAAATTTAGTTAGTTTATTTCATCCGTAAACAGGCAAATTACTTTAACATTTACATTATATATAGGGCTTTGTTGAGAAGGCCTAGAAACATGAAACTTGGAGGGTGCATTCCTTTTATGATATAGGGAAGCCTACGAATTTTGGAAAATCTACCCCTAACAGGGGGTAAAATCGAAGTATATATGTACCTTGATAACACGGTCCCTGCCGGCCGTGCACATGCGTCCCGTCGCCTCGTCCACGAACAGAGAAGACACGGCGTGCTTCATGTCGTGGAATGATGCCAAAGATTCACGACTGAAAATAGAGTAAAGAAAATGTGTTTAATAGGGTCGTCATTTCAACATTCAATCTCCAGCTACGGGCTGGAGGGCATAAAATGAGTAAATATGTCTAAGATGCATATTCCTATGTAAATGGGAATTTATCGCGTACAATTACCTTATTTTAAGCCGACGTTTTGCTTACGTTAAAATGGGCGTGGTCGCGGGCAGACTGAGGTTATTTTACGCGAAGAATACGCGAAAATAATAAGAGGTATTTAAAAGTGTTTAAAGTTATACCGCTTTTTGGTGTGAACGTGGGCTAAGAAGATTAGTATACATACGGAGGTATTAAACGGTACGTGGGGTAAAAAGATTAGTATACATACGGAGGTATTAAACGGTACGTGGGGCAAGAAGATTAGTATACATACGGAGGTATTAAACGGTACGTGGGGTAAAAAGATTAGTATACATACGGAGGTATTAAACGGTACGTGGGGCAAGAAGATTAGTATACATACGGAGGTATTAAACGGTACGTGGGGTAAAAAGATTAGTATACATACGGAGGTATTAAACGGTACGTGGGGCAAGAAGATTAGTATACATACGGAGGTATTAAACGGTACGTGGGGTAAAAAGATTAGTATACATACGGAGGTATTAAACGGTACGTTGGGCAAGAAGATTAGTATACATACGGAGGTATTAAACGGTACGTGGAGTAAAAAGATTAGTATACATACGGAGGTATTAAACGGTACGTTGGGCAATAAGATTAGTATACATACGGAGGTATTAAACGGTACGTGGGGTAAAAAGATTAGTATACATACGGAGGTATTAAACGGTACGTGGGGCAAGAAGATTAGTATACATACGGAGGTATTAAACGGTACGTGGGGCAAGAAGATTAGTATACATACGGAGGTATTAAACGGTACGTGGGGTAAAAAGATTAGTATACATACGGAGGTATTAAACGGTACGTGGGGTAAAAAGATTAGTATACATACGGAGGTATTAAACGGTACGTGGGGCAAGAAGATTAGTATACATACGGAGGTATTAAACGGTACGTGTGGCAAGAAGATTAGTATACATACGGAGGTATTAAACGGTACGTGGGGTAAAAAGATTAGTATACATACGGAGGTATTAAACGGTACGTGGGGTAAAAAGATTAGTATACATACGGAGGTATTAAACGGTACGTGGGGCAAGAAGATTAGTATACATACGGAGGTATTAAACGGTACGTGGGGCAAGAAGATTAGTATACATACGGAGGTATTAAACGGTACGTGGGGTAAAAAGATTAGTATACATACGGAGGTATTAAACGGTACGTGGGGTAAGAAGATTAGTATATCAAAAGGTACAATTTGATGTTTTACATACAAGAGTATTTCCGAAATCCGTAATCTTGGCCTAAAGTTATCCAAATTCTGAAGATTAAGGCTCAGTCCAATATCATTTCTCAAGAAAAGTTTATTTTTTTCCGAGAAATTGAAAAAGAATGGCGTTTTAAAAAGTCACGCTGTTAATACGAGTTTCGTTGCCGACTGTACGTGGGGTAAGACTATACAGCATACATACGGTTCATGACGCAGCTGTTCGTAGCAAGCCGTGCAGACGCGCTGGGAGAACTCGAAGCCCATCACGGGCAGAGGCAGGCGGTGTGGCGAGCACGCGGCACACGCCGCCGCGCCGCACCAGCGGCAGTGGTGCTGGCGGAGACCTGCCCAGACAGTGCTAGGGTTACAACATTATAATATTGATTTACTAGCTGGTACTCGCGACTTCGTCAGCAAAATAACATACTTAATAAAAACAGAACTGAAAACTGCTGTTCAGAAGATTCTCTTCTGATACTTTTATAAATAAAAATGCAATAATAGCGCCATCTCGACCTCAGCAGCACCTCAGAACTTCACTTTAAGTCCCCATACAAAATTGCAACCCTTATTTCCCGCCCTTCATGATTAGTTTTGAAAAAAAAAGTAGCCTATGTCCGTCGCTGGGACATAATCTTTATCCATGTCATATTTCAGCATCATTTTGCAGTGGCGTGAAAAGGTAACAAACAGACAGACAGACAGACACATTTTACTACATAATAGATGGCGCCACAGGAAAAATTAGATCGCGCTATCGTTGCGTTTTGGGGAACGTAACATATAAACTCGCTAATCCTCTACTTTTCACCATAGTCCGGTAACACTAAAACGGCCTCATAGGCCATTAGTATTAGGCCCTCCGAAAAAAAAAAAAAAAAAAAACTACTTTTCAGCTTTATAATATTAGTATGGAAGTATGGATTTCGTGAAGTTAGTCGTATGGATGTGCATAACGCTTCCACTGAACATGAGATGAGGAGTAGTCGAACAAACCATCACTTTTCCACTTTTTGCATTTTTTTGCGGACTCTTGTTGATAACCCTGAGAACTATCTATTGATGCACGTTGGCAATCCAGGGGCCGTATTCCCGTTCTTATTTCCGTTCGTTCGATGAACATTCGGATATTTCTTTCTACGATTTGACTTTAAAGGGAATAATTAATAATAATTTTACTTTTTTGGAACATTTATTAAGGTTAGGACCGTGTTTCAATGTTAATCTTTCGACTGAATACAATGTAGCTCGTAGTAAGAAGCATCCGAATATTCATCAAACGAACGAAAAAATGAACGCGAATAACCACCCTGATTGATTGATTGATGCACAAAATAAAAAAAATAAAAAGTGACGTTTTGTTAGTCTGCTCCTCACATAGAAACGGTTAGCTTCATGAATGCCTAGATCCATACGCTAGTCATGCCTCCCGGCATAATGTATCTGACATATTATTTTCAGTTTTCTAGGTTAAATCGGATCTTCTCAAGGCCAATTTAACCACTTGCTAATACATTGATAGCTGTTATAACATCTGCCTGTTCAATTCAATATCATTAAAAAGCTAAACTGCTACATAGCCTTATGAGAAACTTGTTGAACATTCTGAACGCTCTTGGATAAGTTGTTTGTAGGCCAAAAAGACTACATACAGTTCGCCCAACGGATCTAGGCATTCGTGATGTTAGCCGTTTGTCTGCGCAGTGACCGCTTTTTCATACAAAATTGTGTTCTGCGCAGACAAACGGCTAACTTCACGAATGCCTAGATCCGTTGGGCGAACAGTACCTAATTGTTTCTTCTCCATCATAGCGCGCACGTTCCATATGAAAGGCGCGCGACAGATCTGGCAGAGATCGGACTCTTTCCACGCGGGCGTTTCGCGACGCTTCACGCCCATCTCCCATACACCAAGTGCGCCGTCTTCGCCCGCTGATATTAGCCGTTCGCAGCCGCCCACGTACCAGAGACCCGTTACTTTGTTACTGAAATATAAAAAGTGTGTAAAAAAAAACGTAAACAGGTTCACGACTGTATCCCCAAGGTGCGGTACATTCTCTCAGATCTTTTTATGTTACTTATTAAAGATCCTTTGCAGATGTCTAAGGGGGGTAGTCAGAGGCATGTCCAAACACATATTTGATACATGCCCACATCTTGCAGAAGTTAGTATTCTATACGTGACAGGTTGCAAGCCCATCGCCGCCTATAAGAACACTAACTGGTTTCCTCACGATGTTTTCGTTCACCGTTTAGAGCACGTGTTAAAAAAAGTGTGTCATAACACTTTTATCCATAGATAAATAAATAATTTATTTATGGAATATTTTAAATCAACGGGATTGCAGTCGACTTAGGAAACGTTGGCCAGACTAGATTGATGCTTTTGTGGGAGGTTGAATTTTAATAACAGCTAAAGAGAAAGTTCTCCTTAAAGGCCTTACAAAAAAAATAACATTTTAAGTTTACCTATGCCCTTGCAGTTCATAAGCTGTGCCTTTCTGACCACCTATATCCCATACTATGATAGTTTGGTCAAATGATCCGCTAAATAAAAGTTGAGGTATCGCTGCCCAGTTCAACACTCGAACCGAACTGAAAACAAAACATTATCGTTAGAATCATATTGAAATACAAGCTAAAATGTAGATGTGACTTGTAGAACACTCTTAGCTGTCATTTAATAATAAATTCCATTTGAAGGAATCAAGGGTGTTAAAAGTATAACATTTTGTTAACTTTTGAAACTTAAATAACATTATGCTGTCAAGCTAAATTACTGTTTTTAGTATAGCGCAAATCTAATTTTCAAACTGAAAGTATTTAATTTGCCGCCAGTGTTTTGGGCACGCTTCCGACTGACAGTGACCTGGATCAGTTGAGCTATCTATAGATCGTTTCTAACGATCCTTAGACAGCTTGATTATTCCTGTTGTATTTTGTAAATATATGTGTAATAGCTTAGTTTCTGTAAATAAACATCCTACTCTATTTGAATTTAATCATCAAAATATGTAATGCATTTAATACATACCCAGTATGCCCCTTCAGTGTAGTTACTAAGGTAGCTCCATTGTTATCTAACTTCAGCATAGTTATCTGTCCACTGTAGTCACCAACAAATGCATATTTGGACTGGGAGTCAAACCTGATACAGGCTCAGGAAACCATTGGCTTATCAGAAATCTATCTTACTTTACATTTATACAGGAAGCAGTGTTTAGATACATTATGGTTTTTTCTCTGTATTTTGCATAGAGTTTACTAAGAAACTGAATATTTTTACTCAAAATTTCAACTCTGATTCTAGTAGCAAAATATTTTTATAAGGAGAAAGTTGCAAATGTTTTCCTTTTTGTAAAGTTTTTTTTTTTTTTTTTTTTATAATTATACTTTTACTGTAAGCTGATTCAAATGAGCCCAAACTGATGAATGCTATTGAACAGGTGCTAACTCCATCTTGCTGTCAACATTTATTGCACTGTCACTGAGACACCAGTAGTTGTTTGTAGTGGCGCCAAAATGTAGCTAAGTCAAACACTATGGAGTGGGTGAAATAGAGCTTTTAACCCCCGACGCAAAAAGAGAGGGGTGTTATAAGTTTAACTGTCTGTTTATCTGTGTGTCTGTTTAGTTTTTTTGTGTCATATATAATTTTATCCAGAGTGTTCTTAGCCATGTTTCATGAAAATCTGTTCAGCCGTTTGAAGATCATCAGCACTTTTCTAGTTGATGAGGGGATCTGACTAACTTTCTTATGTCTAATTTTTCTAGAACTGCCACTTCTAGAAAAATTAGTAGGGTTTTTTGTAGCAGGGTCTACGGGCTTGTTGGAAGCTAAATTTCAACTTTGGCTAACATACATAAGGCAAATAAGAGAGTAACAAAAGGATACTGCAATGCTGTGCACCATGCTTCAAAGGAATAACCGCCGATCCGACGGCCAGTCTCACTGCAGTGGTATGAAAAGAATTTATCTCTGCTCACTGACAGAACCCACTCACAAGCCAGTGAGAACACCACGGCTGTGACTCGCGCTGTATGCGCTAAGTATTCGCGGGTCTAGAATAACAAATTATTTGATTTCTTTTAAAATATCTGTTTGAAGGAATATGCTAAAACAAAAATTTTTGGCAAGTTTATTACAAGATTGTAAACTATTTTCACATAAAGTAAGTAACAACAGTGACATATATGTGACTTCATGTAACTATGAAGTCACATATATGTCACTGTTATTACTAGAAACAAAATATTAAGAGATTTAATATTTGCCATATCATTCTGCTCAATGAACATCTCTGAATATTCATGGTTTGCTCATGAATATTTATCACTGAACATTTAAGGACACCAGCAATAGGTTTTTTTTTACAAGTTGATACAAGTTTGCCTCGTTTTACATTGTGTGCTTATCAATATGAAGGACAAGGCGTCTCAATGTCAAATACACTTACACATTGCTTTTATTGCATTTTGAATGTTATGGGTAATGTTTTCTAATAATAAATGCAATACTAAAATAAGAACTGATCTTGCCGTACCTAACCATTATCATCATCATCATCATCATCAGCTTATATCAGTCCACTGCTGGACATAGGCCTCCCCTAGTGCGCGCCACTGCGCCCTGTCCTCAGCTCGACGCATCCAGTTTCTGCCAGCAGCCTTTCACAGATCGTCACTCACCTGGCCGGAGGGCGTAAGTGCCTACCAATAATAAGATTTTTTAATGAATACCCTCTGTTTTGTCCTTTTAAAAACTTACTGCAATGAAAAACAGATTTGTACTGTTTTTCATTGCAGTAAGTTTTGTGTCGGGTAAAAGCACTTACGGGGTTGATCCTGTTGCAATCAGGAGCCAACGTGAATTCAGATACTGTGCCATTTTCCTGCCCGATAAAGAGCTGTCTCGTCTCAGGAGTGTAGAACATGGAAGTGCAACCTGAAGGCATGTACTGACAAATACTGGGCCAGTATTGTCCTGAATCACGCTTCAACCAGACTCTTATTGTCCTATAAAATATGTATGAAATAGTATTATAAACTCTATACAATGACCTCATAATACATTTATAAACTTCATGGTAATTTTAAAACAATGGATCATAATCTTGTAAATATTAGAACCTGATACAAGAGTCTACTGTTACGAAAAAAAAAGCAATGAACATGTTTAGCTATGTTATGATATCCCATGGGTGTTTGAGGGTACTTTGTACAACTATTTCTATATAATAACAAGGTCATGTTTACACGAATTATCAAAATTATAAGCTAGATATGAGTCAGATCTCTTACTTATCATCACAAACGCTAATTACACCGTCCTCGCCAGGTATAACGACAGCGGCGTTAACATCGTCGGTGCAGCCCTCAAGTTTATTCAGGAGGCCTGGTTTCATAACTGTAGAGAATCTGTCGTTTGGAGTCCTAGGTGCAGGTTTAATTTCAGCAGCCATAATTACTTTCTTGCGTGAAATTCGCAAATAAACACGGTAAATACAACAGGCACTTGATTTCTTTTCAAGAAAAACGTCATTGAAAATTTGACATAAAAATTTAAATATTGGAAATTGTCAATGTTGTCTTGTCATCTGTTTGCCCTACTGTTGAAGTTGACGTTGACATTTCATCGTGTGAATCCAGGTCAGTCAGTGCAGTCAGAGTTCAGTTCAATCAATCAATTTAATTTTCCTTCATTTCGTTTCAGTTTGGGCTGGAAATTTCGCTCGGACACGTGCCCGGCTTTCGTTAACACTATCAATTATTTATAGTTTATTTTCGACGAGTGTCGTGTAATCAAAATCGGCTTTCAAAAGTCAAAATGGCTCAAGCATTAAAAAAGTTGACCACTCAAGTGCTTAAAAACAAAAATGTGGACACTATCATCAGCTGCAATGCGATCCGGGCAAGCAGGTAATTTACATCAGCTGCTCTGCTACCCACCGAACCGGCTTCATCTGAAATTTTACGTAACTTATCATGACCCTCCGCATTTTGTTTTGTTGCGATTTTATGTACTTTAATTTGTTGTAACGACCGTCTAACCTTTTCAAGGACATGTCATTGCTGTATAATTCAAATCGTGTTCAAAACATACGGATAAGTACCTACTGCACCAAAACTAACTAAATTGGCCACGATTCCCTTGCAATATGAGATGAGTAGCTTCTGGCTGGTTGATTGGGTAGGTTTTGGCCCTTTTATTCTGTGAAAGAGGTACAAAGGTTTATGGATGATTGATTTTAGAGATGAAGTCTAAGAAGAGATGAGGCAGCCCGAGATTGACCTTCGTTCGATCTACGAGTAGTCAGTTCAACTTCAAATCTCGGACGTGCATATAATTAGAATTCGTTTTCATACTATGAAAACATGAAACCAGTTACTGTTCCAAAAATACAAGATCAATTTACACTTCCAATAAAAAATAATACATAGGTACCTAGTAGGTACTTGTGGGTAATTTAGTGTAAAAGTTGGTAGGTAGGTAGGTACTTCTTCATTTGACTGTCTATTGGAGGTTTTCTGTGACAAACAGTAACTTTATGACTAGGTACCTACACCAGGACTAGTACAGACATCAGAAATAAGGTACTGACAAACTAATTTAGGTGATTTATTTGAAACACTTAAATAATCATAAAAATACATAAGTAGGTAAGAATTGAATTAAACTAAAAATAAAAAACAGTGTTCAAATCACCGACCGCAGGTAATGTGCCAAAAAGGCTGGCGGCATTACCTTGTTGGATGGCTATACTTATCCTCTGTCCGAGGTAAGCACCAGCCCTTTGGTCTCGTCAAACTAAAAAACTGACTAACTAAATATAAAAAACGACTACATGAAAATAATTAAAGTGCCTGTTTGGTTATATACGTGGGGGTGGATAGCCATAATTGTGACCGTCTGCCACCGTGTAGGGGCAGTTTGTAGGGGCAGATGGTAATCATTCATAATTTTATATATTTTAAGCACTTGGTGGAGCAATGTACAAATGGGACCACCTGATGTGATCCTGGGCATCACCGAGGCTTACAAGAAAGACCCCAGCCCAAACAAAGTCAATCTGGGCGTCGGTGCTTACAGAGATGATGAAGGCAAACCTTTTGTCTTACCATCTGTCAAAAAGGTTGGTTTCTACATAATTTTTTTGAAAATCAATAAAGTGGTCACTGTTTAATAAGTTGCATTGGACGTCTATTATATGTATGTCGTAAATATTTTTATTGTAAAGAAATTTTATACTATGGAATTCGGTGTATGAATGAAATTGAACCATACTCAGTGTATTTCAATACCTACAAAGTGATATCAAATGCAATCTATTTGTTTGACTTATAAGTAAGGTAATAAAAAGTTATCGAACAATATTTTCAAGTCCCTACCTATTAACACAATAGTGAAATTGAAATAGTGTAATCAGTTCATTAAAACAGGTTAAAACAATGCTTTGTGTTATCAACTTCTTGGATATGAAATTGATAAATGTTTAAATGTACTTGTCTAAGTACATTTCTACAGCACAACAACACCCTTGATTATTTGTAGTGCTGTAGAAATTAAAAAAAAAATACTTTCTGGTACTACCTACAGTACCTACCTATTAAATCTTGAACCTACAGTCTATAACAAGGTGATAATAATAAAAGTGGTTTGATAAAATATGTTTTTTGTTCTATGAAGTACAAACTTGCTTATTAACATTTGCCATTTTGATAATTATTATGGCAGGAGGTGATCCCACCTGTCTCATGCCAATAAAAATGACCAAGAATATTTTTTATTATCCTATGTTCTTTAATAGGCAGAAGAAAGTCTGCACAAGAAGGGGTTAAACCACGAATATGCCCCTATTGGGGGTGAGGCTTCCTACACCGATCTTGTTGCGAAACTCGCCTTTGGTGAAGATGCTGCTGTTATCAAGGACAAAACTAACTGCACAGTACAGGTATATTATATTATTTTTCAAAACTAACTGCACAGTACAGGTATACTATATTATTTTTATACAGGATGCCCTAAACAGTGACGTCAAATTTTTATTGTGTCCTCGAATTTTTATTGTTTTCAAGTTATTAATGTTTAAAGTTTGCTTGGCTAGAACAGCGTAAACTTATTAAAAACAAAATTGGAAGGTATTTTACACTGTATAATGCAAGCGTGCATAATGCATATAAACCAGCGTGACATGTGTTTATTTATACTCGTCATCCGAATATCAAGTGTAAATCTACCTTCGTTTTCCAGACTCTGTCTGGCACAGGCGCACTTCGTCTAGGAATGGAGTTTATCGTCAAGCACTACGCCAAAACAAAAGAGATCTGGCTGCCGTCCCCCACTTGGGGAAACCACCCCCAAATCTGCAACATGCTGAACATACCCCACAAGCAATACCGCTACTTCGACAAGAATACCAACGGATTCGACCTACAAGGAGCTATTGAGGATATCAATGTAAGTTACTGGTAATTGTACCTACATGTATTATACATGTAGGTAGGTACAATCACCCCGCGAAAGTTTGTGAGGTATGTTGTTACTTCTCTAAAGGAATGACCATTGCTTTAGACTCAAGATTACCCATGCTCTTTTTTAACTGTGACTGCCTGAGAAGCGATATCAATACTAGTGGCATCATGAATTTATCTGATTTTATGATGTCTCTATCAAAAGTGTACCTACGAATTTAAAAGTTTCGTTTGTTAAAGCTCCTAACCTTGAACATACAATTTATGAGCACTATGTGTTTCTAAAATTAGGTTATCATTGACATGACTTTCACGCAGCAATTTTATTCAAATTACGTTTAGTAATTTGATTCAATCAACAAACAACTAATGTGCTACTAGGCCAAGATTGAAGGTTAAAATGCGCAGTGTACCTTTGCAATATGCACTTATGATCATTAACAATACAAAACCTTTTCATAATAAATGGTCAAAATGTATCTTTGGTTTATTAAACATTTCAAATATCACCCAGATTAATAACTAAAAGTTTGTTGAACTTAAAAATGAAAACCGTATACCTTACCGAAAACATTTAGGTACGTAGGTACTTATATCTACTTTGAATTTGTTTGGTATCAATAAGTAATTCGCTTATTCATTATATCTCTGAGGGGCAGGATTATCAATATTTCTTTCAACATCTATCAATCTCTAAATATCTAGCAATTTTTGTAAAATTAATAGGTACTATAAGCCCTGATAAAATGATATGACGTAGGTACGAAAATCACGCAATTCTGTCGTGTTTTGTGCAACTGATAAACGGAACGACGTCTTCCAACTGACAACATAGCACTTCTTTAGCTTATCTCATTTCAAGGGCACGGGGTTCATTCATATCTAAAGGGCATGTTTAGGCCTAATGAATAATGATCCGTCTGAATTGTTATGTGCCGAGCCGATAACGTATGTTTGTTATCCCATGATAAAACTTCACTTCTTTGATAGGTATAAAAAGAACCTTTATAAGAAACATCAATTTGTTTTCAAGTTTTTGCGTGAAAAAGGAAACTTAAAAAACATACCGGCAAACTTTCGCATATATGGTTTCAAAAAACTGATGCGCTTTACAAAGTTGCGTATGACTACCAGGGATTCCATCAAGAGACCCTGACTATGCCGTTTTGCGGGGTACCTATATCCATAAAAAAGAAATGGTCATCTTATCGTCCTTCCGTGAAAGCTCTTCACAATAATATTGAGTGTTTATTTGTTTGATTTTCAGAAAATCCCGGAAGGAGCCATTATCCTGCTTCACGCATGCGCACACAATCCTACCGGTGTTGACCCCAAGCCCAGTGACTGGGAGAAACTCTCACAGGTATAAAAACTGCACTACGCAATGATATTAAAAAAAAATATAGATTTTACGAATTAAACAGGATCACAAAAATGAATTATCCCCACTGCAGGTACAACGCACACAACCAATCTCTAGCTATCTATCTATATATCTAGCAATCTGAAGTAGCTGTGCAGAACCCATTTTTGATGACGCCTAAAAGACGAAGACAGCGTTGTATAGCTGCCTCGCTCACTCGCTTAGTTTATTGCATTGTGCTATCTTGCCTACTCGCGCAAACCTGCGCAATCGTTTAGTGCACCTAACTTCAGACAGACAAAGATCGGTTGTGCGTATTGTACCTCATGATGCCTCAGGTAGTTACAGTTCTTTCAGCGGATCTAAGCATTCGTGAAGTTAACCGTTTCGACGCGCAGAACACAATTATGTATTAAAAAGCGGTCACTGCGCAGACAAACGGCTAACTTTGGCGAATACCTAGATCCGTTGAACGAGGTGTACCTACACTTGAATAATACCTACTTACCTAATTTGAAACTGTTTTCTTTCCCGCCAATACAACGGTCAATACTTCCCCTTGCTAATGCTCGCGCTTCTACAAACTACAAACAAAAACAGCCTTTAAACCTACATGCACACGCTCTATTATTCCTCAGGTGATCAAGGCGAGGAAGTTGTTCCCGTTCTTCGACATGGCATACCAAGGTTTTGCTACCGGCAACGTCGACAATGACGCCTTCGCCGTCCGTCTATTCGTCAAGGAAAGTCACCAGGTTACGTTGGCTCAGAGCTTTGCAAAGAACATGGGTAAATCCATACTATCCATACTAATATTATAAATGTGAAAGTAACTCTGTCTGTCTGTTTGTTACGCTTTCACGCCCAAACCGCTGAACAGATTAAGCTGAAATTTGACATAGTTAAAGGTTGTATCCCAGGGAAGGACATAGGCTACCTTTTATCCCGAAAAAATTAAAGAATCCCGAGGGACCGCGGGAGCGCGGCTAGTAATAGTTATAAATATCAATGCTGACGACCTCTGTAGCGCTTGTATTATCTACAAATATTTGTCTCGGGGTCTGGGTGTTTCTATGTATAAATAATATGTTACAAACAAAAAGTATCTATGTAGTATATCAGTCATCTAGTTCCCATAACACAAGCTCTGCTTACTTTGGGGCTAGATGATGCTGTGTGAAAAGTCCAGCATTATTTATTTTTTTATTTTATTGCTTTTGGTCAAGTCGTTAGATTTTTACTTAGGTTTAGCTGGAAAAACATGAAGTGAGAGGATGTGGGTTGGGCTGATTAGATTACCTAGATACATACTTCAAAAGATTTTTTATTATTGACAACTTCGATCAATACAATACTATAGCTTTAATATCAGCGTAGCAAAACCGTCTCGGTAAATAACAGCTCAGGGTTTAGCATTTCACGTTTTTCGTGATAAATGATCGTAAGTATAAGATGATTTAAGGATTAGTGAATTTATTACTAGGTGTAAAGGGTGTAATTCGGTTTAACTTAAAACTTTTTTGTCACGCATCTATAGTATTCTTGATCGAAGATGGTCAATTTTTCCATTTTAAACAAAAATAACGCGACAATTGAATAAATAAGTTGTTTTTATTAGTAAGCATCTGTTTTGATATTTTGACCTGCATTATCTTTATCATGTTGTTTTACGTCAATCAATACTGTTATGTGAGATGCTGTGACCGGTGGCAATTTAATAATATCGTACCCTGGAACAATGTAAACTTGTTTATGGGAGTTTTAGCCCTTTTTACCTTCTACATTAAAAAGTAGTGGCGAACGCTGCAATGGTTTATCAATGGCGCCTTTCACACCTAGTGACTTCTAGTCTAGTTTCATACCGCACCGCTCCCCGCGTATTTGACGCTGGCTTGGCTGAAGCCATAAGGTGGTACTGACCGGTGTTACGGGGCGGAATGTAACGTATTACCACAAATCATATATACGTATTACACAGCGCTATCTGTGCCGCGTTCCTGCAGTATCTAGCTCGCAGTATTTTAGCGTATGGCACGTAACATGCTCGCTGCGAATACATTACGCAAACGCTTGTCATATAACCCATCTTTTGGTATGGTTCCGTACCTTTATCGGGACTCAAACCTACGTTAACACGATCAGAGTATACTCTGACAGAGTGTACTCGTACGAGTAAGCTTCATACGAGTGTACTAGGATAGCTGTTGAACACCATCCTAGTTGACTCTGATCATTTTCTTTGTACTCTGATTGACTTGGGACTATTTTTCTTTGATTGTTCTATGCAGACGCCATTTTGTTTGCCTACTCGTACGAGCCAGCTCTGCTGCTGACCCGCGCGACAGTCGTTCACGCGTGATGGCGTGACCAAGGGATATAGGGATTCATTTTTTCCGCGAATTTTTTTATAAGAACCTTCTCCTGACAATAACAAACACAAAAAAAAAATTAGCGAAATCGGTCCAGCCGTTCACGCGTGATCCCGTGACCAAAAGAAAAAGGGATTCATTTTTATATATAAGATGATCTATCTATCTATCAAATAGTTACATCCTTATCGCAACTACTGGTTTTCATAATCCCTCACGTTTCAGGCTTGTACGGCGAGCGCACCGGAGCGCTGACGTTCCTTTGCGGTGATGCTGAGTCAGCTGCTAAGGTCATGTCTCAGGTCAAGATTATGATCCGCACGATGTACTCCAACCCGCCTTTGTATGGTGCTAGGCTAGTGCAGGAGATCCTTGCTAGCCCGGAGCTTAAGAAACAATGGTAACTTAAGTATTTTTAACTTAAAAGATAGTGTTTTATGTTTGACGTGTGAATGTAGGTACTTACTCGTATCTCCTAAACGAGTCCAACCGATTTAGATTTTTGATTTAATATTATTTTGAAAGACGTTTTGATCGAGTAGAGTATTAGCAATGATTTATGATAAACTCTGTTTTTAAAGTTCTTGCTTACTGCTCTTGTAAATACGTTAGTGAGAAACTCCTTTTTCTTCTAGTATTATTTTATCTATCTTTGATTTTATTCAGGATCAGAAGACATTGCGCAAATTTTTGAACAAAGAAGAGATTATCTTCCATACTGTTGCTAGACAAACTTGGGTTAGTCGATACGTACACAATTTACTGGCCTGCTTGTAACATTGGCAGTGAGTCTACGATTGTAGGTAGACTTGATTTTGAATTTTATTAGTTTCAGGTTTTAGATATGTTTACTGTTTAGCCATTTTGAAACCTAGTCTTGATTGTATTTATGGATATCATTCATACTGTTCAAAGTGCATGGATAGAGCCTGTCTAATAGACAAGCTGACATCAATTTCTCAATCGGAATTATTTAACATTTAGTTACGTGCTACTGAGTATATAAAAATAGCAGTAGTTTATACATAGTTTTTCTAAAACTTTCGCGATCACTGTTCATATTTAACGTGTAACTAACCAAAATGGTTGTATATTTTATACATTTCGCTGCAATAGGGAATGTTAGTTCAAATGTAGTGACATTCCAGGCTCGCAGACGTAAAGCTGATGGCTGACCGTATCATCTCGATGAGGACCCAGCTGCGCGCGGGTATCGAAGGCGCCGGCAACCCTCGTGCTTGGCAGCACATCACCGACCAGATCGGAATGTTCTGCTACACTGGCCTGAAGCCCGATCAGGTAATACACTGCTTGAGAGACTAAAGTGTCCTGCTACTTTTAAGAGGCTATAATGTCTGCAGGCATTTTTCCTAAAAATAGAAAACAAACATCACTACGATTGTATTTCTTAAGCGAAGTAGTTATTTCAGATCTTTTAGTGATCATGAATGATGGATCCGCGACGCCATAGAAAATGCGCGGAACATTTTTGTTTTTCGATTAAAGGAATAGCGATTGGAATGGCCTCATTCATACATCTACAAAGAGATGATTTATTCGTTTGGTAGTCCGGCACTTACGTAGATGGCTAGTAAGGCCGAATAGCGATTATCTCCTACATTTTATGAAGGATTTTTTCATTATATGCTGTCTAATTTTTTTTAGTGATTCTTATTTTAAAGCTGACGTCAAGGAAATAATTATTTTGATTTTTTTTTTAATAAGTACATTTTCTCGTTCCAGGTGGAGCGCCTTACCAAGGACTTCCACATCTATCTGACCAAAGATGGGCGCATCTCCGTCGCCGGCATATCATCCAAGAACGTGAACTATATCGCCGATGCTATCCACAAGGTTACCGCTTAGGCACTGCCGAATATCTTATTGCATAAGCAAACCTCCAACTTCTAACACGCCATAAACTAGTACCGAAAGAGCACAGTATTTAATCGAGTTATTTTAGGTGTGTAAGTGTTGTTCAAAATTGTGATTGATTTCCCTTTATTTTTATAAGGTTCTCCTTTGTACGTATAAAATCATGTATCGTTTTTTATATCTACTTAGTCAAAATGATATAAAATATCTGTTGTTTTAAATGTCTGTGTTTTTATTCCATGTATGCAAGATCGATGGACGTACGGTGAGTATCAAAAGAAATAAAGTTATGATTAAACCTTTATTTGTTAAAATAAGTAGATAAAATAAACTTGATGCCAAAAACACTGAAAATTGTATTAACATGTTTGTGGTGATTCAACTATTGTACTAATACTACGCAGATTATGTACAGCTGACAAACGAAATGAACATCTTAACTCTACTTTGCAAAAAAAACTGATGCAGGTCAATCGTTAACATTGCTTAAAATTCAAACAATATTTTTAATACAATGTACAAAAATTTAGTCCTCATAGGATACTTATAAATAATGGGAACACATCTTCCACAATGGTATTACATTGTGGTAACAATCTTAAACATATTCACCTGCATCTTCTTACACCAACAATAATTATAGTAACAATTCACTAAACTAATGTATGATGTACAAAGACACCCAAAAATGCGCCTCTCGTACATTTTATTATGATACAAAATATCCTATTACATTCTAAAAAAACGACAGTCATCAATGATATTTTATTTAAAATACTATGTACAATTTTTGTCATATAATGAACTATACTCCCATGGCACTATTTCTTTAGAATGTATATTTTACTTACAAAAGAAATATGTACCATTTTACAAATTACTCTATCCACTATTGATACTTATTGCTCTGTGTACCTGCAGGTATATATTCAATGACAAGCCCATTGGATTTACTTATTTTAACCAAAACTTATCAAAAAAATTGGATAAGTACAACAAATCTTGCAACTACCTTGAGAAGTAACATGCAACCAACATGTAACATTTTATTACAATGGCCATAACAAATATGAAAATGGGAACACCTCAAGAAAACTCTTATTTAGCTCTGCTGACACAGTCGATCTTATTAATAATGTTTGCGTAAACAATTATATAAATACAAAGTTCGTAATGCGTTATACTGAAATATAGCTTCTATGGTAGGTACCGTAAATAAAAACAATACGAAATTAATAAATGGGTAAATAAATACATCATTAGTCACTATCACTATCTATAAACATTATTTGTGCGATAAAATACAAGGAAACATCACCCTAGACAAATTGCTAAACTTTCAGCAACAATTTCTTACCAACTTGATATATCATCCTTCCTATTTATTTGAGATGGGGTTTATTCACTTGGACATCAACTTGATATATCATCCTTCCTATTTATTTGAGATGGGGTTTATTCACTTGGACATCAACTTGATATATCATCCTTCCTATTTATTTGAGATGGGGTTTATTCACTTGGACATAGTTACTAACATGTAGAATTATAGCATGAAACTGCTTATATTTCACGAATATAGAGTAAAAGTTATGGATACTTATGTTAAAATACGTCGAATGAATGATATTTGGCTATGCTTGAGTGCTAGAGGGCATTTCTACTACGTTACCTTTTTAGAAACAGTTTAGAAGCGTACCATGGGATGCAAAAGTGGTCCTTAGTGAACCATAGCAAATTAAATTAATTTATGGCTATATATGGGCTTGTGAAGAATGCAGAAACTCAATAACTGTAAACTTAAACAATTACCTATTGATTCAACATGAGTAAATTTTATTAGGTGTAAATATTTCAGTTTCTGTACTAGTAACATAAAAAATTAAATAAAATGGTTCAAGAGTTAGCTTGAAACCATATTATTCTACAACTATCAACACAACTTTATATCTTGCTAAGAATTTTACAAGAAATGTTCCCAAATCATTGATTCTGCACCAAAGCCTCTTTAATTTCAAAAAATTAACGACATACAAATAGTATACAAAAACCTTTTGAAACAAGTGTATAATTTTATTTATAAGGTACGCTACCTATAAGTAGCACAAATTTACTACGCTCTATCATACAAGTTCATCGTATCGAGGATACCTTAACCACATTCACATCACATCTAAACTTATAAGAGTTATATTGCTCACTGTTTACTTAAAGGCATATGTTCACTTACTGGCTGCGAATCGTTGGAGTTAGCGGAGTCTTCGCCGAGCAGACGGCTCAGTTGGTCGTCTATCGTGTCGGCGCGTCGCTCGCGCTTCCCCTCGTCCGCCGCGAACACGTCGTCACCGACCAGCATGCCGTCCTCCAGATACGCGAACGAATCCAGGTTTATATCGGAAGGAGTGATCGCCGTACTGTAGATGTCTATCCTCTTCTGCTGCGAGCGTGCATCGCGTACTTTCTCTGATAGCTTCTCCTTCGCTTTCGTGAGTTCGTCGCACTCGACGCGGTCCAGCTTGGGATCGTCCCGCCGACGCGAGATCTTGGCTCGCAGCGCGAAGGAGGAGTCGTTGCTGGAGGAGCCGTCGTCCTGCAGCTGGCTGAGCAACGTCCGCGTCGCGACCGACATCGCGCTCGAACTGCTGTATACCTCCGCTCTCTCCCCTAAAACCGATATTCAGAATTTTAATAAAAAAAAATCAAAATAAAAAGCCAAAAAGCATCGCAGGCTAAGTCTTACCGCTGGTGGTCGCCCGCTGGCGGCCCTGCGCGTGCTTGCCCTTGGTGCTGCGGCCGGCGGCCATGTACTCGTTGTCGCTGTCGCTGGACATGCCGAGGTCCAGATGCAGCGAGTTCAGTTTGTCGTCATCGTCGTCCTTGTCTTTGCTCTCGACGACCGTGTCGAGCTCCATCTCCCAATCGGTGACGCTCGAAGAGTCTTTCGCGTTATCGGAGTCCTTGCTGTAGTTCGATTTAGCCTCGTCCTTCATCAGGGTGAGCCCGGGTTCTACGACTATGCCTCCTATGCTCTCCGTCGTCGAGTCTAAACTGCTCGCGTTGCAAGTCTCGTCTGTCATGCGGTTGTCGAAAAGGACGGGAGTTTCCGATGTGATCGGCGTTAGCTTCTTCTCGGCCGAGAGACGCGCGCCGCCGCTGCTGCGACTGTCCAGTATCTCTGACATGGTGGTGGGCCGGCCGGACTGCTCGTTGTTCAGTTCGAGCACTATAACGTTTCCTGCTGATTTCGACGCGTCTGTGTGTTCAGTCTTCGAGGCTTGCAACAGCTGAGTTACATTCTTGCCCATTATTATTTTGGACATGTCGTTTCCATTTTTGGCGAACGCCAAAGCCTTGCCTATGTGCGTTCCTTTTTGTACAACGATGACGTTGCCTTTCGTGCTCGAAGGGCGGACGATGGGATTCGATATTTTGGGAGTGGAGGGCGTCATTCCCTTGACGGGAACGATGTCAGCTAGATTGGCGGTCTTGATCGGAATCGAGTCCATTCCCATAACTTTAGTTTGTACAGGCGGTTTCGGTATGACCTGAATCGCAGCCGATTTCGCCACCTGTGTAACCTGAGGCTGCGAGCCGACCGGCAACAGTTTCATAGCTGTGGAGATACCTTTGAAATGTATGAGAGGTATTTTTCCTTCAGGTTTTGACCGCGCTTTCGACGCAGGGACTACCACCATCTTTTGACCGGACTTTGGGTTTAAAACTAACGCTTTCGCAGATACTTTCAGATCTGTAGCCGGTAAACCTTTTGGCGTGAGAGTTTCGTTTGGTCTGTGAATAGGGTTGTTTGCACTGAAGGATCGTTCTCTGTTGGGAGTGTGGGTGTTGGCTGATGATGTGACTATAACTTTTGCACTTGGCGGGTTTTTGTGTTCGGGTGTTGGTTTCGATACTACTATCATTTTTTCCGAAGCTACAGGTGTGTTAGTCCCCCTACTTTTTGGTATCGACCCTATGACTTTAGTGGTGACAAGTTTCCCGGGAGTATTGAGCGGCGGTTTAGCTGCACTGGATGCGACGACCATTTGTCGATTCGACAAAAGCTTTATGTCCGAAGGTCTCTGTACAATCTTAACATCGCTCTTCTGTATGTCAGGCGCGCTCTCGCCTCGATGTTTTAATATGACATGAGGGGGTTTGGAGGGTGCGGATTGTTTGATTGGAGTACTTTGTGCGTGGAAGGAAGAATGGTCATCGGGATGAGAGTTTTCGGAGATTTCGAGCTCATGTGGCAATGTGGCGGGCTGTGTGAGCAACTGCATCGTAGGAGAGTCGCTTATACCGCCTTTAGTTTTCAACTCATCCAAGTAATCTGGTTTCGTTTTCCCTCCCAAGACCGCCTGGGCGTAGCTAGCTTGGAAGGTGTTGGGCGGACCTGCATATTCTAACGGCATCGACGCATTGTACTTTCCAGGTGATGTATGGATCTCTTGTGCTTTAGCCTGTGATTTTTTCTTAGCTTTTGTTAGTTTGGGAGTTTTTTGCGCTCTCGGCTTGTGAGGCGTCGATCGCGGCGCGTGAGGCTGACTCGATTTACTAGTTGATACCTTGCTTACTTGGTTGTATGAATGCTTTGATTGGCCTGCCGGTTTACCTAGGAAGAAACATACAAATACAATCTAAAACGATATGAATATGGCATGCAATTAATTGCAAAACTCTCTCAACGAATTTAGATAAGAAATTATGTACCTATTTCAGGCACCAGTCTCTCACAAAACAGGTTTTATAAGTACCTATCCTCTAACATTTTTTTAGTTATACCTATTCATTATTTTGTATAATTATATTTGTATTTTTTTGTAAGAGAAATAAATATTTGATATTTGATGTATGATACAACTTATATGTCAGTTTTATGTAGCAAATATTTGTAAATATGTATATGCCATAACAGCTGAACCAATTCAAACTAAACTTAAACAAATATACTCAACAGAATAGCAACAGAATTTAATTAAATGATGATTTTTTTTAATTCAATACTACTTTACAAGCATCCTAAAGTTTACTTACTTGTGGTAGGCTGTGAGAACTTAGAATATAGCTGTGAGAGATTGAGATGCTTCTGATTGCTGTTGACGGGTATGTTTCTCATGTTTTTGATTGGCGGCGGCGCGTCGTCGGGCAATCCACCGCCTTCCGGTTTCCGTTTGCGAGTTATAAGCTCAGTCTCCCATAGCTAGAAAACAATATCAGTTTCTAGTGGAAAAAACTTTTACGAACATAGTTATTTAGCAAAGTTCCGAAGCAAGTATTCAAAATTTATCTTTGCCCAGTGGAACAATTATTTATGGTGGTTATTCATAAAAGAAACCTATAGTCTAATTTATGTAAAAAAAATCTTGCGATTTTTTTCACACAGTAAAATATTACAAAAATTCATTTGAAATTGAAACAAAACTCATATTTCAATTAGATGTTACTTTAAAAATTGATTGTACCTTGGTTGTCTGATCTTCCATGGCAATAGGAGGATACACAACTTCATCCGCAGTTTCATTAGCATTTTGTGCTTCCTGGTTGTACCCCTCCACATCTGTCATTTCTTCTTCATTTATCTTTGAAGCGTTCAGCTTCTCAGCTGCAAGTCTTTTTTGGATTTCCTTGTTCTCTGCCGCAGCAGCCTCGGCTGCCTTATCCGCTATCTCTGTGTATGCAGTCTGAGGGATGCCTCGGGGAAGGAGAGGCACCCGCCTCCGACCTTCGCAGATCCATGCTATACCAGTGTTGGGGCCTGATAACCTTTTCAAAAATTTTTATCTAATTTAAATTTGATATGGTAAGGAAGTTTTTCTAATAAGACATTTTATTTCTATTATAAAACTTATTGTTGATTTTTTAAGAACTTTTTTTGTTTGTTTTAGTGACATTTAACATAATTATAGGTTACCTGTCAAAGTTTATCTAACAGAAAAGTATTGTGGTTGATTTAAATAATTTTACTAAATCTCATGTTCACGTTCACACCACTATGATAAAAAGTGTTCAAACCCATAACATTGCTTAGGTAATTGCATACAAGGAATACACTAATATTCTATTTTAGGCATTGTTATTATAAATTATTCATAACATTTTATTTATCAAACAACTTCATAAACCATGCTAAATCTGTTCTGAGGTTATTGTATTTCTGTTTTAGGCTTTGCAATCAGGCACAGCCATCTTTGACTTTGTGTTTGAGTTTAAAAATAAATCAACAAGCCTAAATATTATTTTTTAACTTACTGCTCGGCTATTGTAGCTAGTAATTGGTCATTTGACACGCGGCGTGCCTCAGCGCTATGCCGATCGTGTGTTATGTGTAATACAGCGCGCAGTTCTTCTAGTAGTTTTTTTCTGTTGTCTTCTAATGCCCCTTGTGCTCTAAACACATTGACCATATTCGAGTAGGCTTCAAGTTCTACAAACAAATGAATAAAGTACATTTTACTTGTCATATTTGGAATAGCGTTAGCAGCAAATTAGCTCCGACTTATGGAATATACAGCAAGAAAACCATAGGAGGGAAAATGAAAGCCATTTCTTAGACTAAATTTATACCAAGTCTACGAAGCGTGAGGCGACATTCGTCGCGAGTCATGTTCAGGAGCATGGGCCACATTTTTATTTCTTTGATTTGAACACATAAAAGTGACTCAAGCTAAATGATTTTATCCATATTTTCTTAAATAAAACTTCTATTGGCAAATATCCATACTGTTTACTTCAAACGACAATTCGTTCATTTTGACACTTCAAAAAGAGTCGGTGAACAGAAATTGTCTATGGTAAAAACGATTGCCAGAAAATAACTTAAATTACCCAAAACCCTCAGTTTTTTCTAATGGTGATGGGAAATAAATCACGCGGAAACAAACAGGGTACAATATAACAACATAACTAGCTATGCTTGCAAGGCAAGTTGTAATCTGTCTTGCTAAACTTTAGTCTGGGAACAATGGAACTCAGAAGATAACTAATTTTTATTGGATAACTGTCTAGAACTATAGGTACCATTTAGAACAAAACCTTCAAACATTATGCAATAAAAATATTCTGATTCTGTAAACAGAAAAAAGTAAACGATAAACGTCGATATTTATTCATAAAAAATGGCCATATCAATTTTATAATTCAATTTTAATAATCGTAATTTTTCATCTATTCGTCAGTTGACTAAAACGCCGTTCGCCATATTAGGTTCCAATCCAATGCGACGTCACTCCGATAAAAACAAAGCGTAACTAGTTATGAAACAGCTAGAAAACTTATTAAATTCTTGTCGATTTTAAAATTTTAGCGAATTATCTACGAATACGTTTTTGGACTTTTAACCTTTACGTATTTTAGTAAAATCACATCGCAAAGACTGTTTTGTTATAGCGGAAAGTACAAAATCTACCAAAGTTAATATACATTGACGGTGGCACTAAGTTAAGGTACCTAAGTAGGTACTACATACGATACAATATCTTAATGGATGGTGGTGATTTTTTTGCATTTAATCCCGATATCTATTCTATCGAGTTGAGAAATGATAAAACAGCATTTAAATCCTAATGTACCTATACCTACCCCAAGCAAGTTCGTATGAGTTAGTGGCCAACACTGGTCACAGAGTATATAGACCACCTGCCTTGGCCCCCATAAAAATCCATAAAAAACATGCATGAAATGCGATTTTAAAGCATTCATCGGTTGAAAAAATAAAATTAAACATTCCACTGGCATATTACGACGTCAGGATTGATTTAAAACAGTTTTCAAAAAAATATAAAATAGCCATCATTCTGTTAGAAATTAAATAATCGTGATTACCCGGAAACTCGGGAACATTAGGCTTGTGTTTGACATTAAGTCAACTAAAACGTCAATATTATGCCAAAGACAAGTATGCGTGGTAGAGTGTGGTGCATTTACAAAAAGTGTTTCGTTTATTATTTTAGTATTTTGACAGTTCAGAACTTAAGAGGTTCAGAACGGGTTTCGAATGTTTCAGACCGAGTTCTCCACAAATAGTTTTTTATTAGAGGTACGAACCGATAGAGCCCAAGTACACAACGAACGTTATTATGCAACGCAACGTGTGGGGAAAGTAGTTTGTTTGTACAGTAGGCACAACCAATCTTTAGCTCTCTGAAGTACCTACATTGCGTGCCTGTGTAGAGTAGGCAAGATAGGACTGGCAACAAACTTAGCGAGTGAGCGGGGCAGCTATATAACGCTGTCTGTTGCGCTGCTACTTCAGAGAGCTATAGATTCGTTGTGACTATTGTACACTTGCCCCACGTGTATGACGTGTTCGTTTGGCATCAAATGCTGTTCCACTAGTGCACTACTTGTACCTACTTACAATGTTTTACGATTCTGAGAATAAATTTGAAGAAGAATTATTTTTTTATATTTATAAACTAATACTTCCGTATAACAAGAACATAAAACAAAAACATTTATATTGGTAGCACAGGTCCTACGAATGAGTTAGCATAGCATCAACTCTCCAACGTTCCCAAGCCGATCTGGCTCGACTCAGCAGGTAAGTAAGGTAGAGCCTAGAGCACCTATAAGTTTGTGGATAGCGTTGCGTAGACAAGTGTGTAGCTCTGAAGCTACACATTTTCATACTAATTTTAAGAAAGATCCAGACTGCTGATAATTATAGTCATAATACTTTGCGTACCTACCTACCTGCTGGCTGCTGCTGCTGCGTAATTACGTGGGCTTAATATGTTCTCACCTTTATCTAAGCATGCATTGAGTGAGGAAGTCGCTCTTTGATCATATATTTCAGCAGTTCAATTCCTCACTCTCACTCAGTTACTCATTCAAATTCATTTCATTCATTCAATTAATTTTAATCAATCTAAAGTGGATCTCGGAGCGTTCGTTCGTATGTTTTTGAATATGTTCATTGTTCATTCAAATTCAAGATTTGAATTTTAACGAAAGTTGAAGAGTTTGTTTTGGATTTTGTTGTGTTGTGTGATTGTGCGTAATGTGAAATACTCCGAACCGAAATGACGGACGTAGATGAGATTATATACTTCATTAAATCCTTGAAAAAAGGATTCGACAAAGATTTATTTCAGAGTAAAATTGATGAATTGGCTTACGCTGTTGACACCAATGGCTTGGTGTATGAAGATTTTCACACATTGTTCAAAGTGTGGCTGAATTTATCAATACGTAAGTCTTGTTTCTTTTAGCTATGTAGGTAGCTAAGCTATTCAAACTTGTTTTCTACGAACTCTGGTAAAATGTACAATATTTATTTACAGCTATTACGAAATGGGTGAATCTTGGGTCATGTCTGGTGCCTTCCGATACGGTGGAGGATCTGACAGTGGAGTACGCTTTGCGCTGGATTCTGGCGAACATGTACAACCAGTCCAACTATTCCAGAGTTGGATTTTTACTTGACTGGCTCACTGGTAAAACAACAATATTTTTATTTTATTTTTTTTATTTTATTTTATTTATTAGGTCTACCAACGATTGTTACATTATTACATGAAGAAGAAATACATAGTTTAAGGTACATTAAGTACTGTCTTACGCTAAATGCACAATCACTTATAGGTAAACACTACATGCACTAATTAAATTAGAAGGAGTAAGTTGTAATAAGAAAGAAAAAGGTGTTTTATTTTTCTAAAAGCAAAGTAAAGAATAAAAAAAAGAAGTAGGTACTGATTTATACACTAATAACTAATTTAATAGGTGCTCGGCCAGGTGTTGGCGGAGCTTACCTACGGTAAGTGAAAAAATGTCGATATCCTTACAGAATTCAACAAAATGGTGGTCTGCCTATTTGTTTATTTATTTGTTCTGGCTTATCTACTAAATGGACCAATTAACTGACAACTTAGGCCTTTACATATTTCATATTTCATATTTATTTATTTGTGAAATAGTTTGACAATTTTGTACTTATTACTAATGAACGCTGAGAAATTGCAGTAGTAAAAACTGTGTCGCAATTTTCAGCGCCCGACCTTAGGACTAAGAGAGCACAAATCGTTTATAGTAGAAAGGAGTTTATATAAATACTAATAATGGTAGTAACTTAAGTAATATATTAGTTAACGTAACTTAATTTTATCTAAAATAGAACGGAATGGAAACAAGTCTCCCACATTATCGTCGAAATAATGTTGGCTAAGATGATGTATTAATTTGTTGCGAATATGTGTGTGTGTGTGTGTGTGTGTGTGTGTGTGTGTGTGTGAGTATGTGTATGTATGTATGTGTGTGTGTGTGTGTGTGTGTGTGTGTGTGTTTGTTATTATGGTGGATTGCATAAGTGTTTAATTTAGAAATGAAACCATATTAACTTGTAATTTCGATAAGTGCTTCAACTTCATTATAGGCAAGAGAAGACAGCCATTTTCTGATACATATTTTACATTTGCCATAAGACAATGAATATATTTTAAGGGTTTTATTTATCCTATTGTAAACCAGGGGGCTTAAGTATTGGTAGTGTCGGAATGCAAACATAGTTCGACAAGGCCGATCAGTACAAACTGATCTTACCCTGCGATTGCTAATTGCATTATTAGAAACATAAGGTAAGCTACGATGCTTACGGAGAACAATGTTTAAGACAAAGAGTTTACGAATCGACAGCACTTCGGATAGGGTGTAGAGATCATTCGTGGGGAAGAGCCTCGGTTTATTGTACATTACTTTGAGGGTACTTCTTTGAGCTCTTTCTAAGGTAAGGAGTCTTGTTTTTGGTGCACCTCCCCAAACGGCTATGCAGTATGATAGAACAGATTGTGTTAAGGCAAAGTAAACCATTTTTAAAGTTGCTTGATCAACACAAGTTCTAAGTTTTCTAAAAATGTACAGAAGTTTTCTAGTTCTTGAAGTAGTGGCTTGAATATGTAAGTTCCAGCTCATTGTAGAGTCATTACATCTTTATTAGATGATTTATACAGCATCAGGAGGCAACCTATGCCTACTCGGGATGCTGCAGTGCCTGGGACATCCTCTCAGCTTAATCATAACATTTTGTTATCAAGGTTTTTATTGTTCTGTTTGTTACTTTTTTGGTGTACAATAAAGCTATAATCTATCTATCTAATCAGCCTGGCCCATAGGTTAGACAATGTCAATACGTGTGGAGCTGACTAAGCTGCGGGTTTCCTCACGATGTTTTCCTTCATATAAATTTTACGAAACGAAAAATCCATTGATGCACGGATGGGATTCGAACCCACGACCTTCGGATTGAAAGTCGAGGTTCAACCCCATTCAACTAACACGGTTCTGGACAACACGAACACAAAATAGACATATTATATGCAATGTAATTGTGAAGAAAAAGTATTATGTTTTCAGCGGCAATGGAATGTGAGTCAATCAACATGACAGCTTTAGACACAGGCTACGAAGTATTCTTCGCTATGTTAACATTTGAAGTTCTGGTAAGTACCAAAGTCAATGATGAGTGATCAAAATTCTCTTTCTTCTCAATGATGTGAGTATCCATTTGCATGTGATCAAATTAAGATAAGTAAATCAATGCTGGTATTTTACACTTGAAATAATTTTGTTTTCAGACCGTCCATGCTTTGAAGCTAGTGTACACTTTGACTAAGCCTGTGGATGTGACGAGGAGGAGGGTTCGGGAATTAATGGAGTATGCTAAGATCAGAGAGGCAAAAAAGGTAAATTACCACAATACTTTGTTTCTTTGTCTAGTTACTATTTTAAATACAATTATTGTTTATTAAATTTTGTTTCTAAATTCGATATAAAAAATATGCTTTGTCTTTTTCTGATTTTCAGAACATGTTCCGTCAACTTCAAGTCCTTTTAGGGCTTTTCAAGTCATACAAACCTGAATGTGTACCGGAGGATGTTCCCGCCATATCTATACATGCAGCCTTCAAGAAGCTAAATGTACCATTGCTTGCTAGGTTCAAGAAAAATCAGGTAGATATATTAAAATAACCTTTGGGCCAGCTTTCACCAAGATTTTAAGATTCTTCTCTTTTTTTCTTAGAAGATTTTTCTTAGAAGAGTTAAAAAAATTATGCTTGTATTTACATATTCTTTTCCCAAAGAATTCATTGATTAATTACTGTTTATTGCAGGAGAAACGGAATAGACTCAGTAAAGAACAACACCATTTACTCTGGATTAACCCATTGAATTCTGTAAGTATTTGATATACCGCATGTGATGCCACGCTAAGTTCTTTGTTGAGGCATTAGTTCTTTGCACTTTAAGAGCATCTAATCTTACTTTGACGAGCCTCAATTTTGTTTGACTGGCTCCCCACTGAAGCATGACTATTTATAAGATGGATCACCTAAAGTAATGCTATGCCCCAAACCGTGTTTGTTGCCCTAATTCCTCACAGTCTTGGTCGCTAACGAACAGGAGTAAAATTTGTTTTAAGACTATTCTGAGTATCCCAGCGGTCCTACTCAATAAATTCTTTTTTACTTTGACTATACCTCATATTGACTGTTTTTTTAATATTTACAATAGTTCGTAAATATTTTTAGTTTTTTTAATATTTAAAATCCTGTTCAATTTATTTTAGGATCGTAGCAGGAACAAGAAAGCAGACCCTTTAGTTCCCAACATGCATTTTCATGAAGACTGCCACAGGGACGCCACACGTAAAACACTTCTGGATTTCTCAGAGTAAGATAATATGCTATATATTTATAAACTTAAAATCGTACTAGCGAATTCGTCCTAACCTAGACCTTAACTCAAAACAGTTTAAGAAGTAGGTAGGTACCCTATGCTTAGTATGTGTATTTGTGTGTGAGTGGCTCAAATTTGCACCACACTCGACACCACGGTTCACAGTGCTCTGCACAATGCCAGAAACAGAGGAAGGTGCTGGAAAATCATCAGGGAGAAGACTGATCCCATTATTGTAATAATTATTATGTGTGGTCAGTACAACATAATCTCTTTTCAACCGACTTCAAAAAAGGAGGAGGTTCTCAATTCGTCTGTATGTTTTTTTTTTTTGTATCTTGTTACGCGATTGTTCCGCCATTTGTTGACCGATTTGCAAAATTCTTTTCATGTTTGAAAGGGTATACTCCAGAGGTGGTCCCATATAAATTTTATTCCTGAGGGATTGATAGTTTCCCCGTAAAACTCTAAACACCTTCCCTCCTAGCCATGTCACAAATAGAAATCGAATCGACAGCTTGACGCCCTGAGTCACACCGCGTTTCGAGTCAAACATTGAAGTCGGTTTTCTTTTTAGTATAAAAACGTAATTATACTCTCCACTATTACTTTGTCATCTCCATATTTACTACTTAGAGTACGCACAATTGATCTTTAGCTCTCTGAAGTTAGGTGCACTAACGATTGCGCAGGTTTGATACGTATTGAACCCATAATGTCTTTCACATGTTCAATCTGTCTTTATAGGTCTACCTTTACTTAGGATTGGGGGTAAGTAGTTGATAATATTTCTCTTGTTTATTTCAGTCCAGTATCATTAGTTCAGTACAGTATACACAACACGGTGTCTCGGCCGGCGCGCTTGCGTTCTCTGCTGTGCAACGCGACTGGCGTCACACTACTGGCCGCTCTCGATCACTCGCAACAAACCTTCTTCTCACACGACCTGCACCATCTGCTGCACACCTGTGAGTCTTATTATAATAGACTAGCTGCGCTCCCGCGGTGTGACCCGCGGTCCCTCGGGATATTTTTAGGATAAAAAGTAGCCTATGTCCTTCTCTGGGATACAACCTTTAACTATGCCAAATTTCACCTTAATCTGTTCAGCGGTTTGGGCGTGAAAGCGTACAAACAGACAGACAGACAGATAGACAGACAGACAGACAGAGTTACTTTCACATTTATAATATTAGTGGATAGTGGATATGGATAGAGCTTGATATTGCTTGTAACTTCCTTCAACGTCCTTAAACAACTTGATCACCACTGTGAGTCCTATTGCAAGGAAATAAACCATGCATGGGCTACTCTTACTACACAAGAGTCACCTGCTGCTTAGAGCTCGTATCCAACTAATATAATAAAGCTGAAAGTTTGTGAGTTTGTTTAGATGTTTGTTTTATGTTTGTGTTTCAATCACGCCTAAACCAGTGAACCGATTTGGATGAAACTTGGAATAGGCGTAGATAGTGACATGGAATAGCATATAGGCTATTCAAATTTTTTGTACCACGCGAGCGAAGCCGCACACAGTAGCTAACGACAACAAAACGAAAAAAAAAATACGAGATCTTCTCTAATAAAACAGACCATCCTGAAGGTTTCTGTTCATTTTTATTCCTTCATGAAGTTTTGTTGCAATTTCTTTGGTTGGTTGAATGTCGAGGCACTATTCACGCGACTAAACCAGATAATCTAGAACAGTCTTTAACAACCTCTTGGTATAAATTTATTTCAGGTATAACCTAACAATAATAATAAATAATGCTGGACTTTTCACACAGCATCATCTAGCCCCAAAGTAAGTAGAGCTTGTGTTATGGGTAGGTACTAGATGACTGATATACTTTTTAAATACATACATATTATACATAGGAACACCCAGACCCGAGACAGATATTTGAAGATCATACAAACATTGATCCCGCGGCGGGGATCGAACCCGCAACCTTCTGCGTCGCAGGCGGGCTTTCGCCCACTGCGCCACAGAGGTCGTCATTCATAACCAAACAATTTTGTGTTTATACCTGTTTAATTTCATACCACGTTTATTAGTAAGGCCGTCCAACTTAGTGCTATATTTGATTGTACAGGTTTCCTTAGCGGTTCTCCCCACAGCTACGCAGAGAAGCAAGACTTTCTTCGTCGGCTCGCCTTACTACAACGCACATTGCTACAAGGGATCCCGGTCATCACGCGTTTCTTGGCCCAGTATCTACCGCTGTGGAATGAGAGGGACTACTTTTATGAGGTAAACTATTCCCGTCTTATTACAAGAAAATGAACCGAGTTTAGACTAAGACTAACTAAAAAACTGTCCCTAGAAAAACAATATTTAAATACTCGTACATAGAACGCTTTTTTGTGGTAACAGTTTTGTTTTGACATTGGTCTCCATGGGGTTCAACTAAGTTTAACGTTTATGTATGAAGCAGCCTCATGTTCATGATGACGTTTAGAAGGAATGGGAAAACTTTTGACACTGGGATAATAAATTGATAGAGATTGAAGTGACTATGGTTAGGTGGTTAGGACACTTGGCAAGGCGTGAAGACGGACAAAGGACAGTGGTCAAGTGATTGCCACGCGAAGGTCACAAGCAAACTATCAGCTGGATCTAGCTAGCTAGGTCTGATAGTAATGTGAAGACGAGTGGTAAACTTTGGGTTTGATTTTGCTTACTTTCAGAGTCCGATTGAGCTATGGTACTTTCATGAGTCTTGAAAAACAGCTCACATTATTTATTGATTACTCCATAGCCTAGCTGCTAGCCATAATACAACTCTGTCATCAACAAACAGCAACATCCAGCTCCAGCATATTGACAAAATGTTCATTCCACAGATCCTAGCACTGGTAGAATGGGTGAGCGTGTTTTGCCGCGAGCACATCGGATGCATTGTATCGACGCTTTCGAAAATCTACCGCCGCGCGAAACCCATGGAACAGTGCGCAGTGCTTAGGGCACTCACTACTATGTATACCAACCTGGTAAGACCTCAAAGAGTTATGACTGATACTAATAATATTTTCGATGTTCAAATCCGATGATGGTCGTAGATTACAAGGGTCGGCTAATGCTTTTCTGGTTATGTAAGGTTTTGTGTGTTTTGTCTTTAAACGGTAAAGGAAAACATCGTTGTGAAACCTGTTTTGCATTCTTATAGGCGGCGATAATTTCTGCAAAATGTAATTTTTATGATAATTTTATGCCAAAGTATCAGTTATTTGTACATCAGCCACCTATCGCCGCTCTTAGACCTTTGATTTGTATTTGGACATTTCGGAATGCTTTAGTTCACGGCAAACTTGTGAGATGGCGGTATACGACGTGTATAAAATGTTGCATTAAAAAAAGTATAACAAAAATAGATGTGATTATTTTCCGACCCAAATATCGACCAATAGAATTGCACCATTCGACGTCACGTGGTACAACCTACATGGTATTATACTGATAATTTTTTGAAAATTTTCTCTGGTAGTTGCCATTTCATTCATTTCATCATTTCGTCTCATGGTGCAATTCTATTGGCCGACATTTGGGACGGAAAAATAATCCCCCGAATACCACACGAGCTTCAAAATTATCTGGCATTTCCCTCAAGGTTCCCTGCAAACAAATAAAATCGTCAAGTTTTTCAAACTTGACTCCTTCATTTGTTTGCAACGAACCTATCGGGAAATACCCGATAATTTTGAAGCTCTTGTGGTATTATAAGTGAATATTCTTATTTATTTTGTCAGTGTGGCTGATAATGTAATTGTTACAGGTATACGCGAGCACAAAGACCCGTTACCACTTCTTGAACGTAACACCTTCTCAGACTACCTACCAACTGGTGATACCCGAAGTCGCGGCCGCTCTTAGCGATCTTTGTAACAAGGAACTACAAGTGAATCCAGGTAAGTTACGAACATACTCGTACTTGTAACAACTCAACTGGACGTGACGACCTCTGTGGCGTAGTGGGCGAAGGCCCGCCTGCGACGCAAAAGGTTGCGGGTTCGATCCCCGCGGCGGGACCAATGTTTGTATGATCTGCAAATATTTGTCTCGGGTCTGGGTGTTTTTGTGTATAATATGTATGTATTTACAAACAAAAGTATTTAAGTAGTATATCAATCATCTAGTACCCATAACACAAGCTCTGCTTACTTTGGGGCTAGATGATGCTGTGTGGAAAAGTCCAGCATTATTATAACTTGTAACATACTTATTGGTGGTAAGCAGGCTGTGGTCTCAACATTTTCCGTGTCCCGTGTATTTAGTGCGTAGGTTTGGAAGGTTTTGGTAAGCAGGTTGTGCGTAAAATACAAGGGTCGCGAGAGCGTAGTTTCACGCCGTTATGTGTAGGGAGAAGTTTTAACATTTAAAAAGATTGCGTCTAATTCATCATTGCATTTCAGATGAGCTGCGCGTCCTAATATCTACGCTATGGTCGTGTTCTCGTCGCGCGTCTGCCGAGTTGGCAAGTGGAGCGGCGGTCGGTGCCCTGCCCGGGACATTAACACTCGCGCTGCCTCTACTGTCTGTGTCCGCCGGTCTCATCGACACCCTGGCCGAGCTTATGATACTGTGAGTATAATATTAATACTGTTTGTACCTAAAGTATTTTTCACGTAGAAGGATACGTCAGGGATACGTTTCAGAACGTATCCCTGACACATAGAACTTTTACGTTTCACGCTGTACAACTATGAACATTTTTTGAAATGAAATCTAGTGATAATACTTGAAGATTCAACTTAAAAAAAAAAGGATTTTGTCTATTTTATTATAAAATAATTTCAGAAAATAACGCAACGAAAATAAGCACTATTGTGTAATTTTTCTCAGCATTTCCATGATAAAATAGTAGTGTCACTAAAAACTGAGAGATCATTTAAATACACAGCAAAAGGTCCCATTAGTTCAAGTTGGTTAGAGCATCGCCACGGACCGGCATGTCATAGAACCTGATAAGTTCGAAAACTTATGCACGAAAGAAGCGTCTTTGAGGCGTACTTAAAATCTTCACTAAACATTATTTCTAATGAGTGACACAATAAGAAGAAATAACCAGAAATAACCTTAGATAGAATCTGCTATAAATGCATTTCTCAAACGTTATCCGCCACGAATGCATTTCTCAAACATATTAATTTTCCAGGTACAAGAAGATAATATCTACGCGCAAAGAACAAAACGAAAATCAGATCTCCACCCTGAGCCAATACATGTCAGATATGCTCAACTGTTTATACAGTGAGGAAGCTCTGAGTGGTCGCAAAAACGGCCTTATATTCCAAAGGTTGCACCCACAGCTTGTGTCCAAACTAGAATCTATAATCCCCGATGTGGACGCCAAGTTCAGCATAAGAAACCATCTTGCATTCGCGCCATACACTTACATACAACTGTTAGAGGTCGATCACAGAGACGCGGATAACAAGATATGGTTCAACGCTGTTATTGAAGAGGAGTTTGGTAACTTGGGCAAGTTCTTAAAGAAAGCCTTGCCTGAATTGCGGTATCAATAATTACAAATCGTGTATTGAATTTATAAGTTTAGTTGATCAATTATGTTTGTCTTATGTTTGTAGAATTATGGAAGGTTGGTGAGATTAATGAATGATTGTGCCTGAAATGTTAAGCTTTACTAAATATAATTTGTAATGTTAGTATAATCCCACCAATGAATGATGACAATAATTTTGTAATACATCTGATATCTTGACTTGACACATTTCTTTTTTATTTTTACACCAACTTTAAAATACTTTAATTTATTTAGATTAATTCACGAATTAATATTCTAGTATAGGTAGGGTTCTGATTCTAGCTGGTACTAGACTAGCAGCTAAATTATACTTACAAAGCCAATTCCATGTCAAGACTAGCGGAGGGAGAGGTCAATAATAGGCGGAACTACGCAGCCGAAATTTTTCATACGCGCGGTACGTTCAAATGCTGTCTCTACTTTTTCACTCTGCGAACTAATCGCCCATATCGTCTTACTAAAAACATTTTATTGGTCCAGCTTGTTTGATTGTATGTGTGTAATTTATTGGTATAATAGGGTATTTGACTCTTTTCAGAAAACCATTTCAAAGTGTTCTTTGATATATTATATGCACACTGGTCATTAAATTTCCTTTAGATTTAACATAATTTTGATAAAAACCATGTTTAAAGTTTAAACATACAAAATCGCGCGAAAAACGATATCTTGTGTCATGGCGCTGATCACGTGGTACCCGTGACGTCACTCCATAGTAAACAGACAGTACAAGTCCATAGTGACAGACAATCAGTTCGTTGACGTTTACTAGCGTTTGACGTCATCAGAGTCACAACCAATCACAGTGCGTTTTTGTAGACGAAAATTTTTTAATTTTTTTTGTAATTTTTAAAGGTTTTTTTACCAAAAGTAAACATATTTTAGACGTAAATGGAAAGAAATATGCTTATTTAGACTATTTTCTAAAAGGATGACCACAATTTGTAGTTTATTTTTAATGATGTCAAATACCCTATTGTTTTACTATGCATCGCAAAACGTTACGTCTTCTTCTTCTACGTCTTCCATCAAATGACTACATAATTGAAATGCTGGTAGCCAGTTAGAAGCAACGAAACAAATACGGAACAAATTCAAGAGACAAGCAAAAGGTCCTTACGAATACACAATACAGCGGATACGATTGGACAATAAATAGAGTAAAAACGCCTTGGAATGGCGAGAGGAAGACAATGCTTCGTTTCACAGTCTAGTGACGATGCAAACTCGTAATTGGGAATTAATATCATTGTGTATCGTCTGCTACGTGCATGTATAACATCCCTTGTTTTATTTTATAGGGTGACTATCATTTTCTAGTTTGAAATCAAACTCTTATTTCATTCAGGTCTATAGAGTCCTATAATGCGATAACTTGCATTAAAACCTTCGGTGCCTCTATAGTTACGATTGGTGAAAACCAGCGTGTGCTAGATTGTATGATAGACCGATTCTTCTATTCCCCTTACAAATTGATTCCATTGGAACGTTCATTGTATGCAAAGTACTAACTTAATGTCGCACAAATACTCCCACGTAAGTTGTTTTTCCATTTCCTCCTGTTACTCGCGCTCATTTATTTTTCGTGGTCCGCTCCAAAGCATAAATTATGGACACTCTGTTTGGAGACGGGCACGTAGAGGGGGTCACCCACCCCCTCAGTGAGAAATGTCCCCCCCTGTGTCCCCTATGCCCCTTTTTGTGAGATATCCTCAAGGATACTGTGTTAATCGGACCCTGGTATACTTTTTTGCGAATTACGTCGTTTGGTAGTGAAGTGGAAAAACTGAGTTTTCTTCGTATTATCATTTCTTTTTGATATTTGTTTAGATGAGGGCATGAAGTGTCTGTCTTATTGCGGTTTTGGAAACATTATTTTATTGCAAATTCTGTAGGGTTTTGAGCCAAAGAATTTCGATATTCTGGAACGATCAAACGAATTTGGATTAAGAGTTTTGCTTGGTATGGTATGGACATTGGAGATGTGATGAGGAGGGATAAATATCGTAGAGGCAAACTAAGAGTTGGTCAAATATGAATGTAGATAGATACATCAATTGAAAAGGTCAAAGCAAAGAAAGGAACGTGCTATAAGAGGACAGTGACAAGAAGTTGTGCTTCACAGAAAAAGTCGTGAGACCAGTTCTCAAAAACGGTGAAGATATCATTTTTGTCAAAACAACACCTATCGTCTTCATGACGTCGTTCTAAGATTGAGCATAAGTTTAGGCAATTCTAAAAAAAATAAAAATAGGACAAACCCACCCCATCCTAAAATCAAGATTCAAAGACATCAACTTTTATAATAAGCAGTGTTAGACGAAATATTATGGAAATTATTATTATGCCATAAAAATAATAAAACCGTGACCATTCCAAAACGGGGGTACATTTGCGGGATAAAAAATATGCGCAACTAGTAACAATTGATAGGGGAAGAAAACAAGGGGTGCGTTCTCAGAGGGATGATACCTGCTATTGAACGCATACCTATGAACTGCTGTTCAAGGTATGAACAACATAGTTCTCGCCGACCGTTCATTGATTTCGGCAACATGAGCATAACTATTATTTACAGGCTTTTGGTTTAAACTATCCTAATATTATAAAATGCCTACTGCGTAGAAATCGACACCGTTATTCTAATCGTAAAAGAATGAAAAAAAAAGAGATTATCACTTGTTAGCTCTACTAATATTGCTACGCTGTAGGCAGCCTACGCGGCGTAGGTAGTAACTAAGTTACAGAATAGAGTAGGTAAGTCTCTGAGTACAAACTGCAGTTCAAATTACACTAAGTATTTAAACTACTTAGAATAGGTAAGTAGGTACTTAAATCATTTTAGCTCAACATTCATGTAGGAAACGACATTTATGTTTTTTGTTGTTTTTAAGAAGAAAGTTAATAGGCACCTTCTGGGTAAGCTCGCTCCATCGTAGACCTCATTCTTGCCTGTCCGTGTGTTTTTTTTTAATACAAAATCTACCTTTCACTACTTTTGCTTCTCTATTTCATGAATATGCGCGCTGTTTAGATCGTTTTTGCTCTGCGATCTGCTCTTCATATTGCTTCATATCTCGACCCTTGCACACTTTATCCCTTCTCAAAAATCGCTCCCGATGTCGTGTTTACGTTTCTGAGTAACTATTGCTCCCATTCCTGACTATTGTTAGAGGGTAGATGGGATTATTGAACTTTGCGAGCGCTTTGCATGTGAGGATGGGATTTTGAATTGTTGTTGTGTGATAATAAATATTTACAAAAGATTCGAATTCATGAATTTTTTAAAAGTATTGGCATTGAACTGAAAACTCCAGCAAAATACTTCAATCTTTTGTTCATAACACTGGCGGATGAGTTACGGTGCGGGAGGTGCGGTGTGTACGAATCATCTAATATTTCATAGCTATATTATGCTGTAGGTAATAATAGGACACTACAGGCTCTTAATAAAAAATAAGCCAGTTGTCACAAACAAAGAACTAATGACAGGATATTCGTTCTACATTTCTTCTAATAGAACATGAGCTAGGTACATCCTGTTTTCACTAGAACAAACACGTAGGCACCTACAAGCAATCCGTACCGGATGGAGTCTGTTTATAGCATCTACTTAGTCTGATGGCTGTTTACATGCGTTTCCGAACGTCAAAGCTCTTATAAACCTCTAAATTCTGCAAACACGGTATCGTGTTAGTGCGGAGCTCGGCTGCTGTATCCGAATCGATAAAATTCGGGACCGTACGGGGGCGCGTTGCCATGGCAACGCTCTGCCCGCCCCACCCGCCGCATCCAGAGTACACCGATGTTGACTGAGACGGATAGGGTAAGAGGCTTATTAATGGTTTTATGTTACCGACTCACCTTCTATTTCGCATGAATTCGTCTTTGATAATGTCTTTGACGTTGCAGCTTTTGCAACTAACTTGTAAATCTACGAAATCTAGCTGTGAACTTGAACTGGTCTACCTGTAGTTTTTATTTCCTCATTATTAATTCTTAGAAAGTTGGTTTTATGCTGAGTACGTGAGTAAAAGTTGATGGAAAGTGGAGAATGTGGGCCTGCAAATAACGGGGGTGCGCCGCCATCTTGGCAGCGGCAGACCGCGTGACGCCATTACGGGTGCGTTTACATCTGCTCCCGTGGCACAGAAACATTATTCTCAGCCGCTATTATATGAAAATTGGGATCTGTTTTTCATTATTGCAGTTACCTACCTGGGTACTTAATAGGATTCTTAAATATAAACAGTTGCCATTATTAAAAAGAAGAAGAAGGAATAAAAAGAAGAAGAAGAGGAAACCAAGAAGTGAAGTGAAACCAAGAAGAAGACTACTACTTCTTCACGGTATTAGTCGCGAAGGAACAGGAGTAGAATCACCTAGTTTTAAGACGTTTCAAAGTGATCCCAGCGGTCCTACTGAATAAATGCTTTTTGACTTTGACTTTGACTAAGCTAAGATGTTACCTACTGATTGAGTCGCTCAGCGACAAAGCCCTTTTCTTTTTTTTTTGTAAATAAAAAAAACAACTATTGTGTCATCGTATCATAGATAAATAATCAAAGATAATAACCTTGTTTTCACTACAGCGTTGCTTAGATAACGCAACATTATTATTGTCATGTGCATGCATGTGACAATTAACTTTAATTAACAACAATCAGGTGTTCCAATAATGTTACCTAGTACTCGTACAACACGCAGAAGTTAACTAGGCACCTCGCTGTAAGGGATTTTCCTTCCACGCAGGTGCAAAGTTGATTTCTGCGTGTTGTAGGTACTTACTTAAGATTATTGTTAACCACCTATAATTAGGACAAGAATTTTGGTTTATCTATGAAGTTAATTGGATATTTCATAGGCTTTCACGAATTTTTCGTTCGATTAATATTTTTCTTCGACTAACTGTGATGGAAATGCACAAAAGAACGCTGTGCTATGCGATGCAAAGTCACGACTCTCAAACAAAGGCCGTGCACAACGCCTCAAAGTGGTATTAAAGCGAATAATGAAAAACCTTGTTAGTCTTAGCTGCGAGCAATAACAGCGCTCGCAAAGGAACGTGGAGCAAAATAAAACAAGCGCCGTGCTGGCGTCTGAGCCTGTATAAACCTGTATAAATGCAGCACATTTCCAGCTGTCTACCTCTTTAGGCATTACCCGCGCCGGAAGACAAAAGAACTAAAATGTGTCTCGGAATTATTAATAAGAATTTATCTCGAGCCATAACTGCTGCACCGGCTGCTTAAAATTCATAACATTTAATAAATTAGGCTAAGAATTAAATGTAATATCTCAAAATGATCTAAACCGGTAAAGGACTGTTTGAACTGGCAGTGTAAACAGTTGAGGGAAAGTTTGCGCCCTCGTTGGAACGGCGCTGCCGGAACCGTCGGCTCCCGGGACTTCGCCCCACATTTACTTTGACACTCGCCTACTTGAAATGCATAGAGCTACTTTACTTACTGAACGTAACGAACAAACATTACCTATGCCTAAACACTGTGCAGAAAAGGGTTTAGTTAGATTAATGCTCGTGCAATATTTTCATAAGTTCAATTTCTAATAAGTTACAGTTTTTTTCTACAACAATTACGAATTCTCTAAAGGTTCCGTAGAGTTTGCATGGCTTCTTCCCTAACATTTCAGTGACCCAGTAACTTCATACGGTAGGTACCCTTCTACCTACTCCTAATTACAAAAGGTTAGAAATCATTTTTGCAACGCAAAAATACAGTAGTGTTTCTTTCTGTATTTTCAAGGAATAAGATTACCTATTAGTGATTTAAGAAAAATGTTAGGGTGTCTATTATATGACCCAAGCTGTGTTTACGTTTTTATTGAAAATTTAAGTAACGTAAGCACCTACCTACCTAGGTACTACTTATCCCAATTTAGCCATGTGTTAAACGTGGCTTAAACTATTTGTATTTCCTATTCATAACATAGACTTTACGCCGACTTTACTTATTTTCCTAGGTACATTGAGTAACACACATCTTACTGATGGTTTATTAATTACTCAAATGCAAAACTATATTCCAGTGAACGTGTGTATTAATCCGTCCTTGATATTAAGAATGTTGCGTAAGTCTTTGTGAAAATGAAAAGGCGTTCCAGTAACGCCAAGCGCCCGTCAAGATAACACACGCAGCTTAACGGCCTCGAGCTATCTCACGTCGGAGACATTTGCCCAATTTTTTCTAATTTTTGCGATACATAAAAGCTTTCATCTGCGGCCGTGTAAAAAGCGCCGTAAAAAGTCCTTGGTTGACGCAATAAGGGGCCATGAATCTTATTGCTGATTTATAGCAGGCCCGGGTTGAGTAACTTAATAATAAACTGTGGCCGTTCCGTTGTCTATTCTTTGATAGGGTAACTGCATATTTCACGGTTTTACGAATAATTTCTCGTGATATTTACGAGAGTGAAAATTATTATTCAAATAGGCGTAATAGGCAAATTTCTACTTTTGGTTTCTTCGCCGAGTTGGATGGCTGCATATTCTTGCAGAATAATTTCATGCATTCATAATTTGCAAACATTTAAGAAACTGATGGAATAATCAAAGTATAACTTGAAATATACGTCATCAAGGATTCTGAGCTTGAAATATTCTGAAAGTTCGGCAGTAGTTATGATCCGCCGGCTGTTCAAAAATTCTCCAGGAGTGTCTCCTATGAATAGGTAGGTACTTTAATGGTTCCAAATTATGAGTGATCTCGCCAATTCATAGAAATAAACTTTACCTAAAGTACATATAGCCACTATAGCGTCAAATTTCAGTAGATAGGTATTCTCTTCGACTGGACACTACACCAGCTACACTTTTTAAGTAGTTCGTCTGTGTTTCGTTGTTAAAACAACGCGTAATCCGGAGTAGTTCTCAAAAGTAGTTTAAAGTCTTTATTTTAAGCTCTCCAGAAGAGATGCGCTCCACCTGCAGCTTTTAATCCTTCTTGTAAACCATCTAAGAAGTTTAAGAAGATTCGTTTGTCATCACGTTCTGGCGCAATCCCGGGGGTTTAAACCTCCTGCGGCGGAGATAACGGTAACATCAAGGGGTAGGTTTCCCTCATCACAAGAACAACCCTTCTCTAATTGTTTTCTTTATACAGAAAAATATTTTATCTGTTTTATTCGTTCATTCGTTCCGCTCAACGGATTGCAATCATTTTGTGCAAAGTTTGGCATTCAGCCAGAGGATTATAGTCTTCGAAATAGAGAAAGGCAGGTGCGCTATGTTTTTAATGCCTTTAAAATGTTTGTTCACTTTGAATTGAAATAAAAATATTGAGTTGAATAACATTTTAAGACTTTGGTACTATTAAATTAATAGGTGATGTATTATATTATTATACATTGTGTAAAAAGCTAAGCTACTACATATTTACATATATTTACAAAATACAACAGGATTAGTCAAGCTATCTAAGGATCGTTAGAAACGATCTATAGATAGCTCAACTGATCCAGGTCACTGTCAGTCGGAAGCGTGCCCAAAACACTGGCGGCATTACCACGCTGGATGGCAATGCTGATCCTTTGAGCCAAAAATGTGCCAGCACTCTACAGATTTTACCTAGCAATAATCAATGCGTTTGTACGAAATTAAATTCAAAGCAAAAAACATATATACATATATACACAATCACTTTCAGCTCACTATTTACAAAATATAACTATTGTGTAAATAGTTTTATTTTGTAAATAGTGAGCTGAAAGTGATTGTGTAACAGACTAGTTCAATAAACTTAAAAAAAAAAACCTCTATCAATTCTTAGTAATCCCAGTACAGCAGTCCTACTGAATAAGTATATGTTTTTTGCTTTGAATTTAATTTCGTACAAACGCATTGATTATTGCTAGGTAAAATCTGTAGAGTGGGTAATATCGTAGCACTTGCTACGAGACTGCTACGAAAATCCAATATGAAAGTAAAGCAAACGACCTTAGAAACTCCCAACAGCCGGACTGGGATAAAGCCGGGTTCAGCACAAAATGGCAGCCGTGTAAGTAATGTGCGCAAGAAAATATTCAATCAAGTTTATAGCGTCGATTCTTCCTGCGACACGGCGCACAGGGATCAGGGCTGCCACGACTTATTTTCTGTAGCAAAAAGCAGACAGAATCGCGGTAGACATTCTCTTAGATCTTTGTTTTAAAGATATGTATGGATTCCGAGGAACAAACGGTGCTCTTATTAGAATATTAGTTTATCTTCTTATTTTTATCGTGTCAGTAGTTCTTTAGAACCAGTATGGTAAAAGGATTTTAAGTACCTACGCCTCAAAGAGGCTCCTTTTGTGCACTATTATGTATTAGTTAATAGAATAAGTAATTAAACAATATCAGCTTGATGTAGAGTAAGTAGGTAGGTACTCGTAGAAAAGTACGAAAGTCATTCTTCATAGATCGTCAAATTTAAGTGAAAAAAAATCCTAAAAACCCGGACACCAAAGTTGACCACTAGCTCATTTGAGCTAATAGGAGAAATATTAAAGATACAGACATTCTTTTCGAAGATAGCTGAGCGCTAATGAGCAAAAACATACACAGTATACACTGAACCTTGTGTTAGAATAAAAAGTTTTACCTTTATAATTGCAGGTGACTTATGAAAGGTGGCAATCCTATTTTATCTCGTCCGCTCAAGGCTCATTTGGCTCAGGGTAATGGCAAGAGCGCAGTGGAGTAACCAACGACGGCTTATGCCATCAACTTGGCTCGCAAGAAAACGTTTTTAATACCTTTATTCTCGGTATACAAAAACACAGGCTAGAAGATTGACCCAACAACGCGTACCATGTCTATTATTTTATTTATTTATTTAAATACTTTATTGCACAAAAAATCAAAATATAGCACAATTGGCGAACATAATGCCGAAGGCATTCTCTACCTGCTGACCAACGTGTTGTCGGAGAGGTACAAAAGGCGTGCAAAATAGGTAACAAACAACATAATAAACCTTAAATTTAACATAACAAAGTTTTTATAATATATTTAGATGCATATATACAGGGTGTAAAAAGACTGCGAAAAAAAAAAAAACGCAAAAAAAATTTTTGACTTAGCTTAGTCATTTTATACTATTTTCAGTTATTGAGTACTAGTATAATATAATAAGACCATACCTACCTAATTATTTCATTTTTAAAAGAAAAAAAAAACTATTTAAACTCAAAATCCAGGCATCTACGTAAAAAAACGCGTCCAGTACCTACCTACGCAAACAGTAATCTTCGAACGCTGTTTTCTCCGGATATAATGTTTTTTTTCGGAAAATCCCTTTGGATTTGGTTGTGTGTTGGGATGCTGTACCTACCCCTGTCGGCTACGGTAGACGTCTTTTAACACCATGTATAATATATAATTATAAATATAATAATACTTATAGTATAATCGAATTAAATATATAACTACAAAGAGTCTAGCAATAGTTTCCGAGTCTGCCTCTTGAAACCTTCTTTTGAGTCAATCATCCTGACATCATTAGGGAGATCGTTCCTAAGTCTCACCGCTTCTACAGAGAAAGATTTATCACGGTAGGAAGAGGTGTGGGCTGGAATTTCGAGGATAAGATTAGTCGAAGATCTTAGCGGTCTTGTGCATCAGCTAAGAAATTGAACCGATTTTTAAGTTAGTTCTTTCTTCTATTCTAGTGATAAGACAGATTAAGCTGAGTGGATTGCTTGGAGCTAGGCAAGCCTCTAACAATTTCATAGGTTTTACAGCATTCCGTTGAATTCGGGCATACCTTTGCTTCCTGACGATTAATAGTAAGTTCCTAAGTATTTGAAGAGTCATAAAGGTAAAACCTTTGTCTCCATGTAACAGAATGCCCGAGACATGCTCAAATGGACTAAGCTAGTCCAGCACAGCACCTCAACAGACAACTTTCCTTTTTAATATTTTTTTTATTGAAAACACGTTCACGAAAACTAAAAACAAACTAAGCTCGTGTGTTAAAAGACAACTCTAGTAACACATAATGTAACACAGATTTTTCGTGATTTCTTTTTTTTATATGCATCCATCAGTAAAGACAAACATAATAACCATTAATTACCTAGTTGTCTTCATAGGCATAGCGTAGGTAGTAGGAATTCGTTATCCTGTTATAATATCCTCAGGGTGGTGTCAGCGCCGACATTCCTATTCCGGGATCATGAATAATTCATATCCTGATGATGTTCAAATCTTGGAAATGCAAGCATTCTCAATTCTATGCAGTGTTATGCTCCCGTTAATGATCATTTCCTGAAAGTACAAGGAATATATTAGTATTATTCCTCATATTTATGGTGCATTAAATTCATAGCTATTATTAAGCTGCTTGTTTTAATACTATAATTTTATCCGTATCAACATAACTTTTTGCATTTAAATAAGTATGTACATTCACCAAACATATCATTTAAAATTTGCATAGAGAGCTCCGCAGCATTCGCTTTTTCATCATGTCATGTCCGAAAAAATTACAAGGGAAATGTAGGTAATAAAATCTCGCGGAAAATTAATTTCGATGTCCTCTCTGGATTTATTACCCCCGGCAAGGTACACGCATGTATTAAATTTTCCACCCCAAACGGGGCTGTCAGAATTAACCTCGCTTCATGGACCACCTCGGGCTGCATACGTGGAATTCTTCACATAAAGCTAGAGTTGTGGGCTGGGGACTTGTACTTTAGTATTTAATTTCATTTTGAATAATTATTGTAAAAAAACAACATAGTCATCACACCAAACTAGAAAACATGTAGTCTTCATGTATGAGTAGGTAAGTACACCTGTTTCGTTTTTATTAGGTAGTTAGGTCAATTTTTGTGGGAACATTTGTATTGTGTACAAGCAGTAATAAGAATAAATAAAGTTTTTGTTATAAAGAGACTTCTTTGTTCAGCATCAGTGTAGTGGTGACTCGCCCATTAGAGTAAATAAAAGCTTGCACCTGCGTACTGTCAAATTCAGCTCCATCGATTTACATGCATCTCCCGGGGATTCTCGGAAACTGTCCATGCTATATAAATATTCGTAGAACATCCCTCGTCAAATATTAACTGTGTATAACGCATGTTGCCTCCCGCCTCCCGGCAGCCGAAGCGATGTAACCATTGGCAACGGCTGCTGGAATGGAGGATGGCGTTTGCAATTGCACACAGAGATACATCTCCCGCTACCGTGAACTTTACATCTAAATTATTGCTAGATAAGGTCGTGAATAGCATGCTGGTGGAATTATATTTGTATTGCATCACCTCGCTGGTACCTGATTCCAGCAGCCGGCGTGGCGCTGGATGTTTGCCGGTCGTCGCTTTGTGCTCGCTTAATAAGTACATGGTGGATGCACACGACAGCGTTGACGTGGCGTAATTACGTGGAGAGTGGACCCGCCCCGCGCCCGACACTGTGGGGAGCTTGCATCAAACGAATTCGATATTGGATTCGTTAATTAATTTTACCTTTGTGATAGGCATTTCGCATTCGATGAGCGGGCATTGACGGACGCAGGACTGAGCACTAATTAAGGGACTGCGATTGGTTTGTTTTGTTTGAAAGGAGCGACTGAAGACTCGGGTACTAGGGGATCAGTCGGGGTGAGAGTTACTCAGAGTTCCAAGTTCAGTAACAATATAATGAAATCAAATCCTTACCTATATTTCTACGCAGCACAATATATTGTCGTCACGTAAAATATTTCCAACGGTTATTAAAAAATCGAGCTTCCATCTTAGTAGTATTATTTATGACTAGTAGCTATCCTAGTATCCAAATTCTATACAATATTTCACGTCTGTAGTTCGTAGGCATGTTTTACGGCTGACGATATTTCAGCCGACATGACATATCGCGCATTCAACTAGCAACAGATAACTTTTGTGGTCAGATAATGTACACCCTGTATTATATTAGTCACCATACCTGAGGTTTGAAGATGAGTAGGCCTTCCTGCAATCCTTGGCTTAATATATCGAAGAAGATTAATCTTGGGTTGACGAAAGGCTTCATCAGGGTGAGAAACCATGATTTATTTTATTTTTATTTTTATTTCATAGGAAAACAAACAGTACTTAGTAACTAATTAAAAATCACGTTAAATATCTACTGACCATTAAACAGTTTTCACATGTAGATGCTAATTAGCTTACTTGTTTACAATAAAAGAAAAGTAAAATGATTTTGAAAACATTCAGGAAGAAACCACAGAAAAAAAGAAACAGGTAATTCTAAACAAAAAAGAAAAGTAACAGATATTATACTTGAAAAACCAAAACAGAAAAATAATAATATTACAAAGGAAAAAATTCAAGTTACACCAAAAAGTTTAAAGAGCATAAATGTATGAACTCAAAATGATATCCTTTGATTATGTACGTTTTTAATAACATTGGTATCTCTTAAATTGTCGCGTTCTGGTATTCTGGTCATTGTTTTATTCCTGGGAAAAGTATTATAATTCTAGGAATTTTATAAACATCTACGTTTCATAAATAAATAGGTTTACCTCTGTAGAATCTCTGCAAAATGAGCACGTATTTTATTCAGATAACTACTGTAGCTATTTCACGAGTTAACACTATTCTCAAACATTCAGAAGTTGGAGCGATTCAAAAACTACTTAACGAACTTCTTGTTCGTTTCATTTTCTGAAATTGCATTATGAGTGCCTACGAAAAGTTTGTGTTTTCTCTTCGTCATGAGTTTCTTTAGGCGCTACGCCGCCGTAGCCACTGCTACCTGCTACGAATAATTACCTTTTAATACTAAAAAGAAAACCGACTTCAATGTTTGACTCGAAACGCGGTGTGAATCAGGGCGTCAAGGAGGGAAGGTGTTTAGAGTTTTACGGGGAAACTATCAATCCCTCAGGAATAAAATTTATATGGGACCACCTCTGGAGTATACCCTTTCAAACATAAAAATAATTTTGCAAATCGGTCAACAAATGGCGGAACAATCGCGTAACAAGATACAAAAAAAAAAAAAACAACAACACAGACGAATTGAGAACCTCCTCCTTTTTTGAAGTCGGTTGAAAACTAGAACTTATTAAATATGTTTTTATTTAATTCATGTGATAAAATCATGTTTTTTAATACGTTCTAACAACCCTGCATGTGACAATAGGTATAGGCTGAAAATAATGATGATAGTATGATTACACCTAAATAACATAACAGAAAACAAAAACACAATGCACTGCATCATACGTTTAAAAACATTATTTCGTAAGAACCTATTTCAACATCCGATCTCATTCTTCTAGCGCTTCCATTGCTCTTTAGTGTCGAATGTGTCAAAGAAATGTAGAGCGAATTTTCAGTGCAATGTTCCCGGGAAGAGGGGGATAAGGGAGAGGGGGTGGTACGACTCAACGTTATTACATTTTACTTGGACGATGGCATTCTGGAAATATGTACCGCTGTTAAATCAGATGTGAGCACAGCGTTGCATTTACGAAAACATGCAATAATTATATTACAAAAAGAGATGCTTAAAGGAAGCTCATTATTTTTATCTCTTTGACAATATCAGCGATACGAAGACATTTTAATAAGCAAAGTTCCTTCAGAAAATATGCATAGGTACTACTTTATTCGGTAAATTATTTATCTATAAAGAATCATGTTCAAAAGAATTTCCTGTTTCCAAATTACATGCTTTTGATGAAATAGAAACGTTATGTAGAACATTGTCTCATTATACGTAGTCTGTTTTTATTTACCTAGCTTTAGTATCACTTAGTATAAGTATAAAGTTGTCTGAAAGAAATCGCCTTGAGCGGCTAGCGGCACTAGGCATTCGTGAAGTTAACCGTTTGTCTGCGCAGTTCATACAACGCTTTTTCGTACAAAATCGTGTTCTGCGCAGACAAACGGCTAATTTCACGAATGCCTAGATCCGTTGGGCGAACTGTACATTCGTGCCCCGCGGCGGACGCTCTGGATCAGCCGAGATAATGTCCAAACAAACATCCTCCATAAATACATTCATAATTATGTGTACACATACAGTTCTGCCCTCGGGCTGCGTAGCGCGTTCCGATTTAATGGCTAGCAAAAACCCATTTAAAACTGTCAGAAATTATGTTTTATCAAACAAAACATGCGCATTTATTTTTCAGTCTAATAAAGTGAGTAATAAAGTCTAAAAATTTCTAATAAGTTGAGCTATCTATAGATCGTTTCTAACGATCCTTAGATAGCTTGACTAATTAAAAAAAAATTGAGAATCCTGTTATATTTTGTAAAAATATATAAATATGTAGTAGCTTAGTTTCTGTAAATAAAGTCTAATAAAAAAATATTTCTATTCTACCCAAGTTCCATGTATAGTTTTGCCCACGACTTCGCTTGAATGGTAGCATCATAAGTATATCATAGTCTGAAAATATGCTCAATTTAACTGTTGTCCTATTGCTGTGGAAAGTCCTCAATTCCTTTGTTCTACCGGAGTGTTAGAGTTTAATATATATATATATATATAATATACTCCAATTAATATTAAAAAATGTACAAATACACATTTTCCTCTGGGTCTGTTTATTCGTCCCTCTTCAAATAATCTTGAATCTGAAGATTAAAAAGTAAGGCTTCCATGTTTTGATCTGCTGATGTCAATACAGTTGTGTTTAATATCATTGAAATATGTTTTATTGTCTATGCAAAAACAATACGTGTAAGTAAAAATATGATCTATCTGTTTCAATTATATTTAAAATTTACTTATCTAAGTAGTTTTTGAACATCACTGATCTGGTTCTTATTAATACTTATGATTCATAATAGCGGACTCTTCTTCTTCGTCTTCTTCTTCTTCTTGTCGTCGTGTCACCAGTTCTTTCGAACCAGTGTGGTAGGATTTTAAGTGCACCTCAAAGGCTCTTTTCGTGTACTTGACACATGTTTTTGAACTTTTTAGGTTATACGACATGGTTTCCTCACGCTGTTTTCCTTCGCCGTTTAAGAGTACCTACCTACTGGCATAGTGCACATAATTTTTCAGCAGAAAAACTCATTGGTGCATGACCAGGATTGAACCCACGACTTTACGATCGAGAGGCGAGGCCACTACCACTAGACAACCTGCTCAGCGGACTCTAATATCGCTTGATGATGTTGCGCTAAGGATGTCTAGGGGACGGAAAGTAATCTGTCCCAGAGGATCGGGCTGTTGCAAGAAGCTTATATTCTAAGGTAGATTGATGCGCCCATTTGACAATTTACTGACATCATTGCTGTCAATAGAAGACTTATTATTATGAGAAATAAAGGTGATAAAATCATAACGTTTTATCAAACTGGTTCTTCTTTAGTTATTAAATAAGTTCCCACTTTCCCTAAAAAACTGCATGATGAGTAAATTTTTAAACAAATCATTAGGTTTATCGATCCCATCAGCCCTCTACTAAAACATCTTTGCAAGATAGCGTAATCCCTAGTTGAATAGGTGCGAGCAAAGAACAAATCGAATTGAATCATCTCCAAGGAGATTACATCAAAACGGTCTCACCTAGAGCGGGCTCCGACGGGCTCGAACAAAAAACTCGTTCCCGGTGCGAGGCAAGAGAGCGCGGAGCGCCATCTCGCACGTTGCTAGGCGACGCTGCGATCAATACAGCCTCCGCCGGCCCGCCTAATTACCCCCCTTCCCCCTAAAACCCTCCCCAACCCGCCCCGCGTTCGTGGAAACTTCGCCCGCCCAACCGCACCGCTCTCGGATTTAAATATCGAATGATAGAATTCAAATTCAAAATATTTTTCGCTCTGTGCGAATGTTTGCTTTGACAGCACTTTGACGGCACATTTTAATATAATTCATTTTCTTTCGTCTGTTTGCGAGGTTTTTTTTGTATGTGTTGTGGTTTTCGTTATTTAAAGACAACATTTAAAATTACTTTAAAAACTTGTTCTAAACTTTAGAGACTTCCTATTCGAAAATTGCTGATAGCTCTCATGAATATCTTGATATGAAATGTAAAATAGAGTTTATGTTAGAAAGACGTGTAATCCTCAGGCACGTACTTACACTGATGTATTGGAATATGATGAGACGCATCTGCATAAGATGGCTAAGTAATAGCTTTCTTGTTGAAATAATTCTGTATTTTGATATACTTAGCCAAGACAGTAATTTCATAAAGGTAGGTAAGTATTGAATTTAAATGGGGTTTGGTAGGTGCATCAATCGAATTTGTTTTATAAAAATCCAATTTACAACTAAGCAATGCCGAAGTAACTTCCATCAAATAAAGCACAACCGTATACCCATTTACCCAAATATCTTTTACAGCGTCCATTATCTTTCTTTGTGTAACTTGAGGCCAACTTGAGGCACAATAAAATGTTTCCAAATTATAGATCACAGAATTCACGATCGTTTTATCGAATAGATTTATTTTATAAAGTGGAAACATCGAGTGCAGTTACTGTGCCTAAGTGGTTGTCACAGCGTAGTTCCTGTCAGATGCAGTTTTCTGTTAAAACCGCGTCGCCTCGTCGACACTTCGCTCCAGTGCAAAAGTAACCACGGGCATCATTGATGATATTTTATAAAAGATTAAGTATCAAGTATTAAGTACATTTATCACACAACAACATATTTTTTTTATCAAACGGTTATGCCATGATGGAGGCTTACAAGCGGTCTAAAAACTCCGTCACCACTCACCAGGGCCATTATATGCGAACTTACATACAAAATGACGATCTTTTCAACCGACTTCAAAAAAGGAGGAAGTTCTCAATTCGTCTGTATGTTTTTTTTTTGTTTTTTTTTTTTTGTATCTTGTTACGCGATTGTTCCGCCATTTGTTGACCGATTTGCAAATACTAATAATACTAAAAAGAAAACCGACTTCAATGTTTGACTCGAAACGCGTTGTGACTCAGGGCGTCAAGCAGTCGATTCGATTTCTATTTGTGACATGGCTAGGAGGGAAGGTGTTTAGAGTTTTACGGGGAAACTATCAATCTCTCAGGAATAAAATTTATATGGGACCACCTCTGGAGTATACCCTTTCAAACATAAATGACGATCTTTTCACTAGTTTTGTTTTGCGTTACGACAGTGCGCTCCTCTCCCGAGCATCTTCGTTTCGTTCATTACTATGTGTCGACTCTACACTGTGTGCATTTATGTTTTTAATATAAATATCTTCTTGTACACGAGATTGACGCATTTCTAAGCAAAGTACTTGATGTTTCGTAGTGCCGAGACCCTCTCGTCTCGAGAATGTGAGGCGCGCTTTGAGCCGAATACCCGTGCCCACTCGCGTGTGCGAATTGCGAATATTTTCATCGACGCGTCGTCTTCCGCCTGCTACTTCTCAGAATGTGCTAAGTATTCTGCTAAAGTATACTATGGAAAATAATTTTACGAATTTTATCTCAATCCTAACTCGTTTTATGTACGTCAAATATAATATAATATAAACAAACTTATTTATCTACAGAAAATAATCTACAAATGTCAAGTTTTACAAAACACAGTTAAAACAGCTAAGGATCGTTGACAATGATTTGTAGATAGCCAAGTGTTGGTTCTTAGGTACCTAAAACACTTGATCCCTATTACTATACTAAGGCTGAATGACAATGCTGATCCCTTGAGCCAATTAGGTATGTTGTACCAACAGTACATTTGTTTCAATATTTTTTCTACACTTGAATGCAAATTGTTTGCAGCCATGTTTAATTAAACTGTTTTTTAAACTTTGCTGGGCAGCCGCCAAATGTAAACTTTGTGGGTAAGATGAAGCTAAGCATTTTCAGCAGGTGTTCAATGCCAACTGAAAAAATCCCACGATACATTCACACTCTTTCGTTATTTTAATGCTTAAACTCAGTAGGTACCGAACTTTTATCAATTTAAATCTGAAATACATATATTCCCTTCACGTCACTCCGACGACGTCCATATAAAATAAACAGCGCTTTTGCGACGTCTATTTGCGATTTCATTTCATTGCCTTTGCGGGGAGTGAAGTATGCCTTTCAGTTCCAGTTCTGTAGTCATAATAGAGTGTAACACAAATATAAGCTGAGAGGTCCTTAGGAGTTCTGGAGAGCGGGATCGGGGAAAGGTTTCAGTCTGGGCTTTGATATAGTTCAACAAATAAGTAAGGTACCTTAACTTCATACCTACTTTATTCTCCATAAGTAAGTAAGTTCGTATGAATCAGTGGCCAACTCTAGTTACGGAGTTTTTAGGCCGCCTTAAGGCCTCCGTCATGGCTTGTTTTATTTTACATTTTGTGAATCAGTTTTTACCGTTCTAAAATAACGTACCTACCCCAAAAGATTGAATGTTCAGCTTAGTAATCGACCATTTTTGAATTTGCACTCTTTGTTTATTATTGTAATAATTATTTAGGTAGTAGTAACTCAAGTATCTTCACTCTTTTGATGACGAATGAAAATGCTCTCTTTACAAATAAATACGAGGACTTTTTGCTGCACACTTATTCAGGGTATTACGGCTTATAGAAATAAGAAGACAGTTTTTGTACTATCCCCCTGCTTACACTCACTTCTTGTTAAGCGCTCTCGGTAGGGGAAGTCGATGCTTTCAGCTTCTTTGAGAGCCAGCACTGATATAATTGGATTGCCTCGGCATTTCTAAGCAAACAACGCTACCAAGGACGCTACTACGACATTCTTTCAAAATCACAAATACCTTATATACTTTTATCGTTGAAACGAATTTACAAAACAGACTATGGCGCAGAACCGAATATAGTGCGAGAGATTTAATAAAACTGTAAGTACTATATATTTTTAAACATCGGCGATGCGGGACGGAACATAGGCGGGAACAGAATGGTTATTTATTAGAAGAGAGACAGTCGCTCTCGTTTTTATGTAGCGTATTTTTTTGCTATTGGTATTATTCATCATGCGTAGTAGGTCAGTTACCGCGATCTTGAGCGACTCTACAGTGGACAAAATGCTGTTAGCAGGGGTCTCTAATTTCAACTCTGCAATTTTTGCGGATTTCGTTTCAGTTACTCGAGTGCGAGTTTTTTTTATTGAAACGGTTAATTCACAGACAACTAAGGTTGATGGAAAACTGAAAGACATTTTATAAGACTGAGTTTTTGATGAACTTTATAAGGTTTAAACGCCCTGTAGTTGAATGTTTCGAATAATTTCAAGAAGAATCATATAACTTTACTATTCGAATCCAAAATTATACAGATCAAAACGTCTCTCATACTTAGCAAAGTTAGTAACGTACTTAAACTGTTGGAAAGACGTGAGTTACCGTTCCCAAGGGACGTGCTAACAAAAGCCGTGAGTTGGTCCGTTATCGCTGCATCGCTCCGTGCCAAAACTTTTCTATCACTAGTACTTGGGTCATACCAAAACTTGCTCTCCTATCGATGTAGTGGAAAATACTGGCATCGAAACGACTTTTGGCACCAAAGCTCGGATTCGAAACATTTCTATGCATTTCAAATAAACTGGAATGTAAAATTGTTAACAGGATTTGCTTAGAATTTGCGATACGGTACGAATTTACACAATACTTTTTTATGTAATCCCTCGGGCTTCTGTACCTGAGGAAATGGTTCAACTTGGTTAATTGCTTCCTCGTTAAGTACACTAATTAATAAATTAAAGCTCTCCAGCCTAATTATACCACAAAAATACAAAAATTTTTGCTGGCTTCCCTCCGTTAATGGCGTCTTGAAAGGATATTGTGGAAAGCCTTTGCGATGTTGTTTTCGCTCCTCTCGCTTCGCCGCCTCCCGTAAATTGGCTTGGGAACTACAAACCAAATAATAAAACACGCCGCCGGAGAAAATGTTGCCTCAAAGTGTTCTCATTCTGCGCAAGTTCTGGAAATGCGACTTTGAAAGTTGAGCCGCGTTGCCAATTGCAAAAGGAATACGCGTGCTTTGAATATAGAGCCCGGTGTTGCTGAAATCATTTTTCATTCCGCTGTTTTCTCTCGCTGTTTCTACGAGTGTGTAAGTTATTTGTAATGTCAGGCTTCAGGCTCTTGTTGGGATATGCATAGGATTGGATTGATCGTTTTATTTGGTCTTGTGTTGTTTTTTACTTGTTTTTTGACAATTATCTAGCCTAGCTATAGACATGTTGTTATTTGTTTGTGGAATAGTAAGGCCATCTATGTTACTATGTATTTTAATGTGGAGCAATGAAAAACAGTGATAAACCATAATTATATTTATTAAATAAGTACACACTTAGTAACTTTAATCAAATTAAATCTCAGGTAGAAATAACATAGTTTGGCATGGGCATTTAACTAATTAGTTTCGTCGCTAAAATTTCTTCAAATCCAACAATATTCGTACTTCGAATTTATAATAAATAACGTTATTTTCAACTATAAATAAGAGATCAAACTTCAATCAGGTAACGATTACACAAAAATCCGAATGCTCGGTTCGTTCTACGAAGGTAGAAAAGTGGAAACACGTTTTAGTAAAAGTTTAAACCAATTAACAAATTAACTACTGGTAACCGTAAGTATAAAATTTTCCTTCCCACTAATATCACCATTCACCACAATTATCACAATACCTATGTACTTTAAGATTTGGTTAGCCTATGGGAATATTCTAATGCAAGCACTTTACATAGTTTTTAAATAATTTCTTTATTTTTAGATTATACAGGGTGTAAAAAGACTGCTACCGAAAACTGAGGGGTTTCAATCAGACCATGATTCTGAAAATAATAAGCGAAAAAAAAAACGCAAAAAAATTTTTGACCTAGCTACGTCATTTTACTTTATTTTCTAGTTATTTACTACTAGTACAACACAATAAGACCATACCTACCTAATAATTGCATTTATAAAAGAAAAAAAACTATAAAAACTCAAAATCCAGCAATCTACGTATAAAAACGCGCCCAGTACATACGCAAACAGTAATCTTCAAACGCTGTTTTCTCCGGATATAATGATTTTTTCGGAAAATCCTTTTGGATTTGGTTGTGTGTTGGGATGCTGTACCTACCCCTTTCGGCTTCGGTAGACGTCTTTTTACACCCTGTATAGTAACCTACCCGTTCTTATTTTATTGATCAAAACGTAGATCATATTTTTATGTAAAGTGCCAGCATAAATTTTATAATTTAAGACATGAATTATTATAATTACGAAGCACTCAAAGTGCCGTAAAATTAGGTTGATATTTTCAAAAGTTAAATAATTAGATAGAGCTAGGGGGGAGCCCCCGGCTACAGTTGAAAAGTGCAAAATATAGCATAATCATGTAATTACTGTTACTTACATAAATTGAAAAAACATTGATTATAATAATGAGTGATTACAATGAAAAATTTTGAGTTTAACTGTGAAAGGTTTCTTTCTGTAGCCGAGGTATTGCCCTGAACATAGATTAAAACCCTAAAACCTTATTCATATTCTACATTATATCTATTATCTGCAGCACGATATGTTCAAAAAAAGTACACCATGCTTTATCACAGCCCTTATCCTTTACCATACAATTTTTGAAACTAGACGAGGCACATTCAAAGAATAGTCTATTTATAATTAAGTTTCGTTAACACCAATGACAAAAATATTATTGTATTAAGTTGTAGTTGAGATATAATCAAGTGTTTGCTTTGCCTTTGCGTTTATTCTTCACAATAATTGTGAAAACTAAAGTCTTTACTAAATCCAATAGAATAAATAAATCCAGTTTTATATAAGAAAAAAAGTGTAACTAGCAGAGTCTCTAATTTACTGGCAGTTGTAATTTAGGCACTTGTTCACAATTAACTGACTATAATCGATTTATCATTATTGCGCATAAGTAAGTAAGTACCTAATTATTATTTGAATAATAATCAATTTTTTTTGCTACCAACTTGATAAGTAGAGAACTTGAAAATCTGTGTAGGTTAAAAAATAGCTTATTTACTTACACCGAAGATGAAGAAAATTTTCTAAATCTTATAATTCCGATCTTGGGTTTAATAATTTCGTATCTTAAAATTAACAATGTAGCTGAGAATATTTGCGATTCGAGAGCACGGGTTGGACGCAAATTCATACATAAATCATGAGGCTCTCTCGGGTGCGTCTCTTGAATTTGACCTTTTTACTTACGACTAGCTTGAACTAAAACTACGCAACGAAATATCATGAGAACTGGCACATAAAATGATAGAACTGGTCAAAGTTCACCGGCTCTAGACCCATATCGCCGTCAGATTTGTCGAGGAGTTCAGGGTTCCTCTTGAGGAAGTTCCTGACCCAGTCTTCTCCGGCCATTCTGCTGTTGACATCGAAAGGGTGGTTGAGCTGATTGTCTTCGGCGTATTGGAAGGCGAGTTCCCTGATGTCGCGCCTGGAGACGCCCATGAAGTATTTCTCCATGCTTTTGATGTATCCGACGAGATCCTTCTCCTGATCGACGGTGAAAACGCGGCGGTACTGGCCCATGAGCGGCTTGGCGTCGTCCGGGAGCTGGTAGCGCACCTTGCTGGCGCGTCGCTGTAGCGTCGACCGCGGGATGTGGAACGTCCTGGCGGCCAGCTTGTACCCCATCTTACCTGACACGACGGCGGCGACCGCTTTAGCCATGTCTTCTTCGCTCCATGATTGGCGACCGCTCAGTCTTTCGTATTTTCGCACCATTTCTGAAAAACACAAAAATTAATTTACTTGTTGAAAGTTGAAGCTACCTCGAGTTGTATTTTCTTCCTAAGATAATATTTTGAGGAGATACTGAGATGTTGATCGATGGCTTGAATAATAAATATTAATTGTTGCTACGTAGTTGTTGGGTTAATTTGAATAGGTGCCGTGGATACAGCCGAGTGTTCGGCGAAGGGTAACCGCAGGCTTACCGGTTCTACCAAGATCATCAATGCCAACTCGAGGTGAAAAATATAACTATAGACGTTCTACAAAGAAATATCAAAGGTACATGGAATGGTATTTTAAAATGCAAGTTGCTATACCTACTCGTATTGAATTGGATAAAAAAAAAACAATTGAATTAATTCAAATATTTGGTAATTCCCTTTATTACGATTAATCTGTGTTTTAAGTCAAACTCTTTTTATTACGATGTGTAAAAGATAAAATTCCGATTAGCAATTGTTCGCAATCGTAGGTATAAAACCTTTCAAAATATCAAGGACGGTTTGGGGAAAAGCCACAAACATCGTGACACAATCGAAATCCCATGTTTAATTACAATATGAAATTATAACCATTCTTTTAGTTATAAAATTGCTTTTAATAAATGAAAATACCTTCAGATGGCTCGATGCTATGACGTATTTTATTTATAGTCAAGTCAGTAAACAAGTAGGTATTCCAAATACGTTGAGGCTGCCTTGGCTGTATCTGATTAAGGTCGTATTTACCATAATACGAGTACTTGCTTCAGATGTTATTCAAACAGAAATACGTCGGTTTAAATAATAAGTGTGAAAATTGAGTAATGGTAGTCGTGTATGTGCGCGGAACAAGTTTGTCATTGAGGGAGCCTCTAGCGCGCACACGGTATACGGTCGGCGCCGCAATCGTGGCTGGCATACCTACTGATAGCGCACACAACGAGCGATAAACGTATGGCGTGTTTTTCCAACGTGATAAACTCTGGAAACGAGGCCCCTTGTCCGCCTGCGCGTGCATTGTTGCCAACACTGCACCGACCCATTTCGAAATGCAGCAATCTTGCGCAGCCGCAAATAAAACGCGTTACCTTAATCGCCAAACACATTTGATAACATTTGCGATGAATTTGGCGATCCCAAAACAAGAAATTATCACGACTGTGTTGAACTGTCCTTGAATGACCGCGTCATATTTTTTATCAGTCAAAAAAAGAAGTTCTACGTCGTCAGCGGTCAGCTGTTTGTGTTAATTCCATAACGCGTCTATCAACAGGCCTCCGAACTATAGACAATCTCACTATGCGACCGATCTTATAAACACCTATACCATTGCGCGTTTATACAAAACATCGCTATAAGCGAGTTGTGGTGGTGTCTACAGTAAGCAGCGATGTTTCATGTACAATGGCGAAGAGACGCTTATTGCTCTGAGATAAAAAACGTAGTAACTATGCGAGTACGGCGTGAGTCGAGGTTACTCTGACGCGTGACTTGCAAGGTCCCCGCTGCAATGCACGATGCGCCAAGGTTGATTCGCTTCTCTTAGTCCCGATATAACGCCAACGTCAATCCTATTAATTAGAAAATAATGGGAAAGAATTTCTCTAAGAAAGCGCGCGTAAATGTGCAAAGGTAGCCAATAAACGGATGCTCCGCGCTGCAGAAGTGAAATCTGCATCGGACGTTATCGCAGTGCATCGTTGCAATTAGACACAATAGCTTTCGTCACGTCAGAATGTAGAAATACTTATTAGAATAGATGAATGTACTTACTGGTGTGTGTTCGGGATGTGTTGGCTGCAGGAGGGGCGGAGCAGACGGCGGCGGTGGCAGGTGGAGGGCAGCTCGCGAGCGGAGGCGACCGGGGACTGGTGGCGGTGCAGGCTCGTTCGTTACGTGCGGCCCGGCTGACGGCGCGCGCGGCACTGGCGCGGGGCCCGTCTTGCCCCGCCGCCGGCCCTGGCGCGTGACGTCACCTGGCCCAGGGCCCGATGTCGACGACTATTTTTGTCCTCAACTAATTATCTAGATCCTGTCTTTGTCTGACCGCTCGTCACCGACGAGGAAACCTGGGCTTTATCTACGGATACGATAGGTGTAAATACTTCACAAATAAATTGCATACTAATTATTAATGATCGCACGTCACTAGTTTTGTCGTGAGTTTGTCGTCATGTGTCGACGTAGCGAGTGCTTGTAGGTATCCTATGAGTCATTGCACTCCAAACTAAATTCATGACTATGTGATGAGGTGCATCGTTTGCTGTTTGTAAACATTTCAATATTTGGTAAAGTAGAGCGGCCACCGCTGTGACACACGCGAGGCAAAAGGTCATCAGACTATAAGCGCGTTGATGCCCTAGAAATCACACTTAGACCTATACTGAGTAAATCTCATTTATCTTTCAACTGCACTCATCCCAGTAATAAGTTTCTGTTACTCCTCTCTAGATTATTTTATTATTTACTCTAGCAGAAAACTGCAAATTTGGATGTTTTATCAGTTTCTATACCTATACATTAATCACCCGTGGCCCAAGACATTTCATAAGGTACTAATAGCCTGTGCTTCGTTAAATTCTTTAACTGACTTATAGAATACTCTATTTTGAAAAATACTCAGGTTTTTACTACAATTCCGACAATGACATACAAAACATTGAGGTCAAAGTGTTGCTGTCTCGGCATTGCCACATCTAGGTACATCAGTATCCTGGGTCATGAATCATAGCCGATAAATAACTCAAAAAATATACTATTTGTATCTGGCATTAATTATTAAGTTAAGTGAGGAAAACAACACAACACCCTGTATTCATTTTATTTCATTTATTTCGACAAAGAGACAAAGCTAAACTTTTATTCTATAATCCACACCATTCTTTGTCCACCTGAAAATATTCTGTTACGTAGTAGCGACTCTAAGTTTATGTTTAAAGACATACTTACTTTTGACCACCACCAATGACCAAGTTCCTGAAAGAATTTACATTTTAACATGCTTGCTCGTCAGTTTTTTTGAAAGAAAGAATAAACACCTATTCAACAAACCAAATATAAATTACACAAGAAAGTAAAACAATAATAAAATTAACACAAATGAAAAATGTTTTTGTGACATACTTACCACACACATGCATACAAAGATCTTTTTCAGTTTGTATAACAAACTCGTAAGTACCTAAAGTACCTAATGTACAAATTATGAAAATTCAAGTACAAAGGCCCTATGGACATCGCAATTGTCTTTATCTACCTACCGAATGATATTTTGCCTTTTAGCAGAACAGATATCATTTTTCTCGGGATAGTTGAATCGTCGCCAAAAGCCGACAAAAGCGTAACCCCACAAGATAAAACTGGGCATTGAGAGCGTGTAAATGAGTCATTTGGTTTTGCCCCTTATTCTCCGGGATACCGCCTACTGACTGTGCAATAATCTGTGACAAGCGCCAATATTCAACAAACTGTACTTTTTCATCTATGCTTGGGTTTCAATTTACTTTTATCTTTGTTTTCCAAACTGATTTACATTGCTTTTCAACAACATAACAAGTGATTCTTCTATTGGAAGAACACCGTTTAATCTTAGATTACTACGAAGATGCAAAAGTTTGGCCAAATTAATGATTATTGCTCCTCTAAAACCTGAGCTAAGTTCGACGAAGTTTTACTATCGTAAGCTTGGTGTATTTAACCGATAGGACAAGGACATTTTGTATAATCGTAATATTAACACAACAATAATAAAATAAATAAATAAATAATGCTGGACTTTTCACACAGCATCATCAATGACAATTATTATTGACAATTTCACAATGACCTGTTATCATTTTTGTTTTATAACAACACAATCTTTTCTCCAAGGTGTGTGTGAAAATTAGAGTATTCACCTCGGGGTACAGCTTGTCTTGGGCACTTTTGAATCCCGCTGTCTCAGGATTCTAGTCATTAACTCCCTCGATTCACTCAAGAGTTAATAATAAACAACCTCGCTATCGCTCGGGAGTAAACTCAAGAGTCCTTTGATGCGCTTGGGTTTCAAAATGGCGGCCGTGACAATACACTGCTTTATTCCCTTTGAGAATAATCTACTATTTCCCTACTGGATGCAATGTATCATGGGCCAAAGTCTTCACATAGTATCCAAGTATCATGTGATCTGAGTGAGTGCGTCATAATCTGTGTGCTGAATAAAATTAGGGCTGTAAACAAGATTATGGTCTAGACGACGCCATTACCGCCATTACGCCATAAACAAGGATATGTACCTACAGTGCACAGTACACCCCTATATATGTAATTTGGAGTTTTGTGAAACTACTTAGAGCTTGGTACAACAAGTATTAATAGGAGTATTTCTAAATCGACTTTTTGTTTATAAATTCGCTTTTTATTATATAAATGTTTAGACAGATCTTTGTTGAAAGTATATTTATAGCAAGTACAAAAACTTATCTATTTTATTTCAATCACATTTCAACTAACTACGCCTATCACGCCTATCATCTCTCTAGCCTCAAAGGTTTGCTGGAAGAAAACTCTTTGTAGGGTTAAGCTCGCCTTTATACTTGTCCTTTTTATGTTATTATCCTATGTGTGTCTATTTGTACAATAAAGAATTAAGAATTAAGATAAGGTCCAAATGACATTGAGAAGATAGGGGGTAAAACCTTGATGAGATTCGCTTGTATTAAAAATGTATGGTAGGTACACCTATGTTGTGAGGATCAGGCTGTAAGTAAACAATGATGATGATGAAATAAAAAAGAGCAATGATGCGTTTATAATTTCGTGATTACTATCGAAAACGGACACATATGTGTTTCTTTGTTGATACTGTTCTTTCAGCTGTAGATAAAAGATAAGATAACATCCATCATCGATTAATTTCAATGATTACTGTTGTTTGATTGATTGTATAGGGCATGCTGATGCGCAAAGTGCAGTCCTGCACTAAGCTACATTCCATGCTAAACTAAGTCACAGCAAGCAGTTTAGCATAGTGTTCTTTATAAGTACATCTTATTGCAGACAGCAGTAATGACTAAATTTGCAGTATGTTGGCCAAGGAATGCAGTAGTGATCTAAAATTTTCGCTGGCTTTTAGATCAATCTAATGCGTAGGTAGTAAAAACCAAAAATGTTTAGTTCGGATGTTGTAGGTTCAGATTTTTTAAGACCCGTAGATATTTAAGTACTTAAAATCTTAAATGATTTACAAATTGCAAAATCACAGCTGTGGGTTAAAAACATAGATTGTACATTCAAGTTAGATCACGTAGCGGTCGTGACAGAATATGTTGAATAGCCAAAAAGCAATCTATTTGCTTACCATGTATTTGTACATAGGTAAATTCTGTCGATTGGTATTTTTGTTAATTAGGCTAAGTGGTAAAAACACACATTGGTAGGTTTGGTGTACCTACTATTTAGGTGAACCCGGGCAGGGAGCGATAAAGGTACACTACATACAAGATGATAGAAGTTGAATATATCTTTGTGAGTGTAACAAAGTTAAATTTTATCTTTTTTTATTGGTCAATAAAATGTTTATTTACAGAAACTAAGTTTTCATCCAATGTTACTAACTGGGTAGCTTTAGCTCAGTCAATAGTAAATCTAGCTCCCGCACAGGTCATGAGTTCGACTTCTACTCAACACAATATTTACATAATTTTAAAAATTACTTGTACTTACGAGTATCTTTGATAAAAGCTGTTGGTAGGCGTATGATCAAAAACTCTACTTATATATGTACTCAATGCATTTAATTGAATGCAATGCATTTAATTGAATTACAATAATGCTTCTACGAAGCAAAATCATAAAAATAAGTATTGAAACGATACTAAAAATATATATAAATAGGTGGCTGACACACTTATAACTATCAGAGCTACAAAAGCCGTTCACACAACGATACATGGGGTCCAATAAAACTTAATCTTATCAGTAAACACAAAAAAGTCTGATCTACATGTATCTAAGAACTACTAGTCAGATAAGATATAAAAAAAATGTATCCCAAAATTACGCTCAATACGAGATTTAAACTCACGACGTTCGCCAATGACTGACTAAACGTGGCGAGTGTCGTAGGTGCAATCCCCAATGGGTGCAACTACTAAAATCTGAAGAGAGTAACTATAAAAAATATACTCTTCATGAGTATAGCTGAATACAAGACATGGGCTGAAATTTTCTTCAATATTCAGTAAGAGTTGAAAGCGTAGTCTCGCAGGCTTAGTCCGCTCTTGGCATTCACCGCGTGCCTTATGGTGTTTTGGGACATAAAAGCAACGGGATGAACGCGAGGAGTAAGACGTTTGGTTTTCTTCATCTTCATACTTCGATTTTCGGTTCTTCTTTGGATTATAATGGTGTCCACACAATTTTTTTCACTACCTAATCATACAAACCTGTTTAATATAGCATAATGCATAACATAATGCTACTAAAACTATTAAAACAAATAAAAAGGTAGGTACTTACCTACTTGTTCGACTATACTCCCAAGAATATCCGCTTCCGCATTCCATTACCTTGGATCATGAGTTGGTTTTGATAATATTTGATGCTTGAATTTTGGTACGATACGTAAGTATTCATTGATTTATCCTTTTGTAGGTAAACCTCCTTAGGTAAACTGAGTTTAAAGTTTATTGCCATCAGGCGTTTGGTGTTTAAAATCTTAGGCAATATGAGATTAATTTTAACTTATACATACATATTACTTTTTAGACATCCATGTTAGGCATTTAGCTACAAAGGCTAAAAGCGTTCAAGATGACCGCCTCATGAGTGATTTATAAAATTTTACCTAAAATTTTAAAAACTAAATTAAATGAGAACAAAAAATCTAGCTCGAAATTAAGCGGCACAAGACTGATTTGTACAGGACCAGCAAATTTGGAGTAACGCAAGACTGAAATGGATGAGGTATGAATCAGCTAACATTTCAACAAGATTCATAGTTATACACTTTTGTTCGTACAAAATAAAAATAAAAATAAAATACATATATGTGTGAATTTTATTAAAAAAAATCTCTACTTACTGAAATATTGTTCTAAGGTTTAATTAATTAGTAACTTTGTGTACTCGCTACTTCCTAATATTACGCAGTTGACCTGCATATTTCTGTCGACGTAACCTTGACCCAATGGTTGCCGACATCGAAAGTTTGGTTGGGCACGCACAACCCTGTCGTATTTATCTTAGCAAACATATCGATGTACTACGAGAATATTATACTCTGCAACGATATAAATAAAGGCGTTTGTGTTTTTGCTGCTTTTAACACTGGGTTTAAAATTTATTTTTTCTGGAGTTTTGTTTTAAATTCAAATCTTGTACGTTTTATTGTTCGCTTTTTTTGCCACATTGGTGAATTTCATATCGTATTTTTTGTGCACTTCACATTTTTTAATAGGCACCTAATTAAAATAAAAACACAAAAAACAATTGTTTAAACATTAGAAATAATAGAGGTTTACTTACAGAAACTAAGCTACTACATATTTTATTATACTACGAGTACATATAACATTAGAAGAGGAAATAATAAAAATTAAACTCCATTTTTTAAACGTCACTATTGAACTCGTAGAAATAAGAAAAATTTGAAATTCAAAATGAACTAAAGAACACAAAACTGGCTGGTGTTTTTATTAGTGATGTTTTTTTCGTGCGTGCTTTCTACTTGTGTGTTGCGTGTTGCACTCTCATAGTTGAGGCGGGGTGTATTGTCCGCAACTACACAATAGACAGGGTTGCAGCTGTCTCTACGAGGGGTACGCGCCACGCTAGTTACGTTACGTCTATTACTATAATAACGCTATATTTTGGGCAAAGACAAAGTTTTAAGTCGTGTTTTTATTATTTATTTACTAAACAAGGCATCGTTTGCCACCATATCTTTAAGTCAAACTGTTTTTTCGCATTCATGTTTTACAAATTTTGACTTTAAAGTTTATTCGAAACAAAACAAGCTTGATGATAAAGTTTGTGTTGTGAATCACATAATACCGATCGGAATGATAACATCTACGAGGGTCGTTCACTTCGTCGTCAAAATGGCAAAACGTGCCGCTGACGGGGAACTAATCTAGACAACCATTACGAACTTTAGACATTAAACAACCATCTTATTTGCTAAAATACGCGCTAATAACGCAAACTACTACTAACCTTCTTATACAAAACATATTTTTAAGAATAAAAAAAAATATTATATCCTGTATGTTTGTATTTCAATCACGCTGTAACCACTGAACTAATTTGGGAGCATGGAATACAGAGAGTTTAGAGTAGTCCGCAGCCTGAGATTGATGTTGGCACCTCTCAAGCTAAGCCTAAAGCCTTTAATATTACATTTGGTAGAAATATCTTGCTCTCTTGATAAAAATCTTTAATTTAGGTACTATTCGAGCTTTCCGGAACGGAAAATCCATTGTGTATATAAATAATTTTCACTAGACCAACGCTGTGCTAAAAATTAGCTGGTTCATTATTCTACTAAAATCACTTAAGTACTTACCTACTTACTGGTTCAAAACAAATTAGGAATTCAGAGTGAAATTCTAATTCCGACCTAATTTGCTATTCTCGGCGCGTTACGTACACATGTTTCATTGATGAAAGGTCCAAAAGAGGATTACCCTTCGCGCCCTGATGATCAGCTAATGCGGTCAATAAAGGTCAAGTTTATACGCCGAGGTAATGTGACGTAAACTGCGTTCAAGAAACGTACAAAGACTAAAATGCAACCTAACTGTAGCACAGTTAGTTTGCATTTTAGTGTTGTAGGGCTTGAAGCTTGTAAATTATGTATGTGTACATGGTATGTATGTGCTAATAAGAGTTCCATTTTATATAGATATAGAATGAAAATTTGAGGTAATTCAATTTTATGTTAGTAGGTACATAACAAAATATACGTACATAATAAAACATAACAACGTAATTAATTAATTTGCTTGGTGGGCGCCGACTCAAAATTACTTAGATACATTTACATTAGTTTAAGAACTTAGTTATTAAGGTAAAATAAAAAAGGTTTACATATTATTTTTTGCTTTTAAGTTCTTTCGGCGGTTTATTTTTTGTTAGAAAGTTTTATTTAGCAAATCAATGATCCGGAATTAGAAACACGCGGTGCCATCGCGTACGAGTTGACAGGCCACGATATAAATCAGTTTAGAGGACGAATTCCCACCAAGCCTTGAACCAAACTAGGCTCGCCTTTAAATAAATAAATAAATAAATAATGCTGGACTTTTCACACAGCATCATCTAGCCCCAAAGTAAGCTTGAGCTTGTGGTATGGGTACTAGATGACTGATAAACTAATTATATACTTTTTTGTTTGTAAATACATACATATTATACATAGAAACACCCAGACCCGAGACAAATATCTGTAGGTCAAACAAACATTTGTCCCGCGGCGGGGATCGAACCCGCAACCTTCTGCATCGCAGGCGGACCTTCGCCCACTGCGCCACAGAGGTCGTCAACCTTTGCCCAACGCCTTTGTAGGTACATGTCATTTTTTATGTTATTATACTGTGTGTGTTTATTTGTACAATAAAGAATTAAGAAACTAGGCTGCAAGTTAATTCAGAAATATGTATTTGCTTGTTTGCATGATTGGTAAAGGTTGTAAAAGAGTTTGCACATCTTACACCCCAGAAACATGAAGGTACAAAATGCAAGGTTTTGCACAAAATGTGTTCATGGCTGCCCTTCTACGAACGAAAACGATCAAGTCCTTATTGTGTGATCTGACTAGCGCGATCTTAATCATAACCATTTGTAATAAACGCCCAGGGATTTGCACCCATTACTTATTTTTATTGTTTGAATCGTAAAGTCTTACTAAGGCACCAGCAATATACAGTTGATACTCGTTCAACAATCATTATTCACTTTCACACCCACTGAGCTTCATGAATAAAACTAAGAATCAATTCAGTCCTACATGACATTTGAAACAGCTTGATTGATCGTCAGATAATCGTCGGTTGCATTCTCCATGGTGAAAGTATGTAAACAGAGGCATGGAGTTACTATAGGTCAAATATGAGTGGGTGTGAGACCACCTGGCTGTTAAGTAATTTGAACTTGATCGTATATAGTAGCGTACTACGGAATAACTTAAATAACCTAGTGTAATTGCTTCTAAATAAATAAATAAAAAATTAATGATTGTATTTTTTTATTTTGGGTGATAATATTTTTTTTTCGAGATGAAAAATTTAACTTGTATTCTGAACGAGAGCACAATATTTTTTATTTACTTATGATAATTGTTAATTTTGAGTCGACTGCAAAGCTTAAAGAGTGGAAAAGTTTATGCGGAGTTGCCGTGGTGACCACTTCATGCCACGTGGGGAATTCCTACCAACGCAACGGCTTCCTGTAACTGCCTTCACAAAAACCACAGTTTTAAAGCAAGTTCGAATGAACCACATCGCAATGAAGCTTAAATTATTGTGCCTGAGCCGTGCCTTTGTGTGGAGGCTTAAATTTATTGACTGTACCTTTCCTGAGCAGCGTAATAGGTTATTTGTAGATCTTTTCACATTATTTTAGTTACTGCACTCACTGTTGCACACTACCTACCTACTCCAATATAAATTTTTAGCCCTTTTTTTATAAAGAGCTAGATATAATTAGTCAAAAACCTTTTATAACTTAGACGATTTTTTTTATGAAATAGTTAATTATATAATAACTAGCGATACGAGCTATCATTGTGATAAATTCATAAGTGTCACGACGAGGGGTGACTAGAGGGAAGCCTTTTCACAAAACTTCCGCTGTCGTATCATGCCATGCAATAGCCACTTTGTATTACCATATACATATATATTAATGAGCCTTGTCAAGGTAAATGAAATAGATGATGACAAGATTATGTCTTGTGCTACACTTAAAGAGAAAGCACTAACAATCGATAATGATATGAGCAGAGTTTTAAATAAATGTACTATCAATCCCTCACTTTCATTTATTGTACAAGACCCCATCGAATTGGCACCCGATAAAATTTATCCCACTTTTGTATTAACTGAATTCAAAAGAACCCTTTAAAAAAGTGGACGACCTTAGCACACTTTAAAACACCGTTGTATTTTTTGAATGTAAGAATAATAAATGTAGGGCTGTCGCGTGGCGCTGTAGGGCAATGAACCTCTTTGCATTTGGAGCCGTGTGTATTATTCTAATCTCGTAATGGATGTCAATGAGTGCCTGTTTTGGTCCAACCTTATAAATCCAATCCAATCTATCATTGTGATGAATGTTACATACTTGCCATTAACTAGCATGAAAATAATTGTAATAAAAAATAAACATAATATTATAAATCTATTTTTTCACCTCACTAGCTCAAAGCTTTTGTCGCGTAAAAACAGTGAGCAAAACTCACTTTGCTTACACTATGTGAAAAAGTGATTTGAATTGAGAATGCTGCAAGCAATGAGAATCGAATGGCATTAGTAAGCCAAGATGGTCTGGTTTTTGGACTTTAGCCTGCCACATGCGGAGCAACAAAAAAACAGCGGGAATTGTTTTTCCTTACATCTTGTATCTTTTCGCTAGTAAGGTGAAAAGTTGTAAGTATGTTTATTATATAAGGTATGTATATTATTTTGTTGCTTGTGCTTTTGAATCCCTCACTACACTCAGAATTCTAACTTAAAATCACTCGCTACGCTCGTGGTTCAATAATAGAATCCTTCACTTGTTCGGAATTCAATCAAACTATGCACTCGCAACAAAAACTAACTTTGCTCTCTTGTGGTACAATGTATATTGTACACATCGTATTCTCTTGTACGAGTATACTCGTAAGTTTTTTATAAACCCGTTCAGCCTGAAATGAAAGCAGTGGCCAGCACGTCAAAATAGCCAGATTTTTTGACGTTTTCATTCAGGAACTCAACCCGTTACAGTCCAAACTGGTATGTGAGTATTCTAAATTTTTTTATTTATTCTGATTTGGTGACAATGGTGAAGGCAGGGACGCAGGGGCGACCGTGGGAGATGGGTGCCGGGCCGGTTCCAACGGGGTCGGCCCAGCTGTCGCGATAATGCGAATCGACTTCTCATCAATTGTTTCGGCAGCATTGTTCCCGTTCGATTGTTTGAGGATGCAGTTTATAGCGGACATTGCGTTATTCTGGGGGGCTTCAAGCCATTAGTAAATCTATGTGAGTAATCATGGTGTGCCTTTAAGGTTAAAGTGATAATGGATTATTTAATGCCTGCTATTCAATTCCGGATATTTGGTATAACTTTCGATTAGGAAACCTTTTTTAGAAGTAGTTAAATTGTTTCTTAATTGATGTTGGTACTGTAATTACACAAAAAGTTTCATAATCAACAAAATATATCTTTACAATCGCAAGTCATCAGCATAATATATATAATAAATAATATAAACTTTTTTTAATAACTTAGTTGACTGGTCATTCTTAAATTAATAATATTAATTATAACCCATTTAAAACCGGTTCTCTGGATTTTACGCATCATGTACCAGACAGGCCACGCTCCCTACAATAGATGCATTTAATTTTAAATATGCTATTACGTATGCAGATCTGTTGCGTTCGCGTGCAAATAATAAACGAAGGATTCCAAGCCTAGACAAAGCGGACTGGATTAATTATTTGGGGTATGTTTTTTGATAGTTGAATAGTGCAGACAGGGGTCGTTGAACGCAGCTGCGTCGCGGATCGAATTGATAGCGCACACATGTCGCTAAGGCGGCGCGTGCGCCTCTGACGTCACGCAATATGGCCGAGGGTGGCCGCTCAATCTCCAATATTGGGTGAATATAAAATGAGGTAGATAAAGAAACTAATGTTTTTATTATGCACGAAACGGTACTAATATGAGTTTAAGTAACGTATAATTGCAAATGCATTTCATACAAACTTAGGCCTCTACATTTCAACTAGATAATATTGGAAAGCGTCAGGAGGCAAACCTAGGCCTATAATCAACGTAAATAGTAGTGCCAGGGGCACTTCAAGTAGGCTTGCCCAGCAGCATGCTCTCAGCCTTATCCACAGAACACATAAGTATGTGCGAAGTAAGCTGCTACAATAAAAACATCCAAATATGTATTTGGACGTGCCTCTGACTTGACCATTGGACATTCCAATTATAATTTGAAAGAATGACTTGGGAATACAGTTGTGCTGTTTCGTTTTTCACGCACCTTTATTCCTATTTGAATATCTATCAATCATTAAAGGTTGTCAGTGATAATCACGATCGATATAATGATATCAAGCTGTTAACCTTACTGGTTTTGATTATTCATTCTTCTAACAAAAGCACGCAGTTTTTTTCCACAAAAGTAAGGCTTCTAAACTATGTTAGGTGTATCAAGATATAGGTAGAGTTATTCTTTATATTATAATTTTAGTTAAGTATCTAGAATAATCGTTAATATCTATAAACAAAAGCATTTAAAAAGCCGATCGCAAAGTTTAGATTTATGATTTATACACAAACACTTTTAAAACCACTCACAACTCGGTCTGCGATAATTGGAAAGTACACGATTTAAGTCATCGATTTATAAAAAAATCAAATAATAGTCACAGAGACACATAAATTGCAGAAAATTTCTTTGGAATCTACCACCCCAGCAATGTAGGCACTAAAATCGATTTGAAACTTTTCCTTGTGTCTTGTCTACACAAGTACACGATTGGTTGACAAGCATGTCATGTTTTATTGAGTAAGGTGTAATCACAGGGTGTAATCAATAAATCGGTGAAAAGGAAATACTACTTACAATCGCCAATGTATTCGATTTGGTATTCATATGAGACTAGCAGTAATCTATTTTTAAAAGTTGGTAGTGCTATGGGCAAGACCAATATTAAAGCTAATATTTAATTATTTAAATACCCTAATTTGACATGCGCGTGACCAAATAGTGATATAATCTACAACCCTATCGAAATTAATTAGGATTTATGGGTCTCGTTTGAAATCAAATCAAAATATGGATGTTGAAATTTTAAAAACACCTTATCGTTTAGTTTAGTTACTTTTTTCCACACGGATCCATTTTACAGCATACGTATGAAATTTAGGCTTTTATAATATTTAGGTACTTACTAGGAGATTTACACAAAAAGGGGCAACTTTTGCCTAAATTCAACAATAGGTATAAAATATTTATACTAAGCACATTTTATAATCACTGTACTAGTATCATAACGTATTATTTTATGAAAGTTTATTGTGCTATGCGCTTACGTTTGCTACGAAAACAGACGCGGCTACGCCGGACACGAGTCTCGTAGTCACTGCTACGTGAATGCTACGGAACACTGAGCTTATCTTTTGCGATTTAGTACATAAAATCCATTTTACCGAGCCAGTTTCCAAAAAAAGTAGAGTGTAAAGTAGCTCTAAATATGAGTTCCGATTTTATTCCTTAATAGATTGGCACTGGTTTCACGATTAATTAGATTTGGTGACATCAATACGAGTATAACAACGATTACTTTTAAAATATTTAAACACGAGATTTTAGCTTGTCTCAATCAAAGTAAGAAATCCGCGCAGTAAGTTTTTGTATGATCCTCAGTAGTTATAACTGTAGTTATAAAATATTACTGCAGTGCGCAGTGCCTGAAGTTTGGTTATTATGTTGTACAAACAAAGAGAAATATTGTAATATTTGTAAACTGTGATCTATTGAATGATGGAATGATTCTGTTGTGCCAAAACACAATACAAGGAAGAAACCACGACACTAGTAGGTAAGAATTTAGATATCGGTGTTTTATAACCTAAGACTATTTAAGTAAGGTAAGTATGCATAGTTTTATAATATTCACAGCGAATTGAAGCAAACCTTCACATACGTTACTTTAGATGTACGATATTAGTTGGATAAAGTTGAGCGAAAGTACATAGAGATCTCTACATAAAATAGAGGTAGAGTTGGGGAGGCTGGCAAAAGGCCAGCGACAAGGTGAAGTGGCGCCGCCGGTGAAAGTAGCCAAGTTCGCCCTGACTCAGCCTCTCCTCTCAAACGCATATCGACCGGCGCGGCTGTGTAGACGCGTCATACGCAATACTTATGTAGCTTATATTTGCACCCCACTAAAGCTTGGCTATTTCGATTTAATTACTTGAACTTTATGAAATTTATCTGTTTGTTGCTCTATTTATTCACGGTTTCTACGGAACAGGAGAAGATGCTTTTAAGTGATCGAACTGGTGTTACAAAATACATGTATATTTTGACTAAGATAATCAAGAGGTAAAGTTTGTATGCATGTATGAGGATAACCTAAAATTTTTTTGAACAATATTTAAGATGGACCTTTAGGAAGTTATACATTCCCACGGTGAGTTTGTGTAGGTGCAAGTTTGTTCAAATAATTTGCATTCTCATAAAAATATCTCTACCTAAGCGCACAAATTGCAAGGTACCGTATTTCAATAGGTAGTTATGATATATTATTTAGTTCCGTGGCTAATGTTACACCTAGCAATGAGCAACAAAGTTTTAAATTGATTGATTGATAAATAATTATACTTCGGTACATCATAAAATGTATCAAATGACGGTATTGTATATAATTTATTTTTGTTTGTGTTATTTATATCGATGAGGAATATTTTGTACTAATCTACGTAGGTTTACAACTTCCTTGTCTCTTACAGACTGGAATAATCTTTGACAGATGAAATGACCCATAAATACAGTCAAACCAATACACAAACGTAGGTTTATGTCAATATTCGCCATTGCAAAGTATTTTTCATACAACACACGCATACCACGCATGTGATACTTTGCCTTTTACATAAAAGTGTCAGGACTATCAAATAAAAATTTGATATAATAATGCGTGTCTATAATCGGGCTCGAACATTTCAATGTTTCATATTAGAGTGGTTTCTAGTGACGCCGACAACATTGTTAGGTTCGCATAACCACCCCATTCCTCTCGCGCGACTCTCAGCGCTCTATCGATCGTGCGTACCCATCTCTACCGTCTTTGTGTGGGGCTGTATGATGTAATGAGCGTGGGTTAATATCATCTTATATGCTCTGAGTTGCCTGATGTTTCTTGGCTTTGTCACTGAGTAAATAATTCTCAGTACGTAAGTTTTAATCAGTATTACTTTTCATTGGATTCAATGAAACGAGTTTATGTTGATGTTATCAATCAATCTCTGATCAAGTTCTTTATTTTAGCGATTTTTTTTTCATCTCATATGGTAAGGTATAAAACGTTGGTAATAATGATGATTTTGTAATTATAATTAGGTTTATTGTAATTGACAATTTTTATTTGCCAGTTAACAGCAGGAACTTCTCGGTGAAATATTTCTTCCTAACACCTAACACAAAAGTTTGGAATAGGTACAATCGACTAGTTTTACGACAACATTTAAAGCGTACACTTATTCATGCGACACAATAAGCATTTCGTGATTTCGGGCATTTAAAACGATGAGCAGCTTATATTATTTCCTTTCCTTATTCAATTCTAATAAGACCGGCTAAACGTCAACGACCCTTAAATAGTGAATACCGATTCAAATCTCGCACTAAAATTTAGTTTCGTTTATTGAACGCATATCTTTGTTATTAACATAACGCATAACTTTGTTATTTGTTGAGCGAATATTAGAACAATTTGAACCTATCACAGGAACCAAAACTAAACCCTAATTACATTTATTTTAGAAGTAATTATTTCACGAAAACTTCAGGGTGCTTTTGTAATGTACACATAAAGTTGCTTGGACACTGGACAGTGTAAAGTGGCACAGGCTAGCGTGGCGGTGCGAGCATGCATCGTACCTTCAGCGGGAGTCCCAGCAGCGGTGGCACCGGCGCCCGATCGGTTCACTCACTGCCACAGCACGACTGACACTCGCGACCGCGCACGGCAGACGAACGTTACGTGCAAACACCAAAAGCAAAATGGACATACCTGAGGGTGGCGGCTGGCACGGGGCGCGCTCGCTACTTGAATGAGGTCCCGGGCGAGCGGCGCGCGCAGGGGGCGCGGCCAGCCCGCGTGGCTCCGGCGTACTCCCTCCCCCCGCCGCCCTCCCCGCCCCCGCCTGCACCGCTCAGCTGAGCCCTGATTAGCCCCCGGCCGGGCTATTCAATTAAGGGTCGCTCGGAGCTGCATCTCTGAGCCCGGCAGCTCCCGGGCCTCGCCGGTCAGAAGTCGCCTTTGAGTGCTCTTCATTAAGTCCTCGCTATGGCCGTTATTCTTATTGGGCCTTAGCTCTCCTAGCGTGAAATTTGAATTTTGTAAATGGAGATCGTGCTATGAATATTCAGGCAAATATTTATGGTGACCATTAGTAGATCTACCATAAATTGAGTAAAATGAGTTTTCTGTACAGAAAATTGCTGTTTAAACTCGTGCTCTTAATAATATCTTTGTTTCTCAGGAGAACTGAAATTGGCGTCATAAGGCGGGGTGGCCGACGCAGCGGCCGGCGACTCGTTACGCCTCCCGAGAGAGATGCCAGCAACATTATCGTTTAATTCTATAGACACTTGAATTGGATTGCTTGATGAAGGAACTCTTCAAATTGAATTTCAGGGATCGCAAACGACGCAAACCAACAAACTGAATTTTACAAAGAAAAAAATATCTAAAAAAATAAATGAAGTTTTCATTCGAACATAACACAATACAACTTATCTTCACACAACGTAAAGGGACAATTAGAAAATTATATTTTTAATCAAATTACCTACTATTGGATACTGGTAAACAAGCGCAATCCTACCCCCGGCAATATCTAGCGGTAAAACTTATCTGGCACGTGCTATAGAGAACCGCACCGTACTAAAGTGCAAATCACGTGGTAAACTTATGATTTTAGATCGGAAAGATTAGCCATACCTAATTACCTACTCGGCCATACTGTGAGCATAGAAAATAAAGATCAGCATCAGAAGAACGTAATAATATTTAGAATGCAATACAAAGATTGCACCTTGGTGAGATTTAAAACAAATATTTACTCTTGCATGATAATTCTAACCTTGTGAGTTATAGACTCTGTAAATATATTGGGTAATCAATAATATAAATATATGTAATAATAAATGTAATAATCATAAATTATGGAATCGAAGCCCTATTACATTTCATTCATAGAAATAACAATAACAACAAACTTTGATGGAAAGTTTTCTTAGCCACCAGTGCTCATAAGTAATGTGAAGGGTAGTAGGTTGGCAGTTTATGAAGAAGCCATAAACACTCACGAACATCATAATTATTACTACTGCTACTAAAACGCCATTAACACGATACCATTCTGGCATACCTTGCTACAGAATATTAGCTCTTGCTCCGTTGAGTTTGAGAAAGCAAGAGGCAAGAATGGTAACTTGTAAATGGCGTTTAATTCTGGGCTTAAATCGCTGTGTGATGCTGGGAATCCATAAAATACACATTAAGGGCAGTTAGAGATATGTACTGCTGCTGCTGTATCTGAAATTGGCCAGTCAGATGATTTTGCCTTAAGATAAGGCCGTGGTGGGCTAGTGGGACTGCAATACGAAGATCGTAGTTCAGGTCAAACAAAAAGTATTTTGAAAATAGGTCCACAATTGGCGGTTATAACGTGATAATGACAGTGATGTTTTTGTATCTTGATACGTATCAAGCAAGATACAAAAAAAATACAGTCGAATTAAGAACCGACTCCTTTTTGACGTAAGTTATTTTTTTTTTATTTACAAATAAAAGAAAAGGGCTTTTTCGCTGAGCGACTATATCGCCCAATCAGTAACATCTTAGCTTAGTCTTCATCATATAGGTCTTCATATTCTTCATGGTTTCATTTAACTTCTTGGTTTCTTCTTCTACTTCTTTTTATTCCTTCTTCTTCTTTTCACTTCAAATCTTTCTTCAAATATGTCACGTCAATTTGAGTCAATTGAAAAAACATGGTGGCTTGTAATTTCAAAACTCCAACGGAAATCTTTCGTCAAATGAGAACACTTCTTGAATACTCCCCCATTCCATTTGCCAAATCTCCTGTTAAGTATCCAAAGCTTCATTAGTAAAATGCCACCGAAATTATAGATTCAAGATATTTTTGTTTTGCAAAAGCGGGCTGTCCGTGCGATTTACAATATGAAACCACGGGACTCACTAAGACAACGTTTTAAAGAAATTAATATTCTAACAGTATTTTCACAATACATTTATGAAATCCTTTTGCACACTCATAAATATATAAATAACTTTAAGAAAAAAAGTGACGTGCATAGAATTAATACTAGAAATAAGGATAAACTTTGTGTGCCTGAATTTAGATTAGAAAAAGTGAAAGGTTCTTTCATGGGAAATACCGTACTCTTTTATAATAAACTTCCAGATAATGCCACTAAATTGCCTATTCGAAGATTTAAAAATTACATAAAAAATAATCTTATAAAGAAAGCTTACTATTCTATTGGTGATTATATTAATGATAAATTCGCGTGGCCTGATGTCGCTCTGCACCTCGACAGCTGATGTGTGCACAATGCCTTTTCTATCTTGCTTAGCTTTTTGAATTTTACTAACTTTACTTTTAATTTTACAACTAATTTAGTTAAGAAATTAGCCTAAGTTAGATCTAAGATGGATCACCTAAAACAAGCTAGGCCCCAAACCGTGTTTGTTGCCCTGGTTCTTCACGGTATTGGTCGCGAAGGAACAGGAGTAGAATCACCTAGTTTTAAGACGTTTCAAAGTGATCCCAGCGGTCCTACTGAATAAATGCTTTTTGATTTTGACTTGACTTTGACTTTATTACATAATAAAACCTAGTAAAACACGAGAAAACTAAATAAAATAGCAGAGCCATTATAGATCCTTCAAAAATGGCGAAAGAAAACCCGACGTAAGTTAAAAATTGCTTGCCAGACCTTAACCGAAACGCTCAACGAAAATCTAATCAGAAAGAATTTTTCTTTCTCTATGTTTTATTAATAAAAACCTATTTTATCTCAAAAAATACCTACCTCCTAAAATGTTAGTCTGTTGTCCGTGGCATCCCCGTGGCATGCCCAGAAGAATTCCTGAAAAAGTTACCTTATGTCCATCAAGTTTCTTCATATACTTGCTCACCAGCTTCAACTCCACCATGTGGCTACTGGATTATTTTATTTAGAGAGCTTCGTTAGAGTAAAGAAATTAATTTAAACTTTTTCTTTTGCATTTAACTTTTTCACCAACTTAGTTTTTATGTTACAAACCCATAAGTAGGTGGGTTCATTTAGCCCCGGACAGAGTTAGGTGAGGGTTTGGCCCGCTGCCAATGTTTGGGGAAACGATCGTCTTAACATTTCCCGATAGCTACATTCGCAGTAAGTCGACCGGATAAAGGGAGTTTCCACAACGTGCACGACAAAATTCTAGTGCTCAAAACGCGTACGCGGCGAGTCGTGAACTCATTTAAAATTCTCATCGAATTTCCACTCCGATGCATGTGGGGGAAACTAGCGAATAGGATGTTAAAAGAGGCGGCCTTCGAAGGCTTCATGATGCAGTTTCTGAGCCCGCCGCGCCCGGATACCCGGGACGCTGCAAGCCCGGCCTCACCTCAGTAAAAGGTGGTTCATGTCACCATGATTTAATTAATTACAGTTTTTGTCAAAGTTTTTACACAACACTCGATTTCAGAAATAGTCGCTGCGTGATATAAAAACTAGCTATTATTCGCTGTCCTATTAAGCTCTATAAAAATAAAACACAAAGAAATTACATATTAAATTAAATAAAGACGTAATCCTTATTATGTCTGTTTGCAATGGCCACAGACAACTGTTGTCTGTGTTAATGGCAAAGTAACAGCTTTTGTTAAATGCAATTGCAAGTACGGTGTTAAGAAACATTTTTGAAAATGCCGGACCGAAATTATGAACAAGAAAAAACTTCTTTTGTGGGAATCTTACTATAAGTAGGTAGGTACATACGAGAAAGGAAGCGACTGATAAAATAAAGTATAGATAGGATACCTACTTAGTTGATAGCCGTAAAATTATATCATGTAATACTGAATCACAGCGTACATAAACTCAATTGTTGGTGTTATTTGAGAAGCGTCGATTCGATATGCAACCTTCAATGGTGGTGATAAGGTTCATTATTTATTTATATCATGCTGATGCACGTCTGTGTGCAGTGAGTGGGCTGGATTCCATGCATGGCTGTGTGCGGAAGCAGGTGAAAATCCGTGTATCGATGCTGCCAGTAGCTGGCATTCTTAGCTTGCGAACCACAATAATTATGTTATTGGAATGTTATACCTACTGTCTTTCTTCTAAAGCTTTGGCTAAGATAGCTCTACCGGAATGTGTTTTCAGCTTTGTTACGCCATTTTTTCAGAGTTTTAGTACGCTATTTTCTCTTGCGAATCGTATAAACTGGTTTAAGCTATCGGCCTGGTGGGTTGCCTATTGGTTGCTAAGCGTCCTTTAGCCTTCACCCTGTGGTTAACTTTTAATAGGCGATGCTACTATCACTATGGAACCCTGGCCTAAACCCACGCTGGCTTCCCAGCGTGGCCCGGGAGAGCTCGTCGTCATGACGACCGCCGGATCTCGTAATACATTATGAACACACTAACAGGTACAATATTCTGTATAGATCGTAATTACGTTCTATATAGGCATGTTTTATTTTGGTATGAGAAATAAGCTTAAGGCGATGTTTTGGTGCCTGGGAATAACTTTAGTCTCTATGTAACAGGTGAGTAGTTGGCAGCAGACGGAAGAAATTACTCAACGATTCAAACAAACTGTTCTTGTCGTGTCACCTATTCATTTGAATTCAGTATGTTAGCTTGATTACATACATTTACAAATTATAAAAAAGGACACAAATTCGCGGCAACTTAGAAATGAATTCGGTTTGCTATTAAAAAAACATGACATTTAGATTCCATCTTGCGACAATAATATTGAATTTATTCCGAATAGGACCTCTGCTGCTAAGTCTTTTTGAATAAATGATCTGAGAGTGGGAGGATATAAGCCGATTATTGCGGATATTATCGACAGACGTCGTCAGCGCCGCCATAAAGAGGTTTAAAGGAGTTTCCCTTTGCGATCTTTGAATCCAGCTAAGTATTTGTGATTCATTTCTTATTCTTTAAAGAATATTTATAAGGCTTAAGAATAATAATAATTTGATTAGCCAATTATTAAATAAACCGTATTGAACACAACACTTATCTCATCGACCAAAAACAAAAGACATAGGTCTCCAAAATTAACTGACCTGACCATGTCAGTATTATACACCACTAACTAGTATTTTGAAACCAGTGTGATGAAAGGATCCTTCACCATATAGAATTTTTTTCAAACGTCTGATAAAATTCGAATGGTAAAATTGATGCGTGGTCAGGCTTCAGACAAAGAACCCAAATTCAGATTAAAAGCAGAGGCTCTATCCCACTCTGCCAACGCGGCTTATGTTGGGACATCAATATGTTAATAAGGTGTGATGTGTGATGCGTGTGTTCAGCCGATAAACGAGTACCAAGCTAATGGACGGCGTAGCCCGTAGCTCGTAGATCCTTAGCGCGTAGCAGCGTAGCAATGTAGATGGCAGAATACATAACAGTGTTTCAAACCTATACTACAGCCAAATTCGATTTGGAATTTTTGTAAACATTGGAGATCAGCTCATTGCTGAGTTTGTCTAGGGTTGTCACTCACGTAATGTTCAGTGCTCACCAAACTATGATGTTTCACTTATAAATTCTACCAGATTTTGTTACAACTTTCAATGTTTACGTCACTGCTATGAAGATTCTTACTAATGAAATTCACAAAACTTCACTAAATTACCAAAAACAAATATATAAATCACAGAGTTTTCATCTTTTTATTAAAAACGACAACCCTAAGGAATTTCAGTTTTGATGTCTCGTTGTAGTATAGGTAAATTTTTTTGTAACATTCCAACTAAAATGTATATTTACTTTCGTTGCTAACTGCTCTTCGTCAAATCTCTCAGCATAAAGCACTTTTGAATATTTTTATCTTTCAAACCTTTTATGCAATGTAAACTACTGATAATTATAAATGTAAAAAAAATGTTGTTTCCATTCTAGGTACTTATCTCAAGTCTCATCCTAATTGATCCTGGAAGATATATTACAAATATTTATCCATTATGAACAAAAGGTATAACAAAGGTATTCAGTTCTACATAAGTTCATGTTCTGTGGTCTAATCTAACTGACCGGTAGTGGCGTAGCCTCGTAGCCCGAAGCTCGTTGCCTGTAGCGGCGTAGCGATGTGGAAGGCTTCACGCCCCGCCCACGTGGACTTCTAGCGGAATTAAAACGCTGCTATTGGTTCTTTACACAGTTGTTTATTTTTGGACATACTTTTTATCGGGTATTTGGTAGTCACATACGTAACGGAAGTCTCTAAATATCAACTTAGAGACCTTTGCTCTGATTGGGTGCCCCACTACACTGCAAAGCTCTACGTCATAATAATAAAAACGAATGCCACTAATTTATCAGTACTTACTTTTTTTATGCAGTCATTTATTAAAATAAAATAGGGTCCAAGTGTGAAATTATGAAGCAATGCCGCAATTGCAAATTGCGTTGTTGACGGTAAGTACCTACAGTATCCGATTGAATGTTAATTAAAGTTTGCGTAGGGTTTAAACCAGTGGAGCTCATCAATAGCGTTCGGTCTCGCAATTAAATATTATCAACACTGCTGATTGAACGGCATCCAATTATTGTGTTGACAATTTTAATCGATTTGCATACTAATTAATCATGTTTTACGAATAAAGAATTTACTGAATGTGATTTTACTTTATTTACATAATTATCACGTACAGTTGCTTGGAAGTACAATGATTTCAATAACATTCATATCTGAATCTAAGCAGATGTTACACAAATATAGTTTCTCAACGTCTTTGTTTTTGGCATGTGTATTATATGATAATTATAGAAATACTTACGTTAAATGTGAGAAACAATAAGATAAAGGCTGTATTCTAAAGGGCCTCGGGTATCAACACAAGTCGCAGCTAGTTATGAATGTTTTTTTTTTCTAAGATTAAAAATAAATTCAAGTTTGTAAATAAGTAATCTGGTCTTATTTCCGATGTAAAATTCTAGCATCAGAGTTAGGAGCAGGTAGCGGAACAGCATGTTTGTAACATTGATCGAGTCAGGGCAGGCTCCCGGGAAAATACTGGCTTTAATGCACCTAACGTATCAAGAAAACAGCTACCAAGGCTAGCAAGGATTTTCGTCCACTTTGATGTCAGGATATAATTATAAAAAAAAGTACCATAGGCCGCATTTGTCCAACTTTGAAAAAGTCTTGAAGGTTTTGTCTTAGACTGATTAATAACAACAACATTTGAACGCCTGCAGGACGAATAATATCAATAGTATCTCTTCTGAAAATAAGTTAGATTTGATTAGATGATAAATAAACTTTAAGTCATCGTTTGTATTTTTTTCCGCTTACAGCTTCCCAATATTTTGGCGTAGTTGCATACGTTCTTTTAGTTATTCCGTGAGCATGGCGTGCGCCAGAAAACATTTAATCATGGTGAATACCGTTTTTAGTGATAAATAAAAGTGTTGAACAAACTATAATATGTTTTAGTGGAGCAGCAGCCTTAGAAGCGTCAGCGCGTTGCGACGCATCCATGCGGAATCACTGAATACCGCCGCGCCGCGCAGCCAGCCCTCGCATGAGCGCAGCCGCATTTCCACCAATCATTCCCCAGATGGTGTCAAATCAACATTTCGGATGCACAGCATATCCTGTAGGGTTGGATGCCTCCGAAAATTCAAATTGGTTTGTTGTTTCTAGGTATTTCGTGAAATGAATACGAGTACCTAACTGTTTAAAAAATATTTCATCTGTCATTCATCTGCTAAAAACTTTTGAGGAAATCCTATTTTCGATAACAAGCATTAAAAGCATTCTTTTTTACATGGGTACGAGTATAAATGGTTCACGTTGCTAGCTAAATAATAAAGTTTAGGCACATCTCTTTGATAGGAACTTCTCTGAAGTTATGTTCGCGGTGTCAGGTGCCACGTAACTCGTAACATAATATAAAACGTGCTTACTTGCCAGGACGGGTTTTAGGAGCTGTAACTCCCCGGCTTAGCCTTCGGGCCGAGGAGTAAGTTCCCAACTCGCCTACAACTTCCATCTAACGTGCGAGAGTACGTCAGCGTGAAATTTGCAATCCGGCTTCTAGTTTCATCTTTTGTTGGAAAGTTTGCGAACCCGAGAGCGAGCGGTTCAAATTCTCGTTATGAATAAGTACGGGCACGTCATTAAAATTGTCTCCTCAGATATATCTATAGATGCAGACACGCAGGGAGCTTTAATGTAATTGATACTGCTGAAAGCTACACAAAGGCCCGCAAAAACATCCACAAATTAATTTCGATACCTTTATGTAGAATCAATGAGAGCAGAGTGAGGATGTGTGGGTGGTCAAAAGGCCGGCGGCGGCGTCCGATGGCCGACACAAAAGTTGACGGACATCCGGCGTGATTGAGTGGGGCCCCGATACAGGCTCTAATGGGTCTCTCGGTGACACACCGGTGGGGGAGGGGGATCAATGGGGATGGCGTAAGCCTCAGCTCTCTCCAGTAAATAGCGCCAAGGGACGTCCTGATTGCGATATTAACAATAGTTTGTTGTCCGTTCCTAATGAAATTATTTTTTTCATTGGGTGCGATTATGGGGATAGTGGGGCATTTACTTAATAGTATTTCTACTTTGTTTTTACGGACGGATAATAATCAATTGAAGCCTAATTGTTTAAAAAACGTTTTAAGTCTAATACTAATGTTTTTTTTGTGTTTATACCACACTTTCGAAAACTTTCCATTTGCTTTGGGCCAGCTGTGCAGCGGTGCCAAACTAACTTTTATTCCACACGGTCCATTGAATCTACTACTAATTCTAAGGAAAGTTAGTATAACGTGAATTTGCTGCTGGCTACATCTATGAAATAAGTTAGTAGGTACCTACTTGTAAGTGCTGCATTTTAAGTAAACGTTTCTCGAAAACATCTCAGATTAAACCTATTATAGGTAGGATTAGGCCATTGTGAACTCCATGTATGCAATTTGTTCTAACCAGACTTTAAAGTAATGAAAATTTTATAAGGTAGGTATTCTATGCTCCCTATTTCTGCACCAAAAAAAAGTAAGGTTGCCTCCACAAATAGTTTCCTAACCATATTTTGGAGCGTCGGGTCCATGATCGTTAGTTTGCATGAACACAAGCACCCTTGTTTGGAAGAGCTTTTCAGCTAAACCTAAGAGGTTGACGTCGCAAGCCTTTATTCATACCTTCTGCTTATGTACTTGTTACAAAAATATCCTGTTATGAAAAAAAAAATCAAATCAAATTGTTTTATATAATAAATATATAATTCGTATTATGGGTAAATGTGTAACAGGTGTTAGTGGTACAGTAACAGTCAGCCATAATCAACGTCTTGCGCGTGCAATATGTAGGTACATTTTATATTATATTTCATTAAAATAAAATTATATAATAGTAAGTTAAGTATTGCCATGTCCAAATAAAAAAATAAGATTAAATAAACCGATATTATATCAAATACGAGAGTTTTTTGGGTAATCTCTACGTAAGTACGTACCTTAGATGATACAAATAAGTAGTACTAAGTTTTCAAGCTCGTGCCGAATAAGATTTTATTTTATTACTCTCAAGCATGAGTAAAGCTCATAATGCAAAATATTTTTCTGTTTTAATAGCCTGAAGTCTAGAAATAATCCAGATTTGTTTTAAAATAAGATTTGATTTTAATAATTTGATATCGATGATCGGCCATACACGTATTGTGTCTCAGTTCCCAGTTTGATATTCTAGTCACTTGGTACAAAATAAAAGCACGATAAATATACAAGACACGCGTGGTTGGGTTGGGCAGTTCTCCGAGTTGCATGATATATGAGGGATACGATCCAAAGAGAAGGGTGTCGCGGTCAGCGGCGCGCGCTCAAAGGAAATCTCATTTCGCGGCCCCAACCCAGCCCCGCGGGGAGGCGGACATCTATTAAAATTATTTGAGAAAACCCAACACTTGGCCGGCGTTTGGTTCTCGGCTGTCGGCTCTCCACGCCGCCCGTCCATTCGCACTAATTTATACCATGTTTTATAACTCGTAGCTCTTTTGTTCGATATCGACGCGACGGCATAATTGGAAAGCCTTTTGAACAGCCCTATTTTTCCGTAGCCTTTCATTTTAAACTTGTATTTTTTTTCTGTTTATATTTTCTGCTCAAAGCATGACGGAAAATTCATTCTGCCAAGCTCTTCTCTACAAAACAAAGTTATAATTTTTTTTCAGGAGAAACTAACCTGTATTTTATATTCAGATACCTACATCTCTATAGGGTCTTTCATTTTATACTAACTTAAAAAAATGAGGCCCTGTCAGTTTGTTTAGTTTAAAAAGAAAGACCCTATATGCATAGACCCTGAACATATCTACCGTATAGCTCTGTAAGTTAATGCATGGCTACATTTCCAATTAGGCTTTCAACCTGACTGTGTGTGTATATAGCATCATGTACTAACCTTTTGGTCAGACAAAGGAAGTTTGAGCTCGTTACATAACGAGATATTTGAGTATAGGTAAATTTACCTATTCCCTAGGGAAATCTGTATGTTTTGTTAACCCAATTCCTAATTACTTGGGTATTCTCGAACTTTTTTCAAGTTTTGTAAACTTTTTTAAATGCATTGCCAAAAAATAACAAACATCAATAGGCAAAATTTGGTACATTTAGATATAAATAAATTATAGTAATAGCTGTGGTAATTGCTAAACATACGACAGTCAGCCTGAACATCACCAAAAATTATTTGAAAACTTTTCAAAAGCATTAGTCAATCATAGTCTTATCCATAAAACCCATGGAATCATAAATAATATCAGGTACTTTTAACTAGAACTGTTCCACGTTGATATAATAACAATCCATCAAATTCGCGCTATTTGAGTCGCGCCATTATTCGACGGCCGCGAAACAAATGATTACAAATGAATCGGGCGGGGAGCGGGCGGGGGCGTCGTCATGGCGACGCGAGACGATCGATGCCTCTCCTCCAGGGGCGTAGCTACTGCTGTACCAGCAGCTCTATCAATGACAGGGCCTGCCTTAGCAGGTCTTGAAAGTTGTCGATTCAGCATGTGACTCAAAAGTAATGCGTAAAAGGCTTCTGTCCCTATCAAAGTATGCGTTGACTGCTCGGAATCCCACCATCACGTTATTGTCTTATCATCCCATTCGCTTAAAATTTAGGTAAGTAGATACTTTTTAAGGTTTTCAATTTTCATACAAAATTAAAAAAGCCCCACCAGTTCTGGACCAGGTACGACACTGCGCTCTTCGGGCTCGCACCTCCCCGCACCTCAATTATACAATGATTCACACTCTTGATGATGTAGGTACATTGTATGGTGTTCACAGAATTACGAGGTAACATGCAATGTGTCCCACAACTGTTTTCAACACAGCGAACGACATTCGCATACTAAGTTGTAGGTACTTCATGGGTCATGTATGTCATGAGTGAGATCATGTAATATTATCATCATTTCGTTTCTGTACCTATACCTACTTACGTCAAGTTGCACTTAGGGGACAAAGTCGTGAATATTTTTAATCGTAAAATGGAAAATTTGCGTGGTTCGCAGGGTTCAACGATCAGTCCTTATAATGATTAATGTATTTTGCATTTATCAACCATTTGTAATGATGGAATACGTACAATGCGGAAGGGATCAAGTCTCAAAGAGCATTGTTTCGTCACCGGCGCGCGACGTGCTAAACCCAACGAGGTGGAAATCGTTAAGGCACCTCGTGTCACACACGTGCTTTCCCAGGGGTGATACTCTGTTCATATTCATTAATATTATAATGAAGATGAGAGATTTAGTTTGTGTCATAATTCTTTGAGTCATCTTTGAGTTAGTCAGAACATTGTTAAAACAGTAAAAAAAAGAATAGGTATTTACTATTAATTATTAAAGTAGGTATTTTAAACTCTGAACTGTTTTGAGCTCATCCAAACAAAAAATCCTTCTACCTGAGTCTGCGAAGTAAGTTTGAGCTAGTTCCCAGAGACCAATAAAATAAGTTATTTTTCATGACGCTGCACTAATTAGAAAAGCCAGCAGGAGCAAACAAGTCGCTAGTTATAACTTTCCAGATGGTATCTAATGAGTTGCCAACTCGGCGAACTTGCACAGCAGCTTTCTGATACGAATGCGAAAAAACTTGAAAGATTAGAACGGAAATGTTGAGTAGGTATTCATAGGTATCAATAGAAATGGTAGGTACCTACCTGCTACATCCTACAAAGTTTACGTCATGTTTTATTTCACCTGATACCTACTTATTGATGCAGCTTGCAATCTGTGTTTTTTTTTACTGTGGTTAGATGAAAAACCGCAGGTAGCTATAAAAGATAGATATACAAAACTGACAATAAATAATTTTATAAATTATTGAGCACATACTTTTCAATAACATTTAGTCCAACTGTAATTAATAAAATTCAATGTGATATAATTATAACAAACACTGAAAACGTGGAAAGCCGATTTTCAGGCTCCACGAGCTTTTTAATTACGATAGACAGACCGCAAACTGTTATTTTACCCTAAAAGCAAAATTTATACAAAGCAAACTAATGAAGCGGGTGTTTGAACTAGCCGCCGAGCGATCGGCGTGGAGCGCAGCGAGAAGTAATTTGGTTCGGCAACACACATTAAAATTGGAAGGGTGGTTCGACGCTCCCGGAAAGGCTTTGCTTCCCATCTAAGTAACCAATTATTCGTTTCGAATTCTGTGCACCGCCGCGGCCGCCGACAGACGACCTGAAACGGTCTGAAATAGCTTATTTAAATATGGATCTCTCCGCCCGGGCTTTGGATCAAAATGGTCTGTGTTATCGAACTGCATCATAACTACAGCCACGTAATATCTGTTAGAGTGATAATTTTAAAATATTTATTAACGTGGAGATAAGTTGATCAAATATGAGAGACGAAACGAGATTTTAAGGCACCAAAACTAAGAGTTAATTCAACAAAACTTGTGGCCAGGTATTCAAAATTAGAAATTCCTGCTGTTAGAAAATTTACTTATTTTTACTAGCAAATGTTTTCAGACATGTCAGACAGTATGAACAACCACTCGTCAGCTTGCGAGTGGGCAGATAGCCCGAGGCGTACGCGCTGTGATTTAATTAAATTCTCATTGCCGACAGATAAAGCTCCTACAAATAACAACCTCGTTTTTACAAGCGATATCCCTTCGCTTAAAAAATTAAAGAGCCTAAGCCCGCAGCGAGGTAATTCACCTACCGCGATAATGATAATGCACTGTATAACGGCAGGTACTTTGAAACCGGGAGCGAACTTCAAATTAATTTCAACTTAAATGTTGCAGAGTAAATTAAAAACACGGGGGATCTGACAAAGCGTTTTGTAACAAAAGCGGCGTATCGGCGTGTTCGGCGTGCTGTTGACACATCTCATTACTCACGCGACAAAGGGCACGGATGTCGAGCCACCATCAAAGTACCAACTTCAAATTGATAATGTAGAACCATGTCTTTTCAGAGAAAACATGTAGGCAAATAAGATCTCAATTAAACTGCGTAGATTGAACTATCTGCGTAATTCTCTACTAATTGGCTGAGAAATCTTGCTACAAGTTCCAGATGCTCTCAAAAGGTTTCTCTGTTGGCAACGGTAGTCATGGAGCCCAGCCCAGAGATAATTTTACTTAGATCTCGTCTAACGTCATGGCAACGTAGAAATTAGACGCTGAACTGAACTGTAAGAGCGTTAACAGTCAGTGCCTACATTGTAAGATCGAGGGGGAAAAGGAGGATGCAGGTGTGGGAAGGAAGGCTGAGCCCCGGGAATAAATCATAGACTAAAAATTAAAACACTGTACGCTCAGAGCAATCTGTCGTTTCCCTTTTATTGGTGAAACCCATTTTGAGAGTGGTTTAAGTTCTCCGTATTGGACAGGTGATTTATTTTCTTACATTTTACGAAAACTGAACATAAGACACCATAGCACTTATATGAGAAAATATAAAATGTGTACTTAGACTTATTATTAGTCTAGGAAAAATATTTCTGAGTATACGTTATTATGTAGGTATACTAAGAAATATTTTTCCTTATCACTAAGTAATGGTAGGTACCATTTTTTTTACTTTGGGCAAAAAACTATAAACAATTCACAAAAATCACATTCAATCTATCCATAAGTTGATTCTTGCTAAATGATTGTACACTTTTTATTGCGTAGGAGGTTATCTTCACCCAATTTTTGTCGATCCTGTTCCCACCCGCATGAAATCCACGTTGCGATAACATTACCTACTTCTAGTAAACTAAAAACTGTTAAAGTGGCACAGATACTTTGCAAAAAAGTTTCATGAAAGATTTATCTCTTCATCTCAACACAAAACGGATTAGTCTCCAGGGATTTATACAGAGCTACTCTGCGTAAATGTAATCCTTCTTATGCTAAAATTGGTATTATATCTTTACTCAGATTATGATCACAAATGTTGTGGAGTTGAGAAAGTCATCGATTTTGAGAACTCTGAGATGCTTATTCAAAGTTGTATTATCTAATACCTAAATACAAACCGAAATCTCTATTGCAAATGATTAAATAGAAGTAAAGTAGGTACTTACTATAGAAAACAGTAAGAAAATTGGCACTAGATTCGCATAAGCCATAGAAATATAAATCTGAGTTAAAATGCTGAACTCTGTTAAAATCATAAGCAGTTTTTCCCATCGGATTACGTAGAGTGGTGTATGTAGTGCGAATGTAATAAGTGTTTGGCGGGGGGTTGTGGAGGCGGTGGTCGAGCGACAGAATCAAGGGCGTGAGGCGCGGGGGATGCTGCGCGGGCCCGCTCGTGCGCAGATCAATATCTCGGGTTGCCGAGCGACCCGCGCCAGACCGAGTGCCTCCCGGCTCCCACCCTCTGCCCACTACTCGCTTATTTAATAACTACGTATCTGGGATGAGAGCTTTTTGAGCTAAATGACATAATACAGAACACACATCTATGCAATAGCCAAACTAAACTCTGCTAGGCTTCTTTGGACCCCACAATCGTACTATGGTAACGGTGACATTGACCTCGTTTCCGGAGAAAACATCCATTTCAACCCACCACGATTTATGAGAAAATGTATGCCAACAAAGCGGCGATGTAAACGCCTCGGTGGTTCAAAGACATTCGCAATAAGACACCGATTTCACTTCAGTGTGCATCTTTGCAATGTAAAAGTTATGCTGAGTGAAACAATGTGAGTCTGATGAAAGGTGACTGGAATTTAATTTGCTTCAGAACACCTATTCAAGTTTCAAAGATGAAACTTACAAGACTTCTCTTTTCGAGGAAAGCTCAAGCTTATTTCATTTCTCATTTGCTGTGAAACATTCTTTAGTAAGACTTCTTTGAGTTGTATTTCATAGAGCAAAATAACTGAAGTACCTTCACAAAAGAATGACGGATTCCTATCTATTAAATAATAGCGTTGTTTAAAATAAGTTGAGCTTGTAAAAGTAAGTAGGTACTTGTATTATAAATAAGTAATATAATAAAAAACCAGAGGATAACATCTATAACATTTTATTTAAAAACAATTAAACACATAAATTAGTTACACATAATGAATAAACAACAAATAAGACAACGTTTCACATCACAAGATGACTAGACATGTAATTTTTATCAATTAAAAACACTCATTCCATGACATTCTAAGGAAAGTTTTAACTTTACCTACGTGTATCTAACATTTCCATCGCATTATTTGCTCTAGAATGGTAGTTGTGTGAGTAAAGCCACTCCTCTCATGATCCAGTGATCTGGTTCCTCAGTGGTGTTGAGTCTCATGAACAGAATGTAGTTGGTGGAGTGCCCGGTCGTGGACAGAACACCGCGTCGGTCCCCGGTCTTGTATAGCGGACAGTTGTAGAATACGTCAGTTGGTATGTCTTCGCGTTTGAGCGGAATCAGCCACACCTGTTAAAAAAATCTTTATTTTTGATACATTCATTATTGTGAAAAGTCCAGCATTATTTACTATTTATTTATTATTTATTATTCGACTTTTGCGCAAAATTATAAAACTAAAACATTGCTGCATTGTGGGAATATTAAAATAAAACGCGTACTGCAAATTTTAGCAGTACGCGGTTTGAGAAAGAAAATGCTTAGAATTAAACATAAAATTTGCCAGCCTGCGATTAAATGGTTTACCGTCACTTCAAAATAAACTGACTTTAAGCTTCTTCTGGACAAAGTAAGAAATAATTCACTCCCAGAATCGAAAAGCTTTATTGAAGAGTCAATCGAACAAAGTATGAAAAGATTGTATTTTTATAATTTTAATCTTTCATCGGATTGGTGAAAGTTCTAGATTTAAGTTCCGCATGGGGGTTGTTTTTGGGTTAATTTTATAAGTATTTTAATATAAGAGCAGATGTAGGTACTGACCGGAGGAAACTCGTCATACAGTATCTTGGGAAAAGACTCGTCGATGTAAGACTCTTCGATGTTCCATCTCGCGCCCTCCATGAATAGCCCTTTGACGTACACGCCTTCTGGCGGAGATTCTTCGAGGACAAACGTCTTTTGAACCTACAGAAAATTCCAACTTAAGAAGCTGAAATACCATGAACAACTGGTATTTAATGTGACACGAAGTTTCGTAAGCTATTGCTTGGGTATGCACGTTTGCAAATACAAAATTTATGAGTCAATGACAGAGCTCTGTAGTGCTAAAAGAGCCGTTAAGTGTTAATATCCTTTGTCTGATTCATTTTATGAATTGTCAGACGCTCGTTATTCAGTATAGAATACTCTACGCTCCCGTCAAACTTGTCTATCATACACGACTTTCTCGACTCATGTATTTAATTGTCCGCGCTTTTGTTCTTTCATTGAAATTAAAAATACGTAATGCTGTTTTATCATCAAAAGTGGTACTGTATAAATGCATCTTTGTGTACTTATGTATGATTAGGTACAATGTAGTTGAATCATTCAATGGCGATAGTAAACAAAAAGAGGTTATATGTTTTAAAAGAAACATAAATGTAACCCAACATGTAAGGACAGTAAGAGCTTTTTCACATTATCCGATCCGATATCGGATATCGGAGCTATCAATTTCATACATTTTACTTGCCCGCCATCGTATCGGCGTCCGATACCGATATCGGATAATGTGAAACCGCTCTAAGCGTCACTAATTTTAGCCCCTTAGTGCGTCGTGCACAAGGGGCACAAGTTGTTCAATTTCTCAAAGACTGGTTGGTTAATTGTGTGTACACATGGCACATGCACGTTGTTTCTGTATGCGTAAGCTCGGGAACGCTCCGTGGACGAATGAGCGCTCAGTACCACTTATGCACACAGAAAAAAATTAGCACACACAATTAAAACCAACCCGTCTTGTAAGATAGAACAACTGTACTAGCTGGTGACGCCTGCAAAGAGAGTCGATTACCTCGTAATGGTAAGCGAGCTGATCGATGGGTATCTTGTATTTCCTGGCGTAGCCCTGCTGCACGGCCGTGAGGAAGGCCTGCGGGAAGTAGAAGCCCGAGATCCAGAATACCAGCGGTGGTCCGTTTGTGTGCCAGTGCTGGAATAATGCCGCTTGTGAATTTATGAACATCTCTGTATTACTCGTAAAAAGTATCGGTGGCGGATTTATTAGATACAAGTATCTTACCACTTAAAATCATCATGAAATCTTTTACCACGATCAACGCTCGAACATAAATGCTGGACAGCTTTTTCTCGTTTTTTGTAAGTAACTTAAAAATAAATTGATCACGTGTTTTTAAGTAATAAATTCTGAAACGAATACGCCCAGAACCTGCAAAAATCATGCTGATGTTGCTATAGTTTTGAAACGCGGAAGTAGGTAAACATAGAAGGCAGACCTGCGGAACAGCGAGGTGCTGGGATGCGACCGCGGACCATACTCGTTAGCACCTCTCCGTCAGCACACGATGTAAAGTGAAGCAAAAGTATAGAACACAGACCTGGAGGAAGGCCAGGCGGGCCAGCAGGTCGTTGACATAGGCCGCCATGGGCTTGAGCGAGGGGTAGCTCTTGCCGGCCCACAGCGCGGGGATGCGCCCGCGGACCATACTCGTTAGAACTTCTTCTGTTACATCCGTCAGTACCGACACACCTACAACGGTCAATGAAGTAGGCCATTATGAAGTTAAGCGTTTGACATGCGTTATGCTTTTTCTTCCCAAAAAGTGTGATTTTATGTGAGTATATTCTAGACTAAAACGTGGTCAGTGAGTTGAATATAATAGCGGCAACTACTTAAAAACTCTTACCTTAGACCTTAGCCCCCTTAGCATAGCGATTGTTTAGGTACCGGAGAATAGATAAAAATGACAGTAATGACATTAGAGTGTGGATAAAAGTTACTTTTATCCACACTCTAATGTCATTACTTTCATTTTTATCTATGGGCTGATATTGAGAGACTTTACCTTAAACGGCTACTAAACTTGGGGCCGTATTCGCGTTCTTTTGATGCATATTTGGATGCTTCTTGCTATGATTCCTGACTTCAAGGCCCTTGAAGTCAAATATCGTAGTAAAAAACATCCAAATATTCATCAAACGAACAAAAAAACGAACGGGTATAACCCCCGATGCCATCACTTTTCATTGTCACGACACAAAAACATTAAATAAAGCTTTGATAAGTTGACAGCTAACTTTGTGACTAGGGTGACCTTCTAACGCATACCTTGTACAGCACCAATGACTGCTCTCGAGCTGGACCTGACTATGTTCACCAACTTCTCATATCTCGCAGCTTCCTGTATAACGACTATAGACATTGGCGTCATGTCCTGAGGTTTGAGTTCGCCCTCGTGGGACGGCCCTGAGAGGATCTTGTTGGGAAGACGCGCTAGGATGTCTTCTGCTATAGCCATGGCTTGTTCTTCCGGCGTGGCGCCGCCTCCGCCAGATGCCATCGTATCCTGGATAAGGTGAATTGAGACATGATTTGATGGAAATCTTATAAACGTGAATTGTAAAGCTTGCCTTTGAGTTGGTAGTATTTAATTATCGTAGTGTCAAGTGGTTTACAGAACACGCAAATTAATCCTTTTGTGAAGACATGGTTTCGAATAATGTTCATCTAAGTGGGTTGGATTGTTTGTTTCAATTTCAATGTGCTATAGCAAAGCACAGCGGGTAGCAATAATTATCAAAATCAATCAAATTAGGACGAACAGATAACAAAAAACTTACCATATATTGTTTTAGTAGATCCTGTCAGCATGTAAACAAAATAATAATAAGTTATCTAATTCTACGCACAACTCTTATCATAAACTGATCTAGCGCAAGTACTTACCATTCGATCCTTTATTCGTCCCAAATGTCGTTGGCAAATGGAACAAAAACATACACGATTACGTGAAAATACGGCTACGTCTACTCAATTACACTTGTTATTCTGAGAAACTAGAACGATATTCAATTCTAACCATAAGTAATTAGAGTACACCAATGTTTTGAAAAACGTTTCTACGTATTAATAATATGAAAAAATAACTATGTATCATCTACTTACTAAATACAATTATGGATCAATCAACTATCAATGGATCTAATTCAACGTAAGAATATAAACAAAATTGCGAACAAGAACATTTCTATCTTTGTTTATTTCCTCTGTAGTAAAAAAATAAATGATACCTGAGTAAGTATAGCAGTATTGAGTAGCTCCTCAGCTTCTCTGAAATGCTTGGTGATGTCGGCGTTGGGGTGGAAGCCGAAGACGCCAGGTGGAGTCGCCACGGGCAGAGATCGCGCGAACGATATAAAGTCACCGTGTTCTTTCAATGTTGGGATGTGGTAAACGCCTGTAGAGCATGGTATGTTCGTATGAGCTAACTAGTTCCTAAATGAAATCACTGAAGAGTTTTAAAGCGGTCATTTTAAATCATTCTGATAGGACATTTATGTGGTCAACAGTATAAATACTGGGTTTCGGTAATAGGCAGTAAATCATAACGATTCAATCACTGAGGATTTAATAAATTAATAACAACAATTTGTTTTTCTGATTCAATGAGTATTAATTTAAGATTTAATCGGCATGTCGTAGAACCTACAAAGTTCGAAAACATGTGTCAAGTAAACGAAAAATTTTAAATTTGATTTGGCAGTAGAAGTAGAATAAGGGCAGGGAGATGATTGTAAAATTATATATCTATATCACCTATCGTGACTTAGAGCACGACACAAGGAATACTAAATAGGCAATAGCAAGATGTGCTAGGCACGTACCAAATAAACACCGGGCAGGACGCGTGTCCAACAAGATACAGTATCTTGTTGGGTTAGCCGAATTGTTAGAAGTTAGATAAGAATTGTTAGCTCATCTCTTAAGTTTTAGTATTTATAGTTACTCTATATGTAAAATAAAATATTTTTCTACATTTATTCGAGTCAGTGTCTTAACACTTTTGTTGCAAATGAGCAAAACATGTTTGAAGAATCTAAAAATCGGATCAGATGTTACACAAAGAACTCGATCTCTCTTGGAGAAAAAAATGTAACAGTTTTACAAAGTTTATTCACGGGCTCGTGTTTCATTCACATTTATTAATTATCATCCAAAATGAAAACACATTTAGTTAAAACCAGCTAATGCGCGCGGCTTCGGCCGCGTTGAACCAACATTTTGAATAGCCTATAAGCTATTCTAGGTCACTATCTACGGATATTCCAAGTTTCATCCAAATCGGTAAATCGGTTCACTGGTTGAAATACAAACATCTAGACAAACTCACAAACTTTCAGCTTTATTATATTAGTGGGATAGAATTTAGTTAAAATAGAATATCAACATTTTACTGAGAGCCGAGATCCGAATCTCGTTACTTTACATAGTTTCTATTTATTCGAGTACATTTCCGTACATTACCGTACATTCCCGTAATTACAGCACACAATGTTGTCGGGATTCTGTCGTAGAGAATTAAATCAGACGACACAAAGGCTACATTATGCGCCCTAATTAATACTTGGCGGGGTTGTTACATCACTTGTAGTGAACGAACACGAAATCTTAGAGCTTTGTTCTTACGAACTAATAGAAAACTAAGACGTCTTTTGTTTCAACGGATCAACACAAAATGGTACCAATATTACGCTATCTTTATAAAAAGATGGTAAATCACTGTAAAAGAGAATGACTGTAAAAAATAAAACAAAATTTAAATAAATGTAAGGCTTCCCACTCCTAGAAGTTTAGAAATGATTTCAAGTGGCACCAGTTGACTAAATTGTAAACTATTTAGTGTTTTTTTGTAGATATTAACAAACAAAAACCCTAATTACTTAGGGGTATTCTGGTTATACTAACGGCTCCTTACCTCACCTCCTGTGTGACTTTATGACGTAGCAAATTTACCTGTTGGGTCCAGGGGGTATTTGTCCTCGTAAATGGTCCTGGGATTGTAGAACTTGAAGAGGATTGTGTTGAGACAACGTCTGTCCCAGTCGTCGGTCACTCGCCCGCCGTAGTTACATTCACCGGTGAGGTAACGTAGAGCCACGAATTGTACATCCTATACATTTAGTATACTGTTTTATTACAATAAAAAAAAAGTAAATAATGCTGGACCCGTCATCTACATAGCAAGCAGAGCTCAGCAAAACCTCATGACTGAAATATTGATGTGCCAAGAATATTATAAATGTATCAGATATGTATTCAGTTCGACAGGATGAGAAAACGGCTAAAAGATTCAACCAAATATTCGAACACCATTGTGAGTATTCATTATATTATTATACATAATTATCATTTTGTTTGTCAAAGTTTAACATCACGGAACTGAGTCCCGGACCTTTGATAGGCATGCATGGGGGCAGAAGCCAACACACGGAGGCCTTTTTGACAATTTTGAATTATTATCATTCATATCGTGTATACCATTCTCAATCATAATTATGTTGGACTAAAATAATATGAGTATAACAACACTGCAACAGTGTACCTTCTAACTTTTAATTGCGGAGCGGTGCGTCGAAACAATATGTCGTCGTAAAACTGAAATTGAATTCAAACCAACAGTTTCCCGTTATACGCCGCGTGCATACAACACCGCAAACTCTCAACTTTTAATTGGGTCGAAATGCAACGGAACACGGAATTTTGAGGACATAATCCCAGCTTTCATTGTTTAGTGCGAATGACACGCTACGCCGTAGCAATTGTGGCTTGTAAGCTGCTACGTAAATTGCTACGCTTCGTAGCCGTCTACTGCGGTACGAGTTCCGAGTGCTCGGGAAGCTACGCGGTCACATATCAAATGATACAACTTTTATGAAAGCATTTTGCATGTTCCTAGAGAACCTGGGCGCTAGGGGCTATAATGTCAGAGGATTTATTACAGGATAGTCGCACCGTTAGTAAATGTGCAAAGTTTACTCGCAAATAACCTGGACAGACGAAATTAATGTTTTCCCACAAAGGAAAATAAGGACAAATGCATTCACTGTGAGCGATACACACTACACATACATACATCGAATACTTACTCAGTACTATATCGCATACTGCTTCGTATCTAAGTAAAGGTGTAGGTATCAGGTAAAAAACTAATTCATAGTATTGACACAGTTCGTTTAAAAGGGCTTTACCATATATCTTTTCTTGCATAACGGCAAATCTATTCCACAGAGGTTAAACTAAACTTACACAAAGATACTTTGCAAAGAAGAAATACACAAGATATGGCACTGTTTTTATCTTTGGTAGACATCATTTTTAGTAAAATACTCACGTCATATTCATTCAGGAACATGTAAAGCTGAGTGACACTGATTTTCAGATCAGTCTCATTGAACTCGTATCTGATGTTCCACCCCAACGGTCCAAACTGCCTTCTCTCTTGCACCACGGCGTGGAAGAAACAGAGTGCGAAGAGAAGTTTCTTGAAGTTTTCTGGCTGTTTGTTGCCTTCAAACCACTCGGGGTCATTTATGGGATCACTTTGGTACGAACGAGCGACGTTTGCTCGAAGTCCTGGGTGAAAATAATAGTTGCTACATTTTTCAGTTTAGTTTGCAGACAATGTAGGTCGATTAATGTTTCAAATACCTATAAACACGCTTTTTTTATCTCAAAGTGTCGTGACGTGGCTCCGACTACTTGTTTTTTTTTAAATTAAATAGATCAGCATTTGACCTCCCTCTGCCTGATGTTAAGCAGTAGTGAGGTTTAAGATGGAGCATGCTTTCCTAGAAAGAACCTATTTACTCTTGATTTAAAGATCCCTATATTGTACTTTTCGGGAAGTATATAATTTATTCTATTGTATTTACAAAAACTAAGGTAGTAGGTTATGTTACCTTGTGGGGGTTCATTAGTCATTTTCACACCATTTTGTAAGACATATACTGGGAAATGGTCAGCCGGGTACGACGTCAACCATAGTCGGAAATCTGGATGCGTATTATCCGGAGTCAAGCCTTCGCAAATCTATAAGAAAAACGTAAAAACATCCACATATTTACGGTATATTTTTGAACAGTAAAATACGGAGACACAATATTTTTGAACAGTAAAATTCCAGTGAAAATATTTTAACGTGTTCTACACAATTTAACGTGGCGTCCTAAGCACGCTTTTGCCATCTATCAAAAACGATTAACACGAGTGCTTCTTATAATATTAGTGTACCTAATTAAAATAACTAATTTCGTCAAGTCAATGTGTTCCTGATTATCATGAAAATCAATGTGATATGATTTTTTGTATTCAAGTCTAAAAATATACCTTTTCAAGCATAGGCATCCAACTCTTGGCCAAGTGACAGTTCTGTAAGACCACCCACGTGCCGCTGCGGACGCCATCTTCTATGAGCTTCACGGCGATCGGACCCTGGCCCTGGCCCAGCGAGAGTGAGAACAATCTAGAAGAACCGAAGCCCTGGAAATAACAACGGTATCAAACTGTTGCAATTATGTTTGTGATTTTACATTATGAAGCTCGTTTGGGTAATCCGCAGTTTAAATTGTTTTATGCTATTCCCGTACGCCTGCACTCATTGGATTGTGTGATTCAATCAGTGGCAATATTGTCATTAATCGACTTTATTTGCCAATAATAATCGATCTGTCATTATAACTTAAAGATTGCCAAAATAGCTTATAAATCAAATAAATATGACAAAAAAAAGCAGTGACATTCCAGGAGTGCCGGCAGAAAAATGTACAAAGAAATATAAAGTGCAAAAAGTAACTGTTCTATTGGGATTTGAACTCGGGGATGTCTCACCAGAGGCGGTCACTCTAACACGTCGACCATTGTGACGATAAGGTGTGACGAAATTAAGGTAGGTATAGTAAGAGGTTGGTGTCGTCACACTTTTATGGTAACAGTCACGTGACTGAGTTTGATATTTTTCAAAAATGCCCAACGCACCTAAAGAAGTTTTCACTTCAAAAAATTACTTATCCATTTAGCTATGCGTAGGACAATGATGATAACAATGAAAAGGAAGAATTAATCATCCTATACTATACCTGATCATCAGCAAACTTGAGCAGAGTCCCCATAGGATCGGATCCTGGCGTCAATACAAACAGCAATGGGATGCAGCAATGCGAGTCGGAATACGAAGATGCCAGGTCGAAGAGAGGCGGCTCCACGAATTGACGGCCCATTTGTGCTGAAAAGGAAGTACACCTTAGACTCATTAGAACATTTTTGGTGAAAGTGGCCCTGATTTCCCATCCGTGGGCTAGAATCCAATTACCAAACTACCCTTAAACGTTGAAGAAAAAACATTGTGAGGTCAGAATGTCATAAAACCTAAAAAAAGTTTATGACAAGTGCACGATAGGAGCCTCCTTGAGGCGTACTAAAATCAATGACACGTACTCATTATTCACGAATTAAGTAGGTAAACATTTTGTTATCGATCGATCGGATTACGTTCTTTTACCTTCAACAAAGTTTTGTACAGCTGGAACCATCATATCCAACCGCATGCACCGAAGAACCATCATTTTCTGGAAATTAAGTTTTATAAAGTATTTTCATATCAGTTGACCTGGATCAGTTGAGCTATCTATAGATCGTTTCTAACGATCCTTAGATAGCTTGCTTAATCCTGTTGTATTTTATTCATGTTATGAAACACTATCTTATTTTAAGATCTATCTACTAACATGAAGCAATAAACGTTTGAATTGAATTGAATTGAATTAAATATATGTAAATATGTAGTAGCTTAGTTTCTGTAAATAAAGATCCATCTTTTTTCAAATTATTCTACCACTTATTACACTACCAGCAAACAAATTTGTTATTATGCATTTTACGATAAAACAGAGCTGCAATTACCACATACAACTAGTCCAAATTCTAGCAAGCAATATCCGTTAGCCAAGCAGAAACTATAGGTAAACGAAACTTCAAATACTTACCTCAAACATATTCAGCTTTGTACACCAAGGTTGAGGCAACGGTTGCATGTGCGGATCGGGTGTATTACAATACTCCTCCCAAGCGGGTATATTACTCATGAAATGATTCAATATTCCTTGGAATGCTTCTATTTCGTTCAAGCTGTACACACGTAATAAATTAATTACTAAGACGTCATACGCTGAACTTTGTTGAAACGACTACCTCTGTGGCGCAGTGGGCGAAGGTCCGCCTGCGACGCAGAAGGTTGCGGGTTCGATCCCCGCTGCGGGACAAATGTTTGTATGACCTACAGATATTTGTCCCGGGTCTGGGTGTTTCTATGTATAATATGTATGTATTTACAAACAAAAACTATATAAGTAGTTTATCAGTCATTCTAGTACCCATACCACAAGCTCAAGCTTACTTTAGGGCTAGATGAGGCTGTGTGAAAAGTCCAGCATTATTTATTTATTTTATTTGTTGTAGTGTAAGAAGTTTTGTATAAATGTAAAAACAAAGGCTGACATAATCTAGATGTATTCAGAAATACAGAAGCAGTTTTTACATAAGTAATATTCATTTGTAAATTGCGGAGTAGTAACGACCTGTACCTAATCACCTACAAGTTTTTCAATTATATATCCTGACAATAACATGGTTAAGCTTTTGCTGATGGCATACTCTGATTTCATCAACATAAATATCCCGATGTACTTATACCTAGCTTTCGTTTTCGGAATTGTGGCCCTATTCCCAGCAGTGGCTTAAGCCAGGCTGTGGATAATGATAGTTTTCGCATTAAAAATCCAACAACTTACCCATTGAATTGAGTTCTTTTGACTTATTTGAATACTTGTACTTATTTTCAACTTACCCATTGAACTGAGTTCTTTTGACTTATTTGAATACTTATACTTATTTTCAACTTACCCATTGAATTGAGTTCTTTTGACTTATTTGAATACTTGTACTTATTTTCAACTTACCCATTGAATTGAGTTCTTTTGACTTATTTGAATACTTATACTTATTTTCAACTTACCCATTGAATTGAGTTCTTTTGACTTATTTGAATACTTATACTTATTTTCAACTTACCCATTGAATTGAGTTCTTTTGACTTATTTGAATACTTATACTTATTTTCAACTTACCCATTGAATTCAGACCATGCTTGCGGACTGAGGAAGGGTACCGGGTTAGGCGGTATGTTCCTCGCCTGAGCACCGCCGAATAAGAACAGCACGTGGCCCTGTTCTAGTCTACCTTCTGCCACCATTATTGTGATAGTCAGCAGAAGTGAGAACACCATTTTATCCTACGAAAAATTTAAGAATACATCAAGTACTAAGTTTTGATATGAGATAAATAAGCTTCATTTACAACATACTGTCTAAATCGCTTCGGTCTTACGCGAATGTACCATGTACTACTGTACATGGTACATTCGCGTAAGTACTCACTGTACAGCTGTGAAAGTGTTAAGGTGGTATATGACTGGAAAAATATTTCTGTATCTTGTAAATTGTCTAATTATATGGCAAAGGGTGGTAAAAACTGTTCATAGCAAAAAATAGTAGCACCATATTTTGTCCTTACTTTCTCAAACAAACTCCTGCAAATGTTAGAGTACAGTGAGTATGTAAAATAAGCGCGAAGGATCTGCAGTCTCTCCGGAATCTCGTCAACTTTCTCTGTGTTATCGATAGCGGCTGTAAACAGGCCTTCGAACCAGCCGAGAGAGTATTGATACATAGGATCGATGTTGGCCAATGATGCTGTAAAATATTTACGGTTCAGATACAAAAGAAATTACCATATTAGTAACACAAAAGAAGGCTACAGACTGTTGAACAAAGGGAATGATTGAATACCTTAAAAATTTATTTTTTTCTTAGCCATTCTTAATAGACTTATAAATACCTATATTTGCGACTTCCGCTTATAAATCAACGGATTTCATCACTCTTTTATAATGTACAAGTTGTAGTTTGAGCGAGACAAAACTAGAAACCAAATTACCAATGAGGAAGAACAGATTGGTAGAGTGCACAGCAATCGGCACGTAATCATCTCGAGCAGTGTCAATAGCCTTTTCAGTGACCATGGCAACTTCCTGTTTCTCCTTAATCTCGTTCGAGGTGTCTTTGGCTGAATTCAAGATCTAAAATAATCAAGTTTGAGAAAATATTTCCATGGAGGCATAGGCAAAAATAATAGGCATCGCATTATTATTTGATGCGAATCTAATTGCATGTTATGTTTTGTATTATACTTGGCAATAAAGCTTTTATCAACACAGTAATGTCATCAAGTCAGTAGGCTCAAAACACACCTGTACAGCCTCTTCATCCTCCAAAAGATGCTCAGACGTGGACAATACATTAAGAATCTTCCTTTCAATATCTTGAAGAAGTCTCCTATGTTCGGCTCCTTGCGTAGTCAAGTCCGACTTGGCTTGTTGCAAGTCTGGTCTCTCCCTAGCTACCACTCTAGCTAGTAGCTGAGCTTCTAACCCGTCCTTAGCCAACATAAAGTTGACTAGAGTCACTCTGACGCCTACTTCGGGTAGGTAATGCGGATTTGCGAGCTTTGTGCTAATGTAAAGTCTGAGGAGGGAATCATTGAATTCATAAAATATTTTTTCTATTGCAAAAATAAATATTTCAAAGGTGTAAATATGTTTTACATAAGAACTATTTGCTTCTTTAATAAGATCATTATCTTCATGCCATCATTATGGCATGAACAGTTACAAAAGATCGGAAATGAAGAATTATATACCTACGCTTTGTGCCATTTACTTTGGTTAAACCAGTTTTGCTGAATGAATGTTCATGAAAGACAAAGCATTGTTTTCATGAACTTATCCCATCTAGATAATCTGTAAAAATAAATGGGAGCAAAAGATATTTCACTTACTTGAATTCCTTATTATACTCAACAATGGTGTCCCCAATCTTGATACAAAGCGCTCCGCCCTGTCTGAACGTTTGTTGTTGAAGCAGTGGCTCCAACATCGGGTCCAACTCTTCTAAAACATTCTCTAACAACACCTGAACAATAAAACTCAAGTTATAACGATCACAATACATACACACAACCAGTAGTATGGCCACTGAAAACATAATTTTCAAATAATGTTATGTGCTAATAAAACTATGAAACTTTCCGGTGAAAGAAGAATACGTCACGACATTAACGTGTATTGTGTACGCTGACAAAGCAATTTTTTTCCCAAAAAGCGTCTACTGTTTGATAAAGTACTGTGAATGTTTTCGCAACTTTCGCGGCAAGGGGCGCGAGGTGTTTCTGTGAATTGTGGGCATAAAGAACAATGTAGCAAAGCTTTGGAAGTTTATGGCGGCATGCTTTTATTGCAAAGACTTTTGTTTCTCTTTTTCTTGTTCGGGAATGAAGCCATTCAAAAGATTTTTCATCACGTGTTTCGGAATTTTCCAGAGCAGATGAAAAAATAACGAGGAAAATTGTTAACTGAAGGCAGAAAAGTATTAAGCTTTCGAAATGAGACTTATCTGAATAGCAAACATAAACTTCAAGTCAATTCACGAGTGCAAAGATCCACCAAAATTCACGTTTATTTTATTGGTAACTAATGTGAATTGTCTCTTACAGGCTGGCCGAACTGTACAGCATTTTCCAAAACTCTTCCAAGATCAGCTTGCGTCATTCGTACGATGCAAAGATTATTAGGTTTCTCCATATTCTTGATCCAACGGTTAGCTTGGCCTTGAGGATCTATCATGAGGGGCCAACGACGAGCCGTCCTAAGATATAAGTTAAATTACTTAATTGAAAAAGTTCAACCTTTGAAGGTAACAAAGTAGAAATAGCGTTGTGTTTTGGCATGTTTCTAATTAGAAAGTTATAAGCAAAGGCTATAGAGAATTCGGACGATTTCCTTAGAAAATCTTACATAATGATAATAGCGCTCTCCACACTGAAGTCGTCAGAAGGCAGTCCGTCAATATTCCATTGTTGTATCGTCACCGGCTCTCCCAGCGACTTGATCAAACTGAAGTTAAGTGTACACACAATACCACAGTCATGACACGCTTGTGCCCATTTCTTCACCTATAAACAACAAAAACAAATATATAGCATAATATAATTTCATAAGAGAATTCGACGTTGAATAAAACGAGATAGGTCACGCAATTCACTTACTTGTCCAATTCTAAACAAGGCAGTAAATGGTCCGAGGTATGCAATTATACCAGCAGCAATTAAAATGTCCCCTAAAAATTAAAATTGGGTTATAAAAGTTGTAAAGAAACAATCTGAGTAACTCGAAGAAATCAAGCTCAGAATTATTTACTTATTTAGTTTGAAACTGAAGAGTTTTACTGTTGATCCTTCGATTTAAGTTTATGCACAAGAGCTAGTACCCGCTTAGGCGCAGGCCACTATAAATGGCGTCGGGTGAGAACAAGTAATTAAGCGGCTAAGAAAAAAACAGAAAGAATTCGCGAAGATCATATTTAAATTCTAAAACGAATCGAAGTAAGTAAACAATGATAATCTGAACGTATTTCCGTGTACACACACACACCTGTAAGTGAGTTGTAAGTCTCCCTCAGAGACTTGGCGATTTGCGTCCATCTGGTCTTCTCACCACCTAATCCAGAAATGAGCATCTCAGCTCGCTTCAGCTTATTACTGCAGTCCAGCACTTCATCGTCGAGCATCTTTTGCTGGCGGTTCTGTTCTGCTAAAGCATCTTCGAGTTTGCCTAATTTCAATTGGACCTAGGGAGTGATCGGAAAGTTAAAAGTGGTCCCACGATCCAGCCGAGCCGAACGCGCCGAATTGACAATTCAATAGAAGAAATGCTGAGACGTCAGAAGCGCGCCGCATTTTCTGACGTCATCAGTATTTTTTTTATAGAAAAATTAATGCGGCTAGTACGGCGCGGACAACTTTGCGATCAGCTTAATTGAACTATCATAAAGACAACTCTAATCCCTTTGACAATTTTTATACATAGAAAATCAGTCGGACAAAGTTCTGAGACTTTGGCACTTTTACTTCACAAGTATGCACGGAAGCGACAACATAAAACTATTATAATTTTGTAGGTACTTCATTAGAAATTATGATATTTTATCATTGTTTTTATTTATTTGCTCGGGTTTTACACAGGTATTAACACATAATGTGACAGTTATAGGATAAAGTAAGTACAATACGCACAATCGTTCGTTAGCTCTCTGAAGTAGCTGCGCAGAACCCATTTTGGATGACGCCTAAAATCGTGCCATCTCGCTTACTCGACCAAACCTGCGCAATTGTCTAGTGCACCTAACTTCAGAGAGTTAAAGATCCGTTGTGGTTAGTATACCTCTCTGAGTTGGGCCTGTTTGACCGCGAGCGCCGCCATGGCCTTGTCGTAGACAGCCTGCGCTGCCGCCAACTTCTGCTTCTTGGGCGCAACCACTTTCGCTACCTTGTCATACTTCGTCATCGCAATCACCCATTTGCACATACCTAGATGAGAATTTAGATAGAAATCATTGAAAGAGCAAACATTCATTTTCACAAACACGTATAATATTTTTAAATCTTTGCTAACGCAGCGTATGATGTAAGCGTATCTTAAAAAAGTTATAGTTATGAAATTCTAAAATGTTTCACCTTTGTTAGCAAATACATCAAACTATCAAGCAAGTAGGTACCTTCAGCAGCAAAAGACACAGCACGGATCTTCTCCGGCACAAAGCCGTCATCTTGCATCACTGTTGCCATCAGTTTCTTCATAACAGGTGGGGGAATATTATCCTTGTCATAGTTTTGCAAAGATTCTAGGAATCGGATGTCATTCAGCAGTTTCTTGGAAGGGCCCCAGAAGTCTTCCATCGTTCCAACCCCTGAGGGATTGGGGATTTTGTCGGGCTTCACTTCCTATTTCATATAAAAAGCTATTATTTCTGACTGTAATCCTGTTATTCATAAAAAGCGTTCTCTAAGTATTTTCTCTCCCTCTCTAAGCTTTGAGAAAATAAAGGGAAATAACGTTGTACCTACCTTTGTCGATGTTTTTATAAATAATAAAGTATTTAATATTATTAACTTATTGATATTTTTTTACTAAGCTTTTTCTCTTACCCAAGTCTCTGTGGCTTTGTTTATAAGATTTCAGGGGAGTGATAAATCTACTCCCAAGAACTCATACAATATCTACAGACCGTGTCCTGACCAGCCACGGCAGCCACATGTTTTTTTGTGTTGACTTTAGACTAAATTGCGGACAGACGCACATATAAACGAAAAAATATTTTGTTACATTTAAGGCTCAAACTATGTTCTAATTGTGAGATCGGGAGTGGTTTTATTACACCCTGGATAAGAAATAATGTAGGTACACTAGGTTCAAATTAATTTAGAAATGTCATCGTTACAAAGACATTTTGAAGTAAACTTACCGGATCGTCGTGCTACCAAGGAAAGCGTAGGAAAATAAATAGCATCGTTAAATTCTAACAAAGAAAATACTAGTTTCAATCCTTTTCTGAGAAGTAGCGTCTTTATAAACAAAGCGTATTCTCGTTTGTCGTAGTAATGAGAAACTGGTAACAAGCAGCCAATTTGTTATTCTCCTCCCATAGCTTCCTATTTGTACTTTCTAACTACCAGTTAGTATAAAACTAGCAACTTTTAAATTGTGAAACTTTAATCTTAGGAAAAAAATCTATCGATTCCATTTTTCTACAATATCCAGAAGTAATATCCTAGATAAAAATATGACGACTTAAAAATAGGTCTAGTTTCTACAATAGTGAACCGTTATCATATTGGCATGACTTATTGCAAGGATGCACGAAATGCCTACGATGGTTATGATATGCTATGATACTAAACTAGTACTCCGCCATTTAGGAGGCTTTCAGGAGTTTATCTAAAGGCCTTCAAGCAGCTTAAAAACTCAGTTATGTTTTTCAAATGTATTTTTTTTTATTTATTTATTGGCCCACTAAACTGGACGTTACACATAACAAAGATTAAAAACAGTAGTACAATAAAAATAGCGCGGTGTACGCCCTTCTAGAAGCAGGCACAACATGCGTATAAAAGAAAGTAGAAAAGTACATACAAGTACAAGTATTGTTTGTATGTGAACAATAAATAAAACTACCTACTACGTCAGAGTCAAAAACTTACCTTCAAAATACAGATAGCTTCCATCACCAGCTTGATTCCTCTGGGAGGACTCTTCATGGTCTTGATGAAGGTGATATCCTGAGGAGTGAGGGTATCGAGAGCGGCCAAAGCCGAGTTGAGGATCGGCATGGCTTCAGCCAAGTCGGCGTCGCACTCGTCTTTGATGCCTTGGGCTTCGGCTGCCTAGGGAAAGAAGTTAGGCTCAGGTTTAAATTTCGGTGATGAGACGATTTACGATGAAAAAACACGCTCGAAGACCATTAGTCTCTTATTTTAACGATGAATATAAAAGAAAAACTCCCTATTATTGAAATGAGTTACAAATTATCTAAAGGAAGACTTAGAGCGGTTTCACATTATCCGATCCGATATCGGTATCGGACGCCGATACGATGGCGGGGCAAGTAAAATGTATGAACTAGATAACTCCGATATCCGATATCGGATCGGATAATGTGAAACCGCTCTAAGTCTTCCTTTAGATAATTTGTAACTCATTTCAATAATAGGGAGTTTTTCTTTTATATTCATCGTTAAAATAAGAGACTAATGGTCTTCGAGCGTGTTTTTTCATCGTAAATCGTCTCATCACCGAAATTTAAACCTGAGCCTAACTTCTTTCCCTAGGCAGCCGAAGCCCAAGGCATCAAAGACGAGTGCGACGCCGACTTGGCTGAAGCCATGCCGATCCTCAACTCGGCTTTGGCCGCTCTCGATACCCTCACTCCTCAGGATATCACCTTCATCAAGACCATGAAGAGTCCTCCCAGAGGAATCAAGCTGGTGATGGAAGCTATCTGTATTTTGAAGGTAAGTTTTTGACTCTGACGTAGTAGGTAGTTTTATTTATTGTTCACATACAAACAATACTTGTACTTGTATGTACTTTTCTACTTTCTTTTATACGCATGTTGTGCCTGCTTCTAGAAGGGCGTACACCGCGCTATTTTTATTGTACTACTGTTTTTAATCTTTGTTATGTGTAACGTCCAGTTTAGTGGGCCAATAAATAAATAAAAAAAAATACATTTGAAAAACATAACTGAGTTTTTAAGCTGCTTGAAGGCCTTTAGATAAACTCCTGAAAGCCTCCTAAATGGCGGAGTACTAGTTTAGTATCATAGCATATCATAACCATCGTAGGCATTTCGTGCATCCTTGCAATAAGTCATGCCAATATGATAACGGTTCACTATTGTAGAAACTAGACCTATTTTTAAGTCGTCATATTTTTATCTAGGATATTACTTCTGGATATTGTAGAAAAATGGAATCGATAGATTTTTTTCCTAAGATTAAAGTTTCACAATTTAAAAGTTGCTAGTTTTATACTAACTGGTAGTTAGAAAGTACAAATAGGAAGCTATGGGAGGAGAATAACAAATTGGCTGCTTGTTACCAGTTTCTCATTACTACGACAAACGAGAATACGCTTTGTTTATAAAGACGCTACTTCTCAGAAAAGGATTGAAACTAGTATTTTCTTTGTTAGAATTTAACGATGCTATTTATTTTCCTACGCTTTCCTTGGTAGCACGACGATCCGGTAAGTTTACTTCAAAATGTCTTTGTAACGATGACATTTCTAAATTAATTTGAACCTAGTGTACCTACATTATTTCTTATCCAGGGTGTAATAAAACCACTCCCGATCTCACAATTAGAACATAGTTTGAGCCTTAAATGTAACAAAATATTTTTTCGTTTATATGTGCGTCTGTCCGCAATTTAGTCTAAAGTCAACACAAAAAAACATGTGGCTGCCGTGGCTGGTCAGGACACGGTCTGTAGATATTGTATGAGTTCTTGGGAGTAGATTTATCACTCCCCTGAAATCTTATAAACAAAGCCACAGAGACTTGGGTAAGAGAAAAAGCTTAGTAAAAAAATATCAATAAGTTAATAATATTAAATACTTTATTATTTATAAAAACATCGACAAAGGTAGGTACAACGTTATTTCCCTTTATTTTCTCAAAGCTTAGAGAGGGAGAGAAAATACTTAGAGAACGCTTTTTATGAATAACATATCCGATATCTTTCACATTATCCGATATCGGATCGGATAATGTGAAAGACAGGTACATATTTCATACATTGCCTGTTGACTTGCCCCCGATATCGTATCGGAGTCCGATACCGATATCGGATTGGATAATGTGTGTGTGTTATTAAGTTATGCTGTTGTCTTCTGCCTTCTGGCTATTGTTTTTTAACTATGGTCCCTGGAAACCGGTGAACGCTGGTTTTACCGTAAAAAGTTCCTATATTACCTGTTCCTCTGCCGCAGCCTGATCAGCCAACACTCCAGCTTCTATAAGCGCCACTCCTTCTTTCTCCTTCTCTACTTTGGCAGTAGTCTCAGCGACAGCCGCTGCGCCAGCTGCTAGCTTCGGCTGTAAGACCTCTAGCGCTTTCTGTAACGCAGCAACTGACTTGGCAGCTATAGCCAGTTGGTCAAGACCCGTGATGTAGCGTTTTTCGCCGGATATCAACTCCCTGATACACAATTAGAAGATTAACTTGTTAGAAGAATCTTGTTACTATTCTCTATCAACTATCTTAAAATAAACATTCTTGTTCATTTTCACACAATTTATTATCTGCACCAACTTACATTCGTTTCTTATTCAACAACGTCTTGAACATATTGATCAGCTCCAGATAAGCGGTGGGCGTGACGTAGTTGTATCGCTTTATTCTGAGGAGGAATTGTCTCGTCAACTCTTGCGTGTCAGTGTGGAACATCTGGCACAGTTTGATGGCCGTATCTCGTTCCAGCTGTGTGAGCTCCACGTCTTTGAGGAAACGGGTAGCCACGGCCAGCAAGGCGTCTGGTGGCCATTCCTGTTCAAAAGTGATTTGTGAACAACAATTAGACGTCTCTCTTTTGTAGTGCATTTAATTCTTATTTGTATAACTAGCCGCAAACAATAGCGATATAATTGTGATATTTTAATCATTCACTAGCTGCGCTCCCGCGGTGTGACCCGCGGTTCCTCGGGATTTTTTCGTTTTTTCGGGATAAAAAGTAGCCTATGTCCTTCCCTGGGATAGTGGTTTGGGCGTGAAAGCGTATCAAACAGACAGACAGACAGACAGACAGACAGACAGACAGATAGACAGACAGACAGAGTTACTTTCTATCTATATATCTAATATTAGTATGGATTACTGCTTACTAACAAAAACAGTAAATTGATTGGTTATACACCTAAGGCAGCTTATTTTGGTTTAAGGTTACCCCAAGAAATTAATTTAAAATACTCCCATGAGATGGCGGAAATCATAATCCCTTGCGCGATCAATAGAAGCCTTAAAAATTAATTAATAATTTATTAATTATTTATTTATAAGTTGTATTTTTATGAAAACTGTTATTCGGGACTACAATCTTTGCTTAGTCCCGCACTAAATCGTGGGTAAATTTTTCTCTATTATTTTATGACTAATTCCGTGAAAATCCTGATTTGGGTTCTTCTTTTTGTTGACATATCTCATCCACCTCTTGTATGATATTACCTGGAACCAGTCAATGGTACAGCAGTTGACGAGGGAGGGGAACTTGCGTATTCTAGTCCTCAAGGCTGTGCCAGCTGGAGACATAGCCAACACAATATGCAGCTGATCTCGTACAATGGACACAAAGTATGCGTACAGCGCTGTAGGACTGCCGTCCGTTTGCAAAGACTTGTCGCGTTGACGGTCAATCTACACAAAATTTTTACAATCCATTAATCAATCATGCCCCAACTAATATGTGGTAACAAATTGTACAGAAATTAACCTAGAATGACACACATCGTGATAGACGCAGCAAGAAAACGAGTGACGAAGAAGAAGACAATAATTAGGATGCCGTGAGCTTACCACTCTCATTTTCTCACAAAGTTCAGCTTTTTCATCAGCACCGAAAATGTTTGGTACTTCACCGGAGTTCAACATGTTGTTGACGTCCTCCAGAAAACCTTCTTCTTTGATCTATAAAACATTACTCATATTATTATCCATCAGATATTGCATTATTAATAGATCGAAGTATTTTAGTTTTACCTGTGACTCAATAAACAAGAACACCATGTGTAAATCTGGAGTACTGGATTTCCTCAACAAAGTTTTTAAGTCTTCTCGCCATTCGTTCTTACCGTATGTTCTGCTCATTTCAACCTACAAAACATGTTTACAAATTAATATTTGCGAGTTCTATACGATCAGAAGAAACTGCTGCACACAAACTCACCTGGAAAAGATCATACTCGTTGATATGAGCGGCTAAACGAGTGAGCGACTGTCTCCCAGAGCCTCCGAGACCGACTAGCAGCGCGTGAGAGCGAGGCTGTGTTAGCACTCGACATATTCGAGACACGTGCTCTATGGCGAACCTAAATATTTACAAAATATATAAACTTCTGACCTAGCATATAACTAAATACGCAAAAATTTAAATAAAATTGAAATTTCTACTGAATTTGATCCTGCCAGAAAACATAACTTAGTTGGCACAGGCAGTAGGTACAGCAGTTGATTTTACACTTTGAAATACAAACACCAAAAGTCTAATAAATCAATACACAAGTCTGAAGTAAGTTATGGAGCCTCATTTCAAATGGCTATTAAAGTTATCAACAAACTTGCCTGAATAGTACAAGATTCATCGGCTTTTTGGACATGTTATTGAACTCTACGAGGAAAGCGTCCACTGTTGAGTTCAGGTGGTCCATATTCGTAGTTTCCATGTAAAATCGCGTATCAACTTTGGGATTCGCAAAATCGCAGTAAATTAAATTTCTGAGGTGAAGATCTGTGATCTGTAAATAAACCTCTTATGAATATCAAATTGATTAAGTAACTGAATTGTTTCAGTAGGTCAATGAATTCATCGAAATCGCTTTCAAAACTTTACTCAAACATTGTTCATTCGCCCATTGAAGGAAAGTCATCACATTTATTAGTTGTGTACTATCTAAGAAAGACAATTACCTTATCTTTTGGTCCATTCAGCAACCTCGATAGCATTCTATCAAAATCATCATTCAAACACAGCGCCGTAGATTCTCTGAGACAATTCACCAGCCAATGTCTGTCTGCGTCTTCCACAAGACGATCTGAGAAAACTCGAAGGCACTCGTGCACCCAAAGTCGTTTTATAGATTGAAGATCTGGAGTTACTTCAGGGACCGATAGAAGTACACCCTAGAAATAGGTATTGGAATAGAGTATTCATAAATAAACACTTATATTCATCATCATCATTCATCATCATTGGCCTCTTTATCCATCTATTACAGACTAGCTGCGCTCCCGCGGTGTGACCCGCGGTCCCCAGAGATTTTTTCAATTTTTCTGGATAAAAAGTAGCCTATGTCCTTAGCTGGGATACAACCTTTATCCATGACAATTTTCTGCCTAATCTCTTCAGAGGTTAGGGCGTGAAAAGGTAACAAACAAACAGACAGACAGAGTTACTTTTACATTTATAATATTAGTATGGATGGATGATTTAGGCGGCGTCAGTCAGGTATTACACTACTATTACACTTACTATTACTCTTTGAATAAATAAGCAAAGGGTGGAAGAAGGAAGGGAATGGAGAAACAATACACAGCGGATGAACACTTTGATAATACATTGTCTAACAAGATATTAACAAAAATATAATCTTACCAATATAACACGTGAGAAGTCTCGCAGGTTGAAGGTATAGTGAGACTTGGACGGCGTAGGTAACAAATTCAAACGACATTGCTTGTACACTTCTAACGTACCTGCCACTATCTCTTCTATACACGGATCGAAGTCTTTTGAAAAACCTCTAAAATTTGAAATGAAAACTTATTTATAATACGCACAATCGTTCTTTAGCTCTCTGAAGTAGCTGCGCAGAACCCATTTTTGATGACGCCTAAAATCGTGCTATCTCGCTTACTCTACCAAACCTGCGCAATCGTCTATTGCACCTAACTTCAGAGAGCTAAAGATCCGTTGTGCTTAGGATACTTTCCTGCTTGATAATTTAACTCAATCATCATATTTAATAACACCCACCTAGTATCAAGATGCCATAGCATAATCCTTTCAAATATGACTTTCAAGGTATCATCGTCAAACTCGTCAATACAGAAGAACGCAAAATGCCTCGAAAATCTTGGAGTGATAAGCTTTGCTCCTGGGGTTGGTTTGCCCATAGCACACATGAACTAAAAATAATAACCACCTTGATTTATACTGTAATATTATAAAAAAAGAAGTTTGTATTGTTAGCTCCTGCAAATAAATATTATCCAATAAAAACAACGTTCAAAACAAAGTCTCACCTGCACATCAATAAGGTGCATAGCCACGTTGATCTTTCTGTCGTACCAAAGCCCTAAGTCTATTCCTTGCCGTAACACCTCAATAGGAGGCTGAGCTCCATAGGTTTCTGATTGAGGCATGCTGACGTCATCAACGAAGACCACACAATAGCAACCAATTGGAGGACCGAATACCCCTGGATAATGAAAAACATTACATTACATTACTAAGAAAAATCTGCTTCTTGTGTATCTATACGATAAATTATATGCAAGCTTTGTTCAAACTTACCTTTTCTTCTTTTATCTAGTTTTCCCATAATAATATCTTGTGTCTGATTACAATTGGTTTGAGCTGAGAAAGCCATAATCAGAGCCTTGTAAACTTTGGTATCCACTCTCTTCACCAAATAATCCTGCACATCAATACTAATGGTGAACTAAAACTTATCAGCAAGATAATATTTGGTTGTAGGCTTGTGGTTTAGTCGTTTTATATATGCACTAAATGAGGGTATCACTAGAAACTAGGGCAGATCAATGCCTGGTGGGTCAAAGGAATAATTTTGAGAGAAAGAGAAAGACTGACAACTACAGCACAGGGCCGACTAGAGTTGCGTTTGAGGGAAGAATCTTTGCCCAGTTGTGGGTTAATTGAGCTGCTGATAATGATGATAAAATGAAGAAATTTATGACTCAGTTTATGGACTGGATGGATATGGATGGATATGAACTTACGATGATATATGATGACTTCCCAGTGCCCGTAGGTCCGACCATCATCACCGCCTTATGATGCGTTACCAGCAGTTTAAACAGTGCCAAGTATCGGACACTGTCAAGAGTTGTCACCAGAATTTGATTCGGAGGTGTATCTCTACTTATTGGCGGAGCTGAAACTACATCGTCTTGCCATGGTTTCCATTTCCCTTTACCCTGTAGAATTCATATTTAGTTTTCTATTTTGATCGGAAAATAACGTCTGGCAAATTCTGTATCCAGGTCAGCTAGATTAGGTTAGTATCGACTATCGATGAAAATAACAGTGTGATGAAAAGTTACGAGTTTCTAAACGGTAAGGTTGTGTGTACTTACCTCTTTGATAAAACGATAGTCATAAACAAGACCATCTTTTGGCAGTGAGAAGATATACTGTTTCTCGGGCTTTGCTATTTCTCGTGGATACTTTAGGACTTCGATAACCTGCAAATACGATTCGCTTAGCACTTATTCCAGCAACTTTATCGAATAAATAATTGTACAGTACTCACAATTGAGCTCTCTGAAGTATTTGCGCAGAACCCATTTTTGATGACGCCTAAAATTGTGCTATCTCGCTTACTCTACCAAACCTGCGCAATCGTCTATTGCACCTAACTTCGGAGAGTTAAAGATCCGTTGTGCTTAGTATACTTGCCTTTTCAGGGAATTCTTTGTCGAGCAAACCACGGAACAACATGTCGAATTTGGGCCGACTATCAGCTTCCAGAGTGGCCCCAATCGACCAAATACACGAAAAGAAGAACACTCCCTGGATAATATAAATACATTTATTTTGGATGCAACAATAACCTACTCTCAAGAACTTAGGTTATATTGTAATATTTTAAATTATATAATTAATGTTATTACTTTAAAGTACTGTAAGGTTGCTGAACTCTTAAAATCAATGTTTATTAGTGTGTGTTCAGAGTATCGACCAGCTTTACAAACCTCGAGTTGAGCGCGAATATCTAAATCCGATATCTGTTCCACATATTTTTCATCATAAAAGTCGTCCATGAATGTGTCGTAAATGTTCATACAAGCGACAACCAAATTACTCCGTGAGGTTACATACATTTGCTGTAAGAAATTTTATTACGCATTTAAGTGTAGGCAAATCAGAATGTGTTAAACACATCAGAATGTGATAAACATTACGTATATTATTTTGTGTGCCTACATTAATAGTGTCTAGTGTATTGCGACATCAAATTTGATAGAACATGTCTCTGAATAAAATAATAAAATAGTGTATGTACAGAATAAAACACTTTTCTCTCAATTTTTTTTACAAAGTCTGTATTCCCATAAGTTTTTCTTTTCAATCGGAACGCAAAATTACCATTTCATATAGAGATTATACCTTACCTTTACTTTCCCAGAGTATTCCACAAGCCACAAAAGCGGCGACATGAATCTATTGAACAAGTTCCTAATAAGACTCCGATTGACGCTGTGAAGTGTTGGCGGAAGAGTGTTGAGCCAAGACTCAAGGAGGCACTTCCAGCCGAGACCTTTCGGCTCCATGTAAATCATACCACATCTAGATACCTGGATTGAAATGGATGATATTAATTGCTGAGTCGTTTCGATTTTCGAGACTGGGCAAACTTCTAGCATTGTGTGATACAAATATAGGAACAGGAGTAGTCATCTAGATTTAAGACTCAAAGTCAAATTCAAAGTCAAAAATCATTTATCTGCAGTAGAACCGCTGACTATTCTAAGTACTCCCAGCGGTCCTACCGAATAAATGCTTTTTCACTTTGCCCTATTATATTTCACTGCACAATAAGATAATTTTGGAATCGTGACTATCTATTATTAACCTCAGCATTTTTTAATGAATTTTGGATATTATTGTTATCTAATTAATCATAATTAATCAAAAATATAAGGTATTTTCAACCTGTTATTAATGTAACGTATGTCTGTCCAATGGAAACATAACCTACATATATTCATTACGTACAAGACTAAGATACACCCACGATAGTAAGATTATCTCCTTACCGTAGCTGGCGACGCGGCTTCCAAGTCCATGGGTTCGAAAACTAAGTTGGTGGTGGGAGCCAACTGAATAATCTCGCCACTCATGAGGCAAAGCTTCTTGTTGTCATCCAATACAGTATTTAAGTTCTCGATCCAAATAGCGTCTACGGGCCCGTCGAATATTAGCCATTTTCTATAGGATAACAAGTAGAAACAGTAGTATTTTTGTGTAAAAATAAGTCTAATTCACTGATTTCTCTCGAAATGTTTGCACACCCTACAATATTGTAAAACCATACTCAATAGGTTACTATTTCTGACCAGCTATTTCAGAATCTCCGCTTTATCCACAATTTACGCTTGATTGCCATTTCTGGATACTGGCCTAAGAAAACATTGTCGGAACTCAACTCCTCAAAAGATGTAGCGGGGTGATATGAGTGAGATTTTAACTTTTTGCTATTGAGAACATAAATTCGTAAAATATGAGATTATGAATGTTTATTTTAATTTTATTCCTGTCACTTTTAGAATGCAATATTCGACAAAATGTGGGAATGTAAGAAATATGTATTTGGTAACGTATGTTGTGAAAATACTAAAAATTAAAATAAATATTTAAGGGGGCTTCCATACAACAAAAGTGTTTTTTTGCCGTTTTTATAGATAATGGGACGACCTCTGTGGCGCAAAAGGTTGCGGGTTCGATCCCCACCGCGGGATAAATGTTTGTATGATCTGCAAACATTTATCTCGGGCCTGGGTGTTTCTATGTATAATATGTATGTATTTAAAATGTATCAGTTATCTTGTTCCATAGTACAAGCTTTGCTTAGTTTGGGGCTAGATGGTGCTATGTGAAATATCCAGCATAAAAAAAAATGCTTCTGACGCTACCTCCTCAGACATCTTTAAAAGATACACTGGAATACATCAAAATATCTAAAATAATATTTACCACGCCTCGAGGATATAGTCGCGATCATATTTACGTATAAAGTACCTGTTATTATTAGGAGAAACAGCAAACGCTCGGTAGCTGACGGCTAGAATACCATCGGACCACTCGTGGGAAACCGGATCGAACTGTCCGTACAGCTGACCCATCGTGATAGATTTGGGGTTTATCACCGTCCATTCCACAGCATTCTCATCCATTAAACGCTTAAAAAAACTAGACCTTTACATCTATGTACTATGCTAGATAATAAACAACGTTAAGGCAACCTATGCCCACACTTAACGGGCCGCTGTAGTGCCTGGAACATTGTTTGAGATGGAATAGGCTTGCCCAGCACCTAAACCATCTTTCAGCTTAATCAGCCTCGTCATAAAAACAAGAAATCAAACCCGTAAGGCGTCTCCTGCGACTAAATATAACAAAACATGTTTTCCATTCACCTCAGATATCATGTTTGCATTCAAAAAAGTTAGGCCACGCCCAGATTTTGTTAGATGTTAGAAAACACAAAAACAGTGTCGCAGGAGACCCGGCTTAAACTAACTTTGCGAACAGCAGCATAGGGCCTATTACACGTAAGATTGACTGTACATATTTTTAACTTGACATTGTTACAGGGTATATAGTTTGACTACGAGGAAACCAAATTCCTCGTGGTCAAACCAGTTTGACTACGTGGATGAACCCATTGTTTATACAGCCGCGTTATACGCTAGAAAATCATTTATTACCTTTTCAGCCACCAAGCCTAAAGCGCCGCCGAGAGCATGGTAGCATTTCGTCTTCCCAGAGAAAGGGAACCCGACCAACATAAGACCATGTCGCACTAGAATCATCTCAAATAGTTGGAGGACCTGGGACCACAACAAAAGTATATGTAAAACTGATTATTATTTTCTAACAATAATAATATAGAGCAAACAACTAATTAATTCAATTATAATAATAATCATATTTATGCACGCTAATATTTTGTGAATTGTAATTTCGATGTAAAAATAAGTTTTTTAATTGTAATATATTAATAATTGGCTATTATTATTATTATTATTATTCAGCCGTTCTTGTCCCACTGCAGGGCAAAGGCCTCCCTTCCCTTCTTCCACTCTTATAATAATTGGCTATAAGTAAATAAAAATCTTTTGGTTTTCGTTCGGTAGCACGAAATTATTACTAGGAAATAATCAAGTTTATTGTCGTTTATAATTACTGTAATATGGCAATATTAACACATTTATCTAAAGTTGGCTATACTGGATTTGTATTTATCTTGTATGTTTTAATTTAGAAATCACATCAACTACCTCAATCTACGATTGTTTTGGAAATAAATCGTCAAAGATACTTTAAGAATTCTGAAATTACAATACCTTTTCAATAAAGAATTCATTGGCTTGCAAATTGAGAGGCACACAAACTTCCTTCAAGCACGACACTAAATGAGGCAGTCCAGCCAGCGGCAATGGCAATCCAGGGAACAAGTCACCAATAATACCCTTAAAAGTACAAAAGGATTATAATAAATTCATTTACTAAACATTTTAAAGAAGAATAGATTTCTAATATAGAGGAATACTTTGCTTGATATTAGAAATCTATTCTTCTTGTGAAAAGAAAGAAAGAAATCTAGTCTTCTTGTGTGCCTTAGATGCCGTGACGTGACGGCAAACATCTAAGGCACACATCACATCTTTATTTAAATATGGTAATAGTTTTTGTGGCAAATATATGGGTTGTAAAAAAGGGGTTAAAAATCGTCAAAGCACCTCGAATGCCTATTAAGGTCTAAGAAAATGTCTACCGTACATACATACCATGAATAAGGGCACATCATGTTCTAAGAACTTGGGCAGATTGACGTCTTTGATAGAACGGAGCAGAATAACGTCCTCATCTTCATCGGGATATCGCAGCTTCAGTGCTCCCGCGGCACGTAGCACTGACTTCACAGCTCGCATGCCTGTTCAATGCAAAGTCTCATTGTTTGAAGGAAAATGGAGAAAAGACGTATCTTACCAGATGTAGAGCTGATGAGGGAGATTCTTCGTCTTGTCGTGTCACTAGTTCTAGTGTTCACCAGTGTGGTAAAAGGATTACAAGTGCGCCTCAAATAGGCTCTTTTCGTACGGTTAGGAGATTATGGGTAAGTTTAAGTAAATATTTTAATTCATATTCGTGCTTCATATTCGTATATTTTAATTCGTTGTGCCTTAAATATGTCACGTGATCTGTTGTCAACGAATAGATTATTAATAGATATTAATAGATTATTAATAAATACAGTTCCTTTCCAACAACTTAACGACAACATCGAATTATTACTTCCATAAAATTGGAATTTTCTACCTTCGCTTTAAACAATCGATTGTTACATCGTCTATAGGCTCTGTACTAGTTCTCAAAGGCAACGAAGAAGATATAATATAAGTTCTTCTTCTTCTTGTCGTGTCACCAGTTCTTTCGAACTAGTGTGGTGAAAGGATTTTAAGTATAATACAAGTATCTTACCATAATCGTAATGACTCTGAGAAGACAATTGTTCCGAGCACAGTCTGTAAGTGGCCACGATCTTCACGGCCAGAGGTTTGGCGTTCAAGTACCCAAAAGCGTATAACTCAATCTCGGAAATCAGCACGTAATCTGGCACCATCATGGCCACTGATCGGAACAGAGCCTAGAAGAATCAAGAGTACATTTTTATCCTACACAAAGTTAACAGCTACTTCTTTTATAACTTAGGGTCACTGTGAAACATCCTAAGCTATTGCAGCTTTCAGAAAAATTATTTACAAACAAGGAAGGTAGGTACAGCCAGCGTCACTAAATGGTAACGCCCCCGAACGAGCCACGCCGTTCAAACGGCTTTTGTGCATGAGCTACAGTAAGTTTGTTTAACTCGGACGACGTCAAGTCAGACTAACATGTAACCGTAAAACAGTTTTATGATTTGTAAACACTATGTTTTCCTCCTCAATAGCGTCTGTAAACCATTAACCATATGCTTACTGTAGTATTCAGCTAAAATCACTAGTATTTATTAGAATAATAAATACTTAATTAATAAGTAATTCTGTCGTCTCGTTCGGTCACACCACGCGGGCACGAAGTGGGGGTAGTTGTCAGTTGACTTGACACACTACAACGGGCAGTCGACTATCAACCACTGTGCAGGATAGACGTGGTGAGCTTGTACCGAGCCAAAATAGTTATAGTGTAGTCTTATGGTGTAGGTTTATAATAGAAAGTCAAAAGGGGAGAACTGTACACTTTCAAAATAAGGAATAGCGCAACAAATATCTTAAAATGAACAAATATTAGAATGAAATACCTTCAAATTATCAGGTAATTCAGAGCGACCCGCATAACCAGGATTCATGGTGATAAAGACAGCGCAAGAGGGATCCAGCTGTAGTAACGTTCCTTCGAACATGAGTTCCGTGGAGCCAGAGTTGATTCCTCGCTGGATGGATAAAATCTGTTGCGCCACTACGGATAGCACCTCCAAGTCGATTCGATTGAACTCGTCAAAGCATGACCAGGCACCGCAAGATGCCAATCCCTAAAAATGGATATTTATATCAATGAAACTAAAGCAGAGGTAGGACTAGGAATGATAGTCTTTATATTGACAGCTTGAATAGTTCTTTCTTTATAGATTAGCGAACAGATCGTAAAATGATATTCACTTGGTAACGTTTTAAAAATCCAGTTTATGCGGACTCAACGGTTGCTCTGTAATGGACTTGACAATACAAAAGCTTTCAGTTCTCAGATTTAAGTAAAAAAAGTTGCAAGGAACTATAATTATGATATGATGGTTTCTTTTGTTAAAATGCCACTTGAGAAAAATTTCGAATGTAAACATGTTGCTTTATAGGACTTGCCTTGAAGAACTTTCCTAGGGCAAGATAATCCAAACCATCGGAACAGTTGAACACGACGCATTGCTTAGCCACGGCCTTGGCCAAGTCCTTAGTGGTCTCCGTCTTACCAGTGCCGGCGGGACCTTCAGGGGCGCCACCTATATGCAAATAAATGAGTGGATTGGAAGAATAGAGAGGAATGTACATATTAGAAATACTAGTGTCCCAGTTGCTGAATTGGGCTAACCAAAAAATGTCTACTATCATTAGTTACAAGCATCTAATGTATTTTAACAAAAACTGACCATTTTATTAATTTATGTTCATAAAATCAGCAACTACAAGCTACATCCCTACCATCCCTACTAGCTTCCATCCTCGATACCGTCCAAAAAGGAACTTCGTTTCAACTCTGAACAATCATCTATATACGATCATATAAATCTGTTACCCAAATTCAAATGCAAAGCTCCGAACAGAGTCCTAAAGCATCGATCAGTGAGGGGAGTGACGACCAATCGTCCCGCGTTCCCGAGGTACTCGTAGCCGTACATCAGCTGAGAGTTGATCATGCGGGTAGCGATCTGCATCGTCAGATCTTCTTGTTCCTGTTTAGGATAAACTTTTCCAAAAAAACCAAAAAAAAATTCTTTTCTCTAGAAGGGGCAAGAGAAGAAAGCGTGTCAATAAATTGTTTGTAATTTTTTTAAAGGTTACAGTTACTAAAGACAACTTTTTTATATAGTACTAGATGCGCTCCCGCGGTATGACCCGCGGTCCATCGAGATGTTTTAATTTTTGCGAGATAAAAGTAGCCTGGGATACAACCTTTATACATGCCAATTTTCAGCCTAATCTGTTCAGTGATTTGGGTGTGAAAAGGTAACAAACAGACAGACAGAGTTACTGTCACATTTATAATATTAGTATGGATGGATTTTAAAGTGTTTTGAAAACAAAGATCAGTCAGTAGTCTTTTCTTTTATCATATAGGTATTTGAATAATGGTCATGCATTAAAAAATTTCACACGATAGCTTGATTAGCGTAAAAACACTTTCAATAAGATGAAGTAAATGCAGCAACAGACGTAAACCTTATCAAAATTATATATCTATTTATTATTAAACTGTTACTATCATAGGTACCTTACCTCGGTCATCAAATAGAAAGAAGTTTAGTAGATTTTAACGTTCTATCTATAAAATGCTTAAAATAAAAAAAACATGATTAAAAAAATAAATATGCGTATGCACCCACAGACGAGGGTAACTGAAAACTCTCACTACATTATATATAAAATTATGTATTTTCAAAAATACATACCTCCCAGTAGTATCGAATCTGTGATAGCCAGTTGAAATCGTTATCCGTTTGGACGCCGCATTCAATCAACAACATAAGGGTATCTCTAGCGTGGACATCAAGTACCACCAACGCACCTACAAAGTAAAAAAATTGCTTCTTCGATTGTATAATGCAATACACCCTATTCATACATTTTCAGGGCAAAGTATTCTGAGCTAGGGGTAGAGCTGTAGAGCTGTCTAACAAGCTAGTAATCTCCTCCAACACATTGACGACACTTTGGATCCAAAAGTGTGTGACCAATTTCATACAACATGTAATAGATATAGAACGTAGCTTGGAAAAGCTATTCATATAGGGTCTTTCATTTTAAACTACACAAACTGTCAGGGCCTCATTTTTGGGTTGTAAATAGACGTTTGACCGTATCAATTTAATTCCTAAGCCCATTTAAGTTTTCACTTCAAAATTTATCATTGATTGATTTTTTAGAATTGTTGCATAAAGATTTTCAAGGAGAACAGACGTTCAACCAATCGCAGCGCAGCTACATGACGAATGGGCTAAGTTACACAAGAAGCAACAATCAATTGAAAGGATAGTCTTTATCGATTTTCTCGGGATTTTCAAAACAAAACAAAAAAAATTATTACATAAATATTTTTTAATATATTTTTTTAACCCAATTCCTGAATTAAGTTAGAATATAATTACGTTTTAATACTAAAAAGAAAACCGACTTCAATGTTTGACTCGAAACGCGGTGTGACTCAGGGCGTCAAGCTGTCGATTCGATTTCTATTTGTGACATGGCTAGGAGGGAAGGTGTTTAGAAATTTACGGGGAAACTATCAATCCCTCAGGAATAAAATGTATATGGGACCACCTCTGGAGTATACCCTTTCAAACATAAAAATAATTTTGCAAATCGGTCAACAAATGGCGGAACAATCGCGTAACAAGATACAAAAAAAAAAAAAAAAAACATACAGACGAATTGAGAACCTCCTCCTTTTTTGAAGTTAGTATAAAATGAAAGACCCTATATAGTATAGTTATAACGATTCGATAATCATAATATGCCATACCAAGAGTAATTCTGTTCTGCAAGCTCAACTCTCCTCGGACTAGATCGACAATCTTAGATATCTGGAAGTTGCACTTGTCCCAATACCCTTTCATAGCTTTCAGGCTGATATGGATGGCCTCTGTCACTTCTGATGTCCAGAATGTCATTGCTATACATTGTACCTGTATACAACATTCACGGCCTTACTAATAAACATGGTATAAAGTTATTCCTAAGTGTAAACTATCAAAATGTATGGTTATTCCTATTTTATTCCGAGGAATAACTTTACGCAACGTTTATTAGTAAGGGCCTCAGGATATAGTATTTTTTGTTTATGGGAATAAAATGGAGTCGTAATTGACTCCGTGGTTATGTACAAAAGAGAATAAAGTCTTTTTTACAAACATGTATAAAATATCAATTGTTTCCAATGAGCAGCTACTTTTCTTTGCTTAAAAATATCTACAAAAGTAAGAAAGTAAGAAAGTTCAACTATAAAAGTAAAGTAATATTTTGCCACACCCTGTATAGCCTTGCATAGATTATAAAAGCGTACGGTTATGTCGTTTAACTTACAGCTTGTCCAGGCCACACCAACACCCAGTGGTCTCGCGCACATTGCGTGTAATCGTCGTATGACAACGCCAGTTCGTGATGCACAGATGACTTCATCGATTTTTCTAGTTCCAACAACCATTTTTCCACCTAATTCGTAAGAAAGTAAGAAGTATAAGTCCCATTTATTAGCTAGCTAGTTAAACATTGATTTATTGACTGGTGGTCTAGTGGTAGTGGCCCCGCCTTCCGACCGTAAAGTCGTGGGATCAATCCCAGTCGTGCACCAATGAGATTTTCTGCCAAAAAAATTATGTTCACTATGCCAGTACTCTCAAACGGTAAAGGAAAACATCGTGAGGAAACCGGCATGTCGTAGAACCTACAAAGTTCAAAAACATGTATCAAGTGCACGAAAGGGGCCTCTTTGAGGCGCACTTATAATCCTTTCACCACACTGGCTCGAAAGAACTGGTGACAAAATAAGAAAAAGGATTTATTTATTTATAAACGTAAAATGTATTGCAGAATGTTATGTTTTGAGCTTCAGATTATAGAACCTTGATTATCCTAAATATGTCATTTGTATTGTAAGAATACAGTTCGCATTAAAAGAAAGATGTAGCGATATATCTACGAAATTGTTTAGAGGTATCTACGAAATTCGTAGAGGGGTCTACGAGGTTCCTGAAATACAAACCTGGCCTCTGGCTGCAGCAGTGTTGATTATCATCGTGAGCTGAACAATTTCACCTTCCGAGGACTTCATGTGAGTAACCACCATATCCTCCGTGAAGGTCAGCTTCGCAATACCCTCGAAACACTTCTTGAGGTGAGGTTGTACGCTGAAAGAATACCAGTTTTAAAAGTGCTTCCTTGTGTGACTATTGTTGGATGATAGTGGAAGTTGATTCGAATAATACTCTATAGATGAATTTGTACAAAGAAAGTTTTTCTATTTCACGAAATCCGTTTTAATCCCTAGGCTTTACTCAGGTCACGATATTATAACAACACAAAAATGGTTACTGTAACAGTAAGACAAGTAGGATTCCGTACCCAAGGAGTAAAACGGGAACCCTATTACTGAGACTTCGCTGTCTGTCTGTTTGTACGTCCATCTGTCACCAGGAAAATTTTCACAGATGATGTATTTCTGTTGCCGCTACAACAACAAATACTAAAAACCAAAATAAAATAAATATTTAAGGGGTTTTTTTTCCGTTTTTATAGATAGTGGGACGACCTCTGGGCGCAGTGGGTGAAAGCCCGCTTGTGGCGCAGTGGGTTACGGGTTCGATCCCCGCCGGGGGATAAATGTTTGTATGATCTACAATTATTTATCTCGGGTCTGGGTGTTTCTATGTATAATATGTATGTATTTACAAACAAAAAGTATAAAAGTAGTAGGTATATTAGTTCCCATAGTACAAGCTTTGCTTAGTTTGGGGCTAGTGATGCTGTGTGAAATGTCCAGCATTACCGGTACTGAACCCTTCGTCGGCAGTCCGACTCGCACCGCCGGTTTTTACACTTAGACTGCAACAAAAATCCGATACAAAATAAGAACAACATACCGCATAGGATCTTTCGTCTCGGACAGGATCTCAAGTAGCTCGTCATTGGACAAGAAGAAGAAGCGGGGGAAGTACAGACGCTTCTTCTCCAGATAAGCGTTGAGTCCGCGTTGTACCATCTCGAGCAGATTGTTCGACTTCCTGAGGCGGTCCAGCATCTTTTCTATCATGATAACATCGAGAACCCGAGGTTCTGTGAAGGCTGCCTTCATTATTTCACGCCACATCTGTAACAAAAATAATATTCGCGCTAAAACGGCTGAACGAATTAGGGTGACACTATAATAATGCACATTGGACAGGCTGCTTTTTTTCCCGGAAAAACTAAGTTTCCCTGAGGGAACACGAGTTAATTCAATAATAATAAAATTAGGTTTGGTCAGGGTCACCATCTGGTAACCCCCTGCAGTACAAACCACCTTACTAAGGGGGGTTACCAATTGGTCACGCTGACTATACCTAATGAAAAAGGAAAAACTTTTGAGTCAGTAAGAGAAAAAGGTATTTCTGGATCATAATAACTAAGTGGAAATCTGTGGCATCTGCTTCATTCAAATGAAATGAAAGCATTGTGAATGTATTACAATAATGTGCAATATTATGTAACCTTATCGACAGCACTGAATCGTCTGCCTTCTTCGGGAATCTGTTGCTGGATGTCGGGAGATGAAAAGATCGGCTCTAAGTACATCCACGTAGCTTGGACCTTCAGCCATTCATCGAGAATCTCTTGCAAAAGGATCAACTTGCCCTCCCAGTCACTAAAAAGTCCAAAAATATTGATTTAATAAACCATTGTGCAGAAAATCACAACCAAACAAAGACTATCGTAAATCTGGAATGAAGTTCTTTCTATTTTCAATGAAGCTATTAACAACACGAAGCAACTTCCAACAAATGAAACTACTAAATAGGTGTCGTAGTATTCCCGCAAATCGCGTGCTAGGAGTGCATTCTGGCTTTAGAGCTCGCTTTTTCACTCACTAAATAATGTCTTCAAACGGTTTAATATAGGGCGAATTCTTCATAGTCTGTGTCTTGACAATATGATCATCCAAAAGCAGTTGAATCTCGTCCACGCTCGATAGAATGTAAGATCCAGTATCTCTGAAACAAATAGCCTCAAAATTATTGGAAAATTCTTGTATATTTGGTTAGTAACGAAAAATGGGAAGACTGACTTGTAAGGCAAGATTTCGAATCTGAGATCGGCCCATTCCTTCATCATCTTGTCCAACGCCTTCTCCAAGTTGTTCTCTTTAGTGGCTGCTTCTGAAATACTCTCGAACTTCTCGATGTAATCCACAAGATTGAAGTCAATGACTTTTTCTAGAGACAGCTCGTCGTCCACTACAATTGGGAAACCGACAATGTCAGAGATCTTCTCCCAATGACGTGGTTTCATACCAGGGTTGCCAAGAGTTTGTATGATGGGCATGTTTGTCTTGAATTCATCCATTCTTTCCCTAAAATTAATTTCACAAACTTAGTCAATATGCATGCATACTTAGTATTTTTCACGTAAGAACGTATCCCTGACACATATAACTTTTACGTTTCACGCTTTACAACTATGAACAATTTTGAAATAAATGAAATCTAGTGATAATACATAAAGATACAACTTCAAAACAAATGTTTTTGTCTATTTCCTTTTTCCTAAGAGCCTTGTCACGGAACCATTCCTATGTAAAAAGGACTATCCATACTAGTAACTCTGAAGGTCTGTCTGTTTGTTACGCTTTCACGCCTAAACCGCTGAACAGATTCAGCTGAAATTTGGCATAGTTAAAGGTTGTATCCCAGGGAAGGACATAGGCTACTTTTTATCCCGAAAAAATTGAAAAATCCCGAGGGACCGCGGGTCACACCGCGGGAGCGCAGCTGCTAGTAGTGAACATAAATCAAACATGGAAGTAACTCTTCAAAGCAAACCGAATGGTGGGTATTGATTGCTTACTAATTTCACTGGTATTAATAAACAAAAATTTGTATTAAGTACCTGACTGAACAGGCAAGTCTGAATGTATCAGGCGTTTCTTGGAAAGACTTTTCTAGCTTATAAACGATCTTGTAATAATATCCCACGTCTCCTTCAATATCTTCTGGATCAAAACTTCCAACCTAAAAACAAAAAAGGTATTAATCTCTATATATAAAAATGAATCCCTATATCACTTGGTCACGCCATCACGCGTGAACGGTTGGATCGATTGCACTATTTTTTTTTGTTGTGTTTGTTATTGTCAGAAGTTTCTTATGACAGAAAAAATCTATATACAGGGTGTAAAAAGACTGCTACCGAAAACTGAGGGGTTTCAATCAGACCATGATTCTGAACATATTTATCGAAAAAAAAACGCTTAGCTACGTCATTTTATTTTATTTTCTAGTTTTTTGCTACTAGTACAACATAATAAGACCATACCTACCTAATCATTTTATTTATAAAAGAAAAAAAACAATTAAAACTCAAAATCCAGCAATCTAAGTATAAAAACGCGTCCAGTACATACGCTCGACCAGCTGTGCGAGGTCGGTTTTCTCCGGATATAATGATTTTTTTTGGAAAATCCTTTTGGATTTGGCTATGTTTTGGGATGCTGTACCTACCCCTTTCGGCTTCGGTAGACGTCTTTTTACACCCTGTATTAATCATGGAGGGCGTGAAATAAGGGTTGAAAGTTTGTATGGAGAGTTGAAAGTTCCAGTTAAAGGCAACAGATGGCGCTATTATTGCATTTTTAAAAGTTTCAGAAGATTTTTGCAGATTTCAGTTTTATTTAGATGTTTTCAAGTATGTTATTTTGCTGACGAAGTCGCGGGTACCAGCTAGTTTTCAATACAAAGGCAGAATTAGAAGCAGTTCCAAAGATGACTTACCTTAGATTTCATCCAATTGTGATGTTTCTGCAAGAAATCGTATCCTGCATCAAAGAGTTTCTTGAATGGCACAAGACGATCGTATACTGCTTTTCTCTTCGGATATTGCGATTGCTCCCAACCGAATGAAATTTCTTCCTCGTTAAATTGATCAATCTTGACCAATGCGTTTGCGAGTCTATTGTGAAAACGTTTTTTTTTTTACTATTATGCATACAAAGGTGACAACAAAATATACATGTACCAATGTATATTCAAGGTTTTTAGCAAAAATGAATCCTAGATCTTTGTTATTATTACCTATTATCTATTCATTTCAGAGGCTGCTTCCGGTACGCGGCAGCAAAGTGCTGGAACAATATCCCACCACCAATACAGGAGCTTCAGTGTTTTCAGAATTTCAGAAATAAAGTCAAACATTGCTTATTGGAACACCAGAAAAACACTGAAGATCTCAGAAATGAAATCTCTTTTCTGTAGCGTAACCTGAAGCTGTCTCATTCTCTATTCTCATTTTTCTCTGTTAACTTCTACCTTTTGTTCGTTTGTTACTCGGTCTTTGTTTTGTTTGGGTCTGTGTTCTTTGTTGATGTTGCATTTAAATGTAAATCTTTACGTTCAATTTACTGTTAGTTTATTTTTTTTTATTTTTTTATGTTGTGAGTTTGTTTCCTGTCCTAGTATTATTTAATTATGTGGTTCACCATTTTGTGTACTTTATTCTAAAACTATCTTTTTAAGCTATTTTTTTTTTTTTTTTACTATTTTTTTAATGTTGTGTCTCGTCAAATACGTGACGTCCTCGCCGTGGTTCCAACGGAAGACCAGCGTTGTACGAGTAGTAGTCAATGGCTATTACGAGTATAACAATTATGCTGAGTTGGACGCCATTTCGTAGTTTTAAGATATCAATAGTTTTATGTAGTACTTATCCTTAGGTACCAACGTTATTGTATTATTTTTTGAGAAACTGCGAATAAAGTAATTCTTATTCTTATTCTTATTCATTTTTATTAATTCCCAAGAAGAATAATTACTTGCTTATGAAATAGTGTGTAAACGACTCTACAAAATGCTATAATGTCATTACTTCTCATCCAAATGTCGAGCGCGCATGACGTATTTCGGCAACTCGTTGATTTCTCCCCAATATTGGAGCTCGCTGCATTGCGTCTCAAAGATATCCAGATCATCAATAAATTTGGCAATCCGGACCTAAATAAAAAGAAACTTATTAGTTATTACTATCAAAAGAACCATACATGATCAACAATAATGAACTGTAACTGGTTCACCTTCAACAGTTCTTGATATTCAATCTTCTTCTGGTCGCAAATTACTTTCGATTCTTCAATCACCCCTGCCATTCTAGAATACCTTGAAGGATAAAATTGAATTGTTATGAACAAATCATGTCAAAAAACAAAAGTATTATGGATAGTTTGAAATAAAAATAAAAAGACCACATAGAGTTCTTTAGGGATAAATAACTCGTGTACTTAAATTTTCACAGTCCAAAGTAACATTACTTTACGTCCGGGTCTTCAAGCAATTTTTTATTTATTTTTATTTTAGGTAACTACTTATAAGTGCATTACTTACCAATGATAGGACTGGTTATTCGCCTTCATCTCCAAAGGCGTAAAATTAGTATAATCTCCCAGAAACATAATATATCTCATTACGTTCCTGAGCTTGTCCTCCATTTCTGTGAGGAGAACGTCTTCCACTTTTTTTATATACGCTATCAAATCCATCAGAGCCGCTGTGTCCGGTGGAGGGGTCAGTAGAGTGTTGGCGATTGTTGAATATTCTTCGTATATGCTAAAAGAAAACGACACGTAAGATATTTCAGGGTGCTAAGTATGAATTTTATTCACTATTCGGTATCGACGCCGTAAACTGATTTGTACTGATTTACATTAGTTATGAGTGAGTACCAAAAGATAGCGCTGCTATTTTCCCATACTGCGTTTACGGCGTCGATACCAAACGCGTAAAAAACTAATACTAGGCACCCTAGACTCACAACCACCATCTCTGACTTTTGCTATAGCTCGTGAGCCCACACCCAGAACAAATATTTGCGCGAACGCCAAAGACGAAACAGCCAGATGTTAATTTGTCCTTAGCGAACACATTTGTTGCGTTTGGACGTTATTAACTCAGCCACATGACGTCCGCTTACAAACATGCCTTCTCTATCGATTTCCAGAGCGAACGATCTTGTGCGGCCTGCTACGGCAGCTAGCAATCTGGGCTCAAGCTGTGTGAAGTCCTTAAATATTTATTTCAATCACGTGTATCACTGACACCATAAAGGAACTTACGATCTGATCATATTCTGATAGTCCTCGGTCATTCTCCTCAGCAGAGTATTAGCGAGCCTAGTGGCTGCCCCTCTCAATGACGTAATAAGGTCCCCGCGCTGCATTCGAAACATGCCGATAACAATAGTGCCTTCCAGCTTAGATGGTATCTCTCGCGCTAGTTCTACGTATTTAACGGCTTCTGCACAGAACTCCTCGAACGTTTTCTCGGGGACGGCGTTTATAAAGTTTTCTACTTTTTGTGTGGACTGGAAGAATGGGAAATGACGTCTTGGATAAATGAAGATCCAACAAATATTACAAATCTGAAAGTTAGTTGATTTGGAACACGTCATAGCTTGCAATAGTGTGATAGGCCAATTAAAAGATTGCAGTTTGAAATCTTTTATTACCATCTGCCCCCATGCGGTGGCAGACGGTAAAACTTATGGCTATCCGCCCACGCGGCTTCAAAGGGTACTCTGTAGTCTCGTATAAATTATACTCCTAATAGATTGTTACTTTTACCGTGTTTTTAACACGCTTTTATTTTTATGAATAACTTCGTTCTGCTTTGCTCCATGTTATGTTATATTGTAATATTGGAACTTACATCTCCATTTAGCAAACACACGTAATCATCGAAATCCTGCACACGGAGTTCTGGTCCAATTCGCTGTTCGCTTATCAAGTCTGCCACTAGTTTCTTGTACTCATCTACCAAGTCATTGTCGACGATAGGCTAAAACATTATAACAAATTAAAAATGTTGTGTTTTTCTATTAGGTATCAAATTTTCCTATTCATATCATTATGAACTGTATCAAAGTGAAGTTTTAGGCTTGTTTAAATCATAATTATCCTTTTCTTACTTCATTATTTACAGGCATTTTATTTTTCACATCAATTTAAATAAATACGTTATGCTTCAATACAAACCTTCAGTGTAGCTCTACCACTTCCAATATAGTCTTGATACAGCATGGTCTCGAGTCGCGGGGACTGCCTACAAGCGTCGATGAGAAAGTCATACAACAGACAAAGTTGGTCTTTAAACTGTTTGTACGACGGCTCAAACTCGATTGCGTCGTTTTGAAAAGCCAAATTGATTACAAAACCTTGATTTGTAGCCTGAAAAATAACTTCCAAATAAATATCACCTTTTGACACACGACCACGGCTGTACCAAAGTAAACAACCGTTCTGCCATAATTTGCCAGGAAAGATGAGTTTCAAAAAATAGTTCAAATTATTCTTGTTACCAGTTGGACTGATAATATAGTTGCAAAAAAAATATAAGCTGATGGGAGTAATTTTCCAAAAACTATTTCATCCGTTTCTACTAAAAAATACTGGTTATTACTATCAACATAGTTACAAACGAAAATACACAGAATACTATTTTATCTCATTCCATAAAAGGAGCTAACTGGTACTTGTATCCTAGAAACTGCGAACATGTAAATTCAAACTGTCGACAGGTAGCAATAAAGTTTAATTTTATATGATGCTCGTATATTTCCCGGGCCCGGGAAACGTGGCTCGATCGATTAGTCAAGTCTATATCTAGGTTTGACTCGAGAGAGACGTACTAAGCAAAGAACTATCTTCAATGGCTTAGTATAAATTATTTATTCAGGATATGAATAAGACTGATACGTACCCCAACATCCATAATATATGAAGTAAATTCTTTCATGGACTTGAGGCATAAAGTCTGAAGATTATACGTCATTATGCAAGCCAAACAGTTGTAGAAGTGCTTCATTTTCGAAGCCTGCTTTGGGTCTGGTATCAGTCTCTTTTTATTGCCCTGTTAAAAATAGGAATGGTGAACCACTATTACTAACTACTATTAATTAATAAGTATTGTACTATAATACAAAGTAATTAATAATTCGAAAAAAAAGTCTATATCCTCACGATTGTGTCTGCATAAATGTTTTTTAAATTAGTAGGTTCATCATAATTTCACATGAAGAATGTAAATCATTTTCCTGAAATATTTTTTGAGCCGGTCATTTTAGCCAGCCACCGCAGAAGCTCTTATAAATTTTTAGACTATTATTTTTTCTGAATACCACAATTCCTTTTGATGGAATTTTAAAGCAACTTTTCATGTACCGGTCAATATACTTAGGGCAGCATGCTCCCCTCAACCCTTCAAAGGGGCTTAGCGCCCAATTAGTCTAGCTAGACAGATGAAATTCGATTCAGCTTTTACCATACCAACACGCAGGTTGATGTATCAAACATTGACAAGAGCAACAATAAAATATGAAGCTTTTACTATATTTTAGTTACATGGGTAAGTAATATTAAAATATGCATATGAATATCAATTAAAAAATGCGATGAAAACCAAGTCAAAGTGTAACGAATTTGTTTATTTATTCTTTAAACAAAATATTTTCCTTAAATCACAATCTATGTATGTATCGGGGCGCGGAGTATTTGTTATATACCTGTTATTAGATATTCTCTGGTTTTCTATAACGAAGCAAGTCACCAGTGCTAGTTCGCAATGTGGCTTATTCTTACTCTTCTATCAAACATTTTAGGTGTATCGCGAGCTTATAGGGAGATACGTCACCACCCTAGGGCGTTAATAGACAGCCAGACACACATCAAAAAACTTTGAGAGGGCGGATCGGATGCCGCTTGTTATCTGCCATTTAATTAACTAGGGTAGTCCGTCCATGCAAATTGATTTTAGTATGCACCCAACCGTGAGTGCGTTGTAATTAGAAATTTAATAAAGGAAAGCATTTGAATCATGTTTGCGCAAAAAACTTTCAATAATTTCGAATTATCAATAAGATTATACAAAGAAGTACCTACCTATTCAAATTGTAAATAGGGATAACTACGAGAAAAAGGCAAATTTAGGAAAAATAATAATTTCTCTTTTATTATTCATCATCAATATTCAAACCTTTACTAAATTCCAGTGAACTCAAAATCTGCCATCATCGTTTTTTGGCACACATTTATTGTTAATTTAATACATATTAAGTTGGTGAAAAGTTTGTTATCTATACTTTATCTTAATTAGTCAAACCCTTTTAGAGATAAATGGAAACATTCGTTTGGTTTGGAGTTTAATCGGAACAAACATCCTCACACCCTAATCGCATAATTTCTCCGTTCCGTCTTGAAAATGTAACACATTTTATTGAGAATCAATCAAAATGCTTAAAATTGTATTACCTGCAAAAATACAGCTTGAACAGTCGGTATCCATTGATGCGTCAACACGTTGCCTGCCGCCTCGATATGTCTCTTGCAAACAAAGCAGAAGTCTTGAAGTTCATACGCTTCGTTCGTCGTCATTATGTCTTTCATACTGATCAACCTTAGGTCACTGTAAACGGATATCATTTTCCGACTTATTCGAAAAGTTTCCCCCTAGTTTATCCGGTACAGAAAGCAAATCGAATAAAATTGTTTTGCCTATTTCAAACATTGGTCTGTTTCTACAAAATTGTTGAAAAGCATATTCAAATCAAATTCATATTCCGATTTTAGACTGACCCCATCCTTCCGCTACTGCGAAATTGCAAATTTATGCCATGCACCGATGCAAATAAAGTTGAATATTATTAAGAGCATACCGTCGACCCGGGCAAATGTAGCTCGATTGATCGGCCCGGTCTATAAGCGGGATGCATCTTAATTCAGCACATCCTTTCTCGCCTAAATACGTAATATTATAACGTTGATGTATTTATATAGAGATATAGACGTATAAACTCTTTAAAAGAGGTTGGTGAGTAGGTATTGTAAAAAGCTTTCCAAGTAGTGAAAAAACATATGATACTGAGGCGAAAGTATCTCGCATTCTTAAAGAAATCAAGCTGCGCGTTTCGTTAGATTATGTTCTACAAAAATTTCCGTTGTCACATTTTAGCTTTAGGTAAGTAGGTACGTATTAAGTATTAAGCTAATCTTAAGAAAGCATTCAGTTGAATCTATTTACTTGAAATCCATTGATTATGTTTTAGTTAGGTATAGTTCAAATCCGTATTGATTAATGTAATAATGTTTGAATCCAAGCCCGGACACCGTCTCTCGATTGATTTGATGCGGTCTACCTGGAATGGGTACTATGGGTAGTCATCTGACACGGTCGCCGGTCAAAGGCGGACACAATCAAGGCAGATGTCTCTTGGGGGTGCACAATAATAATGTACGAAATCCGAGTTAGCAGTAGCCTCGTGCAATTCAACAAACAAATCAATTACTTAGCAGCATTCAAAGATAATAGGTACCTAAGCCTCGCACAACATCGCAAACAACATATATCATGATTGAATCATGATTAGCTGTGAAAATATGGTGTCCCAAAGTTTTATTTGTTTTCTGAAACTGCATGCAAGCAACTTCCGACTGAGCATCGATGCAAATAAAGTGAAGTTTGCATCAGATCAGTGCCCGGGCCCGGATAAGCTCTATCGATTGATGCTTTTATTTCAACACTAGAAATTGCCCACAGATTTTGGTCCCGGGAGAACTTTGATTGGAATTCGAGCTTCCTCAAAGTTGAGGTAACTTTGTTTTGATTACAGTAAAATTTTGGTAAATTAAGCCTCAGCAGAAACGGAAATTTCGATGGACGGAAATTATTATAATTTTATCTAATCGAATTGAAACCCCTACCAAGATCACCAGAAGGTAACTAATAAAGTGTGTGCTCACTTGAACTGCTTCCACCAAATCTGCAGCACTTGAGCAATGCAAGGGTTCACACAATGCAGGTTTTTGGTTAAATATTTCTTGGCGAGAGCATATCTCTGCCTCCACGCATCGTCTTTTTTAGCCAACTCTTGTTTCAGTGGCGTATCTTCCTCTTCTAAAGACTCTTCCTGTAAAAGTTTACAATGAAAGCATAATGGACCCCCAGGTTCTCCTACGAGAAAACAATAATAAATCGAATAAACCGTCCCAATCAGATTTTGGACGAGCTTTGTCATAACTTCGTTAGAGCTGATAAGTAGAGTAAATTGGTTTAGAAATTAAAAAATACGACAAAATTAAAAGTTTATCAAAGCAAAAACGATGTAGGTATTATAATATAATAAGAACTGCTCCAAAAACTCATATGATTCGATTCGGTCAGACAGAGGGGTGATGGGGAAATGGTAAAATCCAATAGGACGCGACGTTGCAAAATAAATACCTAAAACACTCTCCACCGAAATATTGAATCATTGAAAATTTAAAACCCTTTCGGCGATCGGGGATTAAAATCCCCACATTCCCCCTATACATCAAACATACGATAACAGATACGAGGTTATAGGTTGGTATAGGTAGCCCAATAAAGCTCCATTTTCCATCGAATATTACAGGAGTTGCTATGCTACGGACATAATTTCATTACAGGTTGTAACCCTACTCAACCCCCACCACATTACCTAGTTAGTACCATAGATAGATTTATGTACAAACTTCCGATACGATTTATGTAGAGGCACAGAATAATAAATAGTGTTAGATACTGATACATAAATTGATTGCTCTGTTAACTAAGGAGGTCTTGATTATGTAAATAGCTTTATGTAAATAACTTTGTTCATCTTGTAATGCTACCATAGTTGATTCACTTATGATTCACTAATAAAGTTTACCTTGGTACTTTTTAGTAACTCGTTTGCGGCGTAGCGTAGTTTACGTCGTAGCTACGGCGTAGCGTACCTAGAGCTTACGTCTACGAAGAGAAATTGCAACTGTCAACCTTCCTCAACGAATGTGCATGACCAGCGACTTGGAACAAGAAAATGGTTTATTCAATGTAAACCTTGCACGGGTGGGAGTAGGTATACCAACTGGCTTCACTAAGAAATGTAGCAACTAAATTTCTGAAGACGAATTTCGAATTCAGCCAGTGTGTAATGTTTCTATCTAAGACGTTATTGTAATTTGGGCACAGACAGCTCAAGATGGTTCAACAAACCTTGGACGTGTCACTGGTGAAATGATAAAGACATACCGTATTGGGATCCTTCAGCACGAAGTCCACGATAGCCTTCTTCATGCTCATCATAAAGTCTTCGCGCATTTCGTCTGTGCACGTGAACAGCGTTTCCTTCCACTTTTTAAGCTTCGGAGAGATTAGATTGTGTACTCTGATGGAAAAATGTTTTATCATTTCTAAATACTTAATTCTGACTTATTGTTATGTCATGAATAACCTATGAATAACCATATACATTTTTAAGTTAAGTTAGATTGTAAGTTAAGTTAGTAATCTACTTAAGTTAGATTGTAAGTTAGAAATACCTTAAGATAAGTACCAAATGTTGCAGTGCCCCAGCGGGGCTCATGTTATGAAACACAATTTTATTTTAAGATCTATCTCTCATGAAGCAATAAACATTTTGAATTTGAATTTAATTTATGCATGACATAACTTTATGTCAAGTTTATTTATAAGGGACATAGTCTGAAACCTCATAATAAGTATAGAATGTTAATTAATATACTTGGTAATTAATTTACATGTGTTCGCCTACCAACATTAAAGCTAATAACCAATATCTTCTGTTTTTTTTAAGATGGAAAAGTACATTAATATATACCTACAGTTTAGCAGTGGAAAGAAATAGGTACCTAATGAAAAATTGAAATTATTTTTCGGTAGTAGTCTTTTTACACCCTGTAATATCTTAAGACACCGGTCTTATTTAGTAATCTACCTAAGTAGGTACAGGTTTCTGACGAAACTTTTTTTATTTTACCTTCTATCTAGTAGATACCTACGATAGGTAATCTATTATTATTATTATGAGCCATTGCTGTCCCACTGCTGGGCAAAGGCCTCCCCACATTCCCTCCAGACGTCGCGATCCTGTGCAAGGCTCTCCCAGGGAGAGGTAATCTAAATCTAATAAAATCAAATACTTATGCAAGATTCAGCCTCAGTAGTTCCTAAAAGTATCTAATTAGTCATCTATTACAACTGCAACTGGAAAAGTTAATATCAGTCCCGTTTCCGTTTTCAGTTCAGAGGTGTGACTATCCCGGTAGTTCGCTTCCGGTAGCCGCTGGCAGGTAGCCAGAATCAAAGTGGGTTAATCATGAAGTTACTATGCTCCGCTCTAGCGTTTATAGTTTTTAGATAAAAAAGGAATACCTACCTTATTATTACAATAGGTAGGTACATAGGTGGTGCCTACTTACATAGACATTCTGTAGACGGTCGGTTTCATGAAAGGATCAGATCATACCTACCTAGAGCTCCTTTGTCATCCTGCACTTTGAACAACTACCAAACTAACCCATTTCAATTGACTATCTAGCGACATTACTTTGGTAGGTTTAACAGTGTTCCAACACGGCCCTCGGCTATCTGAGTGATGAGTGAGATTGGGGCCCTAATCATAAAAGTAGGAAAGAACATCGAAGGTATTTTCCTCACCGCAGTATAATCTTGTTATCCAGCGGCGCAACATGTATCGTATCGATGCCGTACCGCAAGTAGTAGTAATACCGCAGCATGTTCTTCTCCTCCCCCGAGGGTATGGTATCCCCGTCCTCCCCGGGGCCAGATTGACAAATCAAATTCATTAGTTTAGTCCTAAACTCCTCCCGAGCCTTTCGCATGGCAGTGAAGCTTTTCATTACTGGAATACATCGGATTAATAAACAGGTAGATTCAGATTCAGATTTTTTATTGATAACATTATAGTTAGGTACATGTCATAAATTAAATTGCCAAAAATGTATAGGTAGGTTGATGAGATGCATACCTACCTAATCTGGTTATAAGGTATCATTATGATAAGAGGTGCTAGGTATTTGTTAGTGATACAGTCAGGAGGTACCTACGTTCAACTGATCTTGTTGTCTGCGCAGTGGCGCTTTTTGATACAAAATTGTGTAGGTAGGTACGTATCGAAACGTCTAACTTCACCAACGGATCTACCCACGCGTGGGTACCTACCATAATTATGTACCTACTTGAGCCTTTTAACTTACCACTGGAACGCCTTCTTGGCCCACTCCCACCAGCTGCTTTTGCAGCTTGAATTTTCGCGGCTTTTGATGTTGGCGGAGGCAATTTCAAAACTTCTTCTGGCAGCGAGAATAGAGGTCGTGTTCGGATCTTGAAATCCTCTGGCATGCTAATTTTAGGCATTTTTGGAAGTTTTACTTCAGAAGTTGAAGGTGTTGGAAGGCTTTTCTTCCGGTTTGGCTTATTATTCTGCATGATTGGATGCCTGGAATATAGGTAGATAGGTTACTTTTATAATAGACCAAAGAAAATTGATAGACGAAGAAAATTAAAAATACCTACCGACAAAAAAGCTACAGTCCACGTTACATACAAGTCATACGGAATTAAATTCAGCTGCTGAATTCAATTCCGTATGACTTGTATGTAACTCAGCAGAACCTATAAAAAAAACTATGCTAAATTGCTAAATGCTAATGCAAAATTTCATAATAGCGCGGATTCGAAGCCCAAATTTTTTTCAGAATTAATGGCATGGATGGCATATGGGCATATAATACCAGTATAATTCTGCCAATGTCAAGTTTTAACAAAATTGTTATGTCAAAATGAATCAGTCATCCTGTCATCTTAAGTGTTTGACTGTGACGTTGACTTATTTCACTGATGAGATTAGTGACACGACATTGACAGCAATCCTATCAGCTGTTACTGACTGAAGCATGTTGTTTGGTTTGATTGACTTCTCTTCGTAAAATTAGCTGAATTTACTATTTAGCAACTTACACTAATTTCTGTACTAATTACAGCAGCGTTCGACCCTACAAAATTATCTACTGGAGCTGGTTCAGTAATAACTTCTTTATTATTACCTGTACTTCCAATCCAATCAACACTAGAACGGTAAGCTCGTTGGTCTCTTATAAACAAAACTATAGTTAGTCACATAATTTAACACTTATCTATGCTAAAATATTATAAAACAAGCTTTTTTTCAAATAAAACTAAATAAACTATGCTATACACAACATCAATGTAAGTTGAAGTCAGTTGAAGTTGTTTTATCGATTCTGCCATGACAACATGCTATCTTCATTTGTTTTAGTTTCTTTTTATTAGTTGCCAGTTAGCTAATCCCTTGAAAAAATATCATACTTTGATATTCAAACTTTTTTCTGTCATACAATGTTATGGTGTATTTTATAGGTTAGAAAAAGGTTAGAAATTAATTGTTAAATGAAGCTGAGAGCAAAGTCGTATTCGAAGGTAAATAAAGATGTTCCGTAACAGGTGATTGTACACACAATCTTGAGCAAGCAAGTCTCAGATCTCACTGTATGAATACCAACTACCTACCAACATAGTTGTTTGGCCTTGATAAAGCTATCTTTCATCTCTCTCTGGTGATGTCATGGCTTTACTCATCCAGGCTATACTACGCATATTGGTTCAAAATAATCAACTCATTCATTCGGAATGTCTGCTTTACCGCTTGTTTTAAAAATATAAAGTTTTATCTCAGATTAAATTGTTTTGTGGCAATATTTGTTAACAAATATTTGGAACCTTTGTGTGAGTGTTTTTTTTTGTCTTGTCAAGTAGTAAATGTTCTCTTCATAAGTGCACAAACTTACTAATTCATTTCAGATGATTTTCCAGTTGGTGAGACGGCTCCATACCGGGCCTATCTGCCGAGCAGCTGAGTCATCCCTTTTGGCAAAACTTAGGAAGAAGACGGGCTATACCATTGCCAATTGCAAGAAAGCCTTGGAAATGCACAGCAATGATGCAGAAAAGGTACACTTTAATATTTAAAATAGGAATGTTGCAAAGATTGTAAACATGTTGGTACATAGCTGCAATCATAGCCCTTTAGTAGCTAATGTTATAACTACAAATTTATAATTATCTATTAATTAAGTTGCTTCTAATTCCAGGCTGAATCATGGTTGAATGAGCAGGCTCAAGCAATGGGCTGGGCCAAGGCCACTAAGCTGGCCGGACGCAATGCCTCCCAAGGTCTAGTTGCTGTGAGGTTTGACACCAATCATGGAGCTCTAGTGGAGCTGAACTGCGAAACTGATTTTGTTGCTAAGAATGAAAAATTCCATAAGATGATTGAAGATGCTGCCAACGCTTGTTTCAAGCTGGCTCATACTAGCTTGCAGTCTAAAGGACCATTTACCAAGGTATTATCAAATCAGTTAATGTTGCTTGAAGATTAAAGACCCCTGACTGCTCCCTCGTCTTGAATGCCTGTAAGAAAGTCTTTGTTGAATCCAACAAAGACGTTTGACAACCTCTGTGGCGCAGTGGGTAAGAGCCCGCTTGGGAAGCAGGAGGTTGCGGGTTCGATTCCCGCCGCGGGATAAATGTTTGTATGACCTGCAAATATTTATCTCGGGTCTGGGTGTTTCTATGTATGATATGTATGTATTTATAAACAAAAAATATATATACTTAGTCTATCAGTTATCTGGTTCCCATAGTACAAGCTTTGCTTAGTTTGGGGCTAGATGATGCTGTGTTAAATGTCCAGCATTATTAAAGAAAAAAAAACATAATGGGACTCAACTTAATGGGAATTAAACTTTCGGGGAATCCACCTTAATGGTCCTGATTGTTGGGAATATATTATACTAGCTGGTACCCGGGACTTCGTCAGCGAAATAACATTCTTATTAGCAACGCCATCTATTGCATTTAACTGGAACTACCAACTCGCCATACAAACTTTCAACCCTTATTTCACGACCTCCATGATTAATATAATAGATTTTTTTTGTCATAAGAACCTTCTCCTGACAATAACAAACACAAAAAAAATAATTTAATGAAATCGGTCCAGCCGTTCACGCGTGATGCCGTGACCAAGGGAAATAGGGATTCATCTTTATATATAGAGATAATAGTAATTGTAATAACTGTTGTTTCCTAAAGCTTTAGTAAAGAGTATGAAATACTTTAAACTGGAGACAACAACACAACTTGGATATTACCTGATTTAGGCTCATTTTCAAATAAATTTCTGGTTCCATTTTAAATAATTTGTTTTGAAATACTATATTTACTACTAGCTGTCCGCCCCGGCTTCGCACGGGTTTATTATAGGTATTTAACAAAAATTTAATAACAACATGGCGATCCCGAAGCGGGATGTATGATCCTTTAAAGTTTAGAGGTTAATATGTAGGTCTAAGGTAGGTAAGGGAGTATTGGGCAGTAAGGCAGGTTTGGACACCACCGGCAAATCCCCGTGTTATGCCGCCCATACACCATCATGCCAATCCACCCCCATACATGGTCAATTCTAACTGATCAAATTCCGATTTGACGATAGGCATGATGGTTTATGGCCGACATGACACGGGGGTGTCCAAACCTCTCTACTGCCCAATGCTCCCCTACCTCCCATATATATTTCATTGATATATTACCACTCCCTTCCATTCATTCCATAGTTCCCAGACACTTTTTAAACTATCATGGTTTTCAACATTTTTAATACAGTTAACGGGATATTTACCATGATTTAATGTTTTTTGAGTTTCCCGATATTTCGGTATATCGGGTCCCGATATTTTATTATTTATTAATCTATGGTATTAATCATGGTTAATATCCCGTTACCTGTGTTAAAAATCCCAGACACTTGTCCTACCGTACTAACTGATATTTATTCTGTGGTCGCGATGTATCTTACATTTTTAAACTCATGATAACTTTTGAATAAAATGTCCAATTTCAATCATTCAAAAAGTAATCGACGGGTACTGAAACAGCCTTTACTACGAAGGAATTTATTTGGATAAGAATAAATACCAAAATAAGAACAACGTGGTCTGCTTTTGGTCGTCATTTTTATTCACTTTTTAAATTATAAAAGTTGTTATTCTGACACAACCACAATAGTTGGACATATGCTATCGCTGACTTTTTTGTAGATATTGATACGTTCTTTAATATTGTAGAACATTTTTTTGTTCTATCATCAATAGTTTTCGCAGCGCACGCGATATGAAGAATATTATGTTAAAAATTTTTACACCTTTGGTTACATTATTGCAATTTTCATAAGGATCTAATTTTTTTGAAAATAATTTATAGCCTATGTTCATCACAGATAATGCAGGATTCTAATGGTGAAAGAATTTTTCAAATCGGTCCAGTAGTTTCGGAGCCTATTCAATTCAAACAAACAAACAAATGTTTCCTCTTTATAATATTAGTGTAGATGTAGATATTTCTTCAAAAATTTTTTTTTTCCAGATGGAGCTGGACAGTGAACAACTAGGAAACCTGAATGTGGAAGGCAAAAAGCTCTCTGAAGTCTTGGCTTTGTTTATTGGTTCTGTTGGAGAGAATGCAGTTCTTAGAAGAGCTGAGTGCTGGAAGTCCAATAACAAGGATGTAAAAATTGCAGGCTACACCCACCCTGCACCGACCACTCCTACTGAATACTCATCTGGCAAATATGGAGCTCTCCTTGCATACAAGCAACCCAATGATGTGGAAGATGTAGGCAGACAACTGTGTCAGCATATTGTTGGCTGCGCTCCTAGAAAGATTGGACAAAAAGAAAAGGATGAACCAGCCAAAAACTCAGATGATGAAACCTGCCTGATTTACCAAGAATATCTGCTTGATCCTTCTTACACAGTAGAGGAAGTGTTGGAACAAAATAAAGTAGAAGTCTTGGACTATGTCAGGTTCTCATGTGGAGAACCTGTTGAAGCCAGTATGCCTGGTGTGGAGAAGCAATCATTGGACTCAGTCCAAACCTTACAGTAAATACTCCTGATTCGTGTGAATTGTTTAGTACATGCTTTACAGCAAATCATGTTGCAAAAGTACCTAAGTATCTAATATTTTATTTTGTTAAGTTATTAAAATGTTGAAACTAGAATACAAACACCTTAGTTATTTCAATATAAGTAGATATAATTTAATTATGAACAAAAATCACTTTTTATAGGAATCAGCATGAATCACATTCTTCTGTTTAGCCTTTCCTTTCCACAAAAACATTCTACAATCTTTCTTCCAAAACATGGCAATTTGGCTTGGTTCGAAGAAGTAGCCGTGATGATTGAGCGCTTCTGGCGAGACTACATAAAGGGCGAGGGTATTTTGTTCTCGCGTTCTGAAGGGCCCTGTAGTGACCGGCCGCAGCAAGCAACCGCACGGACATACGGGAGCTGTTATCGGAGCAGACATCACATTCATCCTGTTGCATAAGTTAATTCTTTTAAAGTTCCCGCAGAGTTCCTCCACTGCACCAGTAAATGATTTGGTAGCGCGCAGAGCGAGGGGCTTCGCTGTAAGATTTTCCGGACTGTTTCTAAAACCAACAGTTGATAAAGATTTTTTCCGTATATTTGGACTGTCCTCTGGACTTCTTTCTTCGTATTCGCTCTCTTTATCAGAGTTATCATCGGTGTACATAATTATTCGCGTAAACTTGTTTTACAATCTCCAAAAACCCTATTTTAAATTTTGAGGACACGTCATTAGTTTCCCGCCTTCAAGTGTCAGTCAACTGACAGCGCTGACAAATCATTTCCATAATCCCAAAGAGGTTGTAGGTAAATATAAAAGTTTACAGAAAAGGTTTTAAACTCGTCAGAGTATAATTTTCTTTGGTTTTAAACAAGCAACTAATTTTATTTTATTGTACCTACATAGGTGCCTACGTCTACAAAATTAGGTAGGTATCGTTCTAAGTTAGTATCAATATTTCCTGGATGAGGGTACAGAATATTTAAAAAATCCTTGAACTTTCCTAAACGAATTTAGGGCAGGTGTACGTAGATCTAGTAACCTACCTGTCTACCAGTGAAAAGGCATTTATTATTATATACTCGGTCTCGTAACTTGTTACCTAACGGCATCTAAATCAATATAGGTCAACATAACAGCCGCTCGGGCGTATCAAATCAATTTGCGCTCGTGTTATGTCCGCACTCCGCGACTGAACACGGTATCTCCTGTTACAGATAACACAATACACATCGATTAACTGTAAACTAAACTGGGGTAACTGCTCTAAGTATATGTTGCGAAATTATAACCAATTGTTTTCAATACTATCATCTTTGCAACACAGTTTGAACAATAAATTTTTCTTATTTCAAATTCTGAAGTGGACTTTACTGCAACGATGCAGCTTCAATTCTTAGGTAGGTACTACAATTATAAAAAAAAAATAGTGCTAAATGTGCGAATGCTAAAATGCAGAATTATTACAGCAAAAAAACCCTCATCCGCGCTAATTGGTAGATAATATTTTTAATTCTTTCCCTCAATGCATGACAGTGATTTCAAAACAAAAGCTACCCAAGGCCTACCGCACCAGCCTGACATTGCACACCATATCCAAACGATGAACGAAAGTGAAACATGAAAATAACACCGAGACAAAGTGCGCGTCGGAGCGCGTTTCCTGTGGCAGAATTGGAGTCACATGCGGTTGGTCCCGCCAGACCCAGTACAGTGTGGTCCTTTACACCAGATAGTCCCTTAACATATATATCGACATTCAAGATCGGAGATTCAAGATTCAGATGAGCATACCGATCGCATACCACACGCTCATTGCAAATGAGAAAGTGAGATAACAACACCGTTGATGGACGAATATCAGGTAAATTCCATGCATAGATACCTATAGGTAATTTATCTATCTAATTAGACACTTCGCTGCACACTTGAATGAATCGAAGTCATCCTATGATTAACATTTATTCTTCCTAGATAATTCGCTTTTAATCAACTTAATCTAGCAGCACAGCTAGCAGTAGCAGTTACCAACCAACCATATCTAATCGAGAGTTTCCCACTATTTTTTCTCTATATAGTTTTCTGTACCTACATCTACACTGTAGTAGGTACAGGTACCTATAGCGTCTTTGAATGAGCTATAGGTAACTGAGGATCAGCCGACTTGAGTGATTTTAACGTTGATTGGGGACACATTGAAGCTTGCTTTAACTCTACCGACTGCTCTGTAATTCGGTACTTTGTTACAAATCCCACTATCCCACTAATATAATAAAGCTTAAAGTTTGTGATTTTGTTTAGATGTTTGTATGTTTGTGTTTCAATCACATCTAAACCAGTGAACCGATTTGGATAAAACTTGGAATAGGCGTAGATATTGACCTGGAATAGAATATAGGCTATTCAAATGTTGGTACCACGCGGGCATAACCGCGCGCATTAGCTAGTGTGTAATAACGTGCCTTATAACTTACCTACTTAATCAGAAACATCATATTCGCCATAAAACGCTAATTACTCGCTACGTCAATAAATTGTCGTTAATTAAGATGTTATGAATCACTGCAGACGCTGCGATGAAACCGCGATACCTGCATCCACTCCACGCACGTTCCCGCCCCAACTTTCGCGAGAACTAATTTATTCTTCTCTGTTTTATAAAATAATGTGAGTGCATGAAGCGTGAAACAATTTTCTTTTTTCTGCATCGTTCGACGGGCCGCGGCCGTTGGTTGGCTATGGGTAGTTTAGTTTGAGAATAGTGAACGCAGGTTGTGGTCGCGCCGCGGTCTCGTGTTTATTTACGTGAGTGTGCGTGGGAGCGAGTCGAGCCTGCCGGCACCGTGATGGTAGCAGTACGTTCCTGAACTCACGAAGATGCACATCCTGGAGATCGGAGCGGATCAAGTAATCGCGTTACTATTTTTGTATACAAACAGAAGTAGTGAATGAAACTGAAAGTGACATGAGTGTTTAAGTTCGGGAGTATAATTTTCTTTGACCGATATGTTCTGCAGGTCGCAGATTGTTTGTATTGTTTGTTGCAGTAGGTACCTACCTAGTTCGCATATCACAGGAGGGGTTTAAACTGGTGAACCACTAACCACCCTTTTAGCTACACGGTGGGAGTTATTCCAATTCTAGCACATTTTACTCTGCCGAGCAGATTTGGACTGTGTTTGTTTTACGACGCGCATTTATGAAAAGTATTTGCTACCCTCATAACTTATTTTTATACTCTGCTCACACAACCTCCGGTAGGTATCTTAGGTAGGTCGATTTTGCATCTTTAGCTTGCATTGTACCTACCCAACACCCAAGGTTTAGTACCTACCTACCCACCCACATACATAGTCGCTATACGTAACCCATTGTAGTGTCAGTCAGTAGATTATCAGGGACCGCACCCTGAGATCTATTGTGGCGATGACCTAAAATCCGCGATTCATCCATTTATTACAATCTACGTTCAGCCTTGGGGCACTCCCATAAGTTCTTCGCTAGCGACGTACAAATGTAACCCTATCCATATCTCGATGGCCAACGAATCAATTTATTTGAAGTAGGAGTTTATGTCACCTAAACCCAGACAGATTTCTATTCTTCTGAGTTTGGTAACTACTCAGCTCTGAAATACAACATTCTGTCTCGTCCTTGTGTGCAAACTCCCCCAAAATTGTCTACTGATCCCAGCGCAGCCACTTAATCTTTGTTTTATATACCAACATCTACATCTATTCGTCTCATCACTAACTAAATCTCGACTTTGAAATCATTCTAAGTAACTCATCAATAATAGCTAGTAGGTGTCTAATACTTATCCTGTATTCAGTATTCAAATTCATTAACTAACGTTATACATACAGCCTACCCTATGATTTAGGTAGAACCTATACTGACACAGGTAGATGGTGAGCAAGTCAACACCATCTCTGTGTCCCATTGAATTAAACGTAGCATTGATAGGCATAGACTACCTTCTAATGCTGATATAAATCATCCAGTAATTATTTTTTTGTAGGAAGATGAAGGAGGAAATGGGCGAGTAGTGGACGCAGCGTTCCGCACTGTTCCCAAGGATCACACCACCTTCCTCGTCTGGAGAATTGCCGTGAGTGACTTTTTCAACTATCATTTCAATGAATAGGAATCAAAATCAAATTAGCTAAAGAAAATGTTGTTAAGAAATTGAAGTCAAAGCCATCAATTAAGATCGCAATTCTAATAAACATGTCAACTTTACCTACACTATTAACTTTTTTGTGTTTACTCAATTCATTCACTCTTTGCACACGATTCTAAGAATGATCTAAATATTAAGTTTACCTAAGTATATCACGGATTTCTCCAGTGCTCGTTAAAAGTAACCTATCACGCGAGTAACGAATTAACACCGCGCCATTACCTATTCACGACTTAATGGATGAAAGATACACCAGCATCATAACAGTATTACTGCATCTACCTAACTATTTCTGTAACTTCCATGTGTCATTATTTATAATCCCTTCTTCTTCTTATCGTGTCACCAGTTCTTTCGAACCAGTGTGGTTAAAGGATTTTTAAGTACGCCTCCCTATAATGTCTTTAAAGTAAAAAGCAAATAGCAATAAGCTCAGAATCTCCAAATGGCATATTATAAGTAGGTAATAGGTATTAGAATAAATCTTGAAGTTAAGAATCAGAGCAGAGATCTTTGAGTATGTTATCTGCACGTTAACCCTAATCAGCACCGATCCAAATAAATGACTGCTCAAAACAGCGTGATCCACTATTTTAATTAACCGTTATCCAAATGTTCCGAAAGCACTTAAAATCCTTTCACCACACTGGTTCGAAAGAACTAATGACACGATAAGAAGAAGACATCAAAAATAAACCTAAATACAACATCCTTGATTTGATTATTACGTTTGTGTGTGGTGTCGGGGCCCTAAAGAGAAAGTAAGTTCGTGCAAGATTTTAAACCACAATTGCATGAAGCTAATTTATAAAGATAATGCCTTTATGGGCGTCGCGAATTTGGTCTGTATTGTGACTGTTTCCGGTGCTGAGAAGTCGGAACGTGTGAAAGGCTGCCAAATGTTGGTATTTCTCACCGAATAAGTCCAAAGAACACAAAACAATCACAGTAACATAAGTACAATGCTAATGTGTACAGCTACGGCTTTGAAAAGATTTTATGTGATTGCTCTTGTAACACATTTTCAGACAATATTATTTACAAAAGAGCCACAGTTAGGTATCTCTGCTACAACTACAACCGGTCTTAGTGAAAAATATTATTAGATATTCCAATGTCAACAATTTATTAACCTACAGGTAGGTCATAAATACCAACACACATAGAGCTTAAAATAAACAGAAACTTGAACTTGCTCACCGTGAAAATCATGCTTAAAATTTAACTAAGTATCTGTAGGTAGGTACCTAATTTTATGGTAATCCAAAATGAACAAAATTATCAAGTACCTACCTAACTTAAGTACTAAGCTTCAAGAGTTAAAACCTGATACTTACCTACCTAGGTATCCAAAGAATTTATATTGCCTAGAAGTACTTACACTTTCTCTCAGTTATCGACACGCGGACATAACTAAGTGCATCAATTCAAAGTCTCGCTTGCTATTTTGCTTAGCGTTGCCAAGCGCCTTTTTCCTGCACGTTACGTCTCAACCTGATCTTCCTTCCTGTCAAGAAGAGTTCCACTCGGTAAACTTTAATTAAAATTGCATGTTTATGATGATTGGTGAAATGATATTATGAGCCAAACCAATTTTAAGAGCCTTTCGACTTTTTTATAATACCTTCCTATATGGCCCGCCACTACATGGAAACACGACCTACCGGAAGGTTTCTGTGAGCCGTGGGTGCAGGCTGCACAAGATCCATCACTCTGGAAATCTATAGAGAGAAGCCTATGTTCAGAATTGGACATAATATGGCTAGTATGATGATGATGATAACTTTTTTACACATCGTAAAAACCATATCACAAAAGTGGATTGTACTCATAACCATTGTAATGAAATGAGATTATCTACTTACATGCATGGTGCATTTCTAAAGTTGCGTTTCTAGCTATCAAATGCTGACCACATTCCAGGAACGTGGTCGATCGCTACTTTCACGATAATGGCTGAAAGAACTTATCTGCACCAATTCCAACTAGGTATACTAGTATACAAATTACTATTTGCTCTTAAGTTTAGTTATAATTAATTTAGTAAGTAGTTACAAAAATTGTTACCTACTACCTACTTGTGTTAAGTTTTTATTATAAATAATAATCAAATAAGCTTTTAGTCAGTACCTAGATCTTCATAGATCTTCTTTAACTTTTAATTTGCTCGTAGTTACTATAAGTACCACCTAATTCTTTACGTCTATAAGCAATTAAGGGAGGGAGGGCCTACCTCGCCGTAACACAGTTTCTAACTAGCACGGGAGGTAGGTTCCTTATTTCATAGTGCATTGATTGCCTAGTGTCAAGTCAATGACTTGTAGCTACTTATAAGTTTAAACTATCGATGTACTTGTACCTACATTTAAGTTGAGCAATAAAAAATGTTTATGTTTATGTTTATGTTTATGTAATTACCAATTTTACTAAGATGCCTACAGAAAGCTAAATTGCGCGTTGAAGTCTTTTACTTGAAAAAAAAAACAGTTCTTTGTTCTAACGTTTATGTAATTACTATTTTAATTTACATTCAAATTAGCACATCAGCAGGCATGTTAAATATAAATGCAATGCTGTATAAATACGCTCATTTTTAAATTAAATCCGAGGTAATCATCAAAAACATGCAGTTAAAGCACAAAATGCGTAGTTTTATGTAAAACTTAGTCACAAACGGAAGCACATAGCTCACTGCGCAGCATAACGATAGATCTACTCGTGTACCGTGAAGATTATCTATGTACTCAAAAATAAAGCTATTCATCATTATTCATTAGGTAGGTAGGTATATTTTTTCTCCTATGTATGCATCATAAGCATGTGAGTATAGTTTGTTATTATGAGTACCTAATCATCATTTTGTAGAGTAGTTTTGTAGTGTTTGTAAAACGATCATACACATGACCTAGGTTTAAATTAGAAGGTTAAAAGTCTTAAAACCAGTTTCCTTATGTTTCTCTATGCTCATATCAGACGAGCTCAATATCATGGTTGGTAAGTTCTGGCTGAGACGCAAAAGGAGCGAGTTTAATGCTCGCAGCACCAGCGAGACAAATTAATGTTTGCTTGATCTGCACTTTTGATTTGTCTGGGCATGGCAGTTAGCTTGTAGTTTCAGAGTTCGGTATCCATGACACTAGGAATGTTACTAACTAAGGGATCAGTAGGACTAGAGTGTGTGACTGTTGACCACCTCAATAATGAGTTCTTATAAAATGGTCATTGGCCACGAGGCAGTGCACCATCGACCGATGACACCGTCGCGTCGCGTCGTAGTAGAAATTGGTAAACACAGACTTGCAGACCACGCTCGTAATCGACGCTCACGAATAACCGTGAATTACTCAGTGGTTGGCATTTATCTAATAGCAGAGATTTAACTGTCGAAAGTGTAATCGCAAAAACTGATGCCGTGATTTAATGTTATAATTCAGGGTTGCTGCTTCATCCTCACTTTGGGTACAGATGAAGATGAAATAATACGACAAAGACATCTATAAATATAGGTAGGGTATCAGATGTTAGAGTGCCGGTAGTTTGGTAGTAGGTAACCTATATATTAAAGGTTACCTACCAAACTACCGGCTCTCACCTAGATACAAATTTTGTGGTCCACATGGTCTCCTAAGGTATTCTTTATATTTATTTCTGTGTTTTTCCATTTCTGTATACCAGTAGGGTTGTTATTTAGATGAGCCGTGTTGGCTGAATGGGGTTGTGCCTCGACTTCCAATCCGAAGGTCGGATCAATGGATCAATTGATTTTTCGTTTCGTAAAATATATATGCACTTTAACACAAGCTCTTAACGGTGAAGGAAAACATCGTGAGGAAACCCGCAGCTTAGTCAGCTCCACACGTATTGACGTTGTCCTTCCTGTGGGCCAGGCTGATAACGCTGAGAGGATGGTTTAGGTGCTGGGCAAGCTTATCCCATCTCAAACTATGTAGGCACTACAGCGTCCCGTTAAGTGTAGGCATGGATTGCCTCCTGACGCTGTATAAATCATCTAATATAGATGTAAAGGCCTAAGTTTTAAGTTTTTTTTTATTATTATTGAGATACTTAGTTACGTGTGCCTGTTAGAAAATGCAGTTATAATATGTATTTCATTTCGTATATTCTGATCATACACAAACTTGAATATTTTAACGGTGGTTAAATAGCGATTCAGCGATTGAAAAGCCCACGCCCTGGGCCTGAACTTACAATACAAACGTACAAACAGTACCTAGGTATTCGTGAGAAGAATTCCGTGATGTTTTGAAATGGCATATTGCAGTGTTATCATGATTTAGGTGCAACAGTTCCCATGATGTTTACATACCTTTCCCTCACGATTTAGCTTCCTTACATAACATTTTCAAATAAGTAGGTAACTATTTCGTCAAAATAATGATAGGAATCTGTTTGGCTGGTGATGTAAAATTCTAAGTTCCTAGCATTGTTTGAGAAATTCACAAAGCTTGAAGAAAGCTTAGGTCTAGCTGGTCTAGTGGCCTGCTTAGTAGTAACAGGATCGTTGATAGCGCATAATAAGTTCCTGTTGATTTATTCATTCACAGCCCAGCCCTGTCATATAACGTCATGCATCTATTCTGCATGCCAGCGTAATTGCGTTGAATACCATATGAGCATGCGAGTGGAATCCCCTCAACCGTTCAATGCCGGCTATGGCTAGTCAGTTTTTCATTCAGTTTCGGAAACGGCAATCTGAACACTTGGAATATTCGTAGGTGCATTTCAGAATGTAGGTACCTACTACATTGTAAATACTTATGTCAATGATGCACTCCCAAAAAGTTTTATTATTAGCGAAAACAATTTAAAGGTTCTACATCAATTTTCGCATAGAATAACAGTTTTTGACTTTTTATCCTCCAAGAATCTTACTTCATTATGGCTGACCTGCAAACACAATTACCTACTACATCTAAGTATTGCACTTTTTGCGTCAACAACAAAAAATAAACAATAACTTAATCTGATTCATTTGTCAGATTTTGTCCGCAATAACGGTATATTCGTTGCGCTCGCGCAGGCGGAGCGCGCCGCCTCCGACTAAAGATAAATGGCGAATGCGATACTGATTTCTATTTATTTTCAAAGAATCGGAGATCAATGGCCCCGGTTTGATTAACTGTATTGTAATCAAGGAGTAGGTCAATGCAAGGCGTTTGTGTAACTCTGAACAATTGAAAACCGATATTGAAATTTAGCAAGTAGGCTTTGGTGACTCACCTCATCTGTCTGTTATGATCTCAGATAAAGTTGCTTTTCACTAAATAATTACGAAGTTTATTTGCAGGAATCCAACACAGAACTATTGCCTCGCACACACTTCGGCACGTTCTACGATGGCGAGGCTTACCTGGTTTACTCATCATCACTACCAGGGCAACCAGCAGGGCCTGATGTCATCGTAAGTTACTACCGAATAGTACCTACGTACGTAAGTATCTTATATGGCAAACTTAACTAAAAAGTCAGGAATATTTTTTTCTTATTGAGGATGATAGGGAAGCCTACACAGCTACAGATAATAGCTCATTGTAACCAAGGAAACCTCGTCTCGTCTATCTATTTTGTAGTTGTAGCTTTATGCAACCTGGCGTTTAAATCATCCAGCTCTATCCACCATAATTTATCAAATTCTCAGCGTCGTGAAATCAAAGAGAACGGCGAATGCCCGGAGCGTCACATCCACGCGTGGGCCGGGGAGCGTTGTGGAAACCTCGCCGCGTTGGCACTTCGTCGGGGGACCCAGCTGGCTTCCTACCTCGGAGCACCCGTGGTTATCCACCGCGAGACCGCCACTAAGGAGACGCCGAGACTGCTGTCTTATTTTAGAGATGGAATCAGGTAAAGCCTTCCTTTTTACAGTTCAACTGTGATTCAATAACTTTACACACACCACTAGCTACCAACTGAAAGAGCCTAGAACTCTAGTCTTGAATAGCTTATGAGTGATGGGACTTGGGACAGACAGACTGTATCTTTATCATATCAGCCAAGATAAGAAAAATGTTGAGTACTTACTTTGAAACTCAAATAACATTAAAACTACCGTCATGTTAAGATAGTCATTGCTTAATTGGGTGTGCTTTTTAAGGAGTGTATGCTACTGTACCTTCTAAAGCGATAGCTGTTGTCTTCCATTAGGATCCTTCGTAACGGATCCCATACCTTGAACGGTGGAGCTCGGCTGTACCGCGTCCGCGGCCGCAGACCAGTCTTGATCCAACTGGAACCGGTCTCATGGTCACAGCTGGCTGCTGATGGCGTCTTCGTGCTGGATACATCGTCCCTTTTGGTGCTCTGGCTTGGACGAGCTGCTAATCTTGTGGAAAAGATTTTTGGAGCCAAGGTAACCGTAAAACTATATTTTATTTACTTATTTACAAAATTAGCTAATATACATTTTTGCCCTCTCAATTTCAGCATAATTTTGCGGTATTGGTATTGTTCGGTGCGGTATTGTTTGAATCAGCAACGGTTTGGTATATGAAATTCAGATTAGATTGCTGCATACATAATATTTCACACTAGGCATGCTAGGAAATCAGGAGCAAGATTCGTTCTAATTATCCATAGTCACATTCGTGCATCCTTCATTTTCCGGGATTTACGAAAGTTTAACCAACGTAAGGGTAGTTTATCTGCAGTAACACTTGTAACATTCTCCCATGTAATCCTCCAGTTTGCATACCGCATGGCCCGTGGGGCTGACAAGGGCATGACGGCTCGTCGGATCGCGATCGCCCACGACGGGTATGAACAAACATTGCCTGCTAATGACCGAGCCTTGCTTGACGCCCTGTTGGAGCTGCGAGCTAGATCCGTCCGGCCTGTCGCTGCTACGCCAGATCCTCCACGCTTGGCGAGACTATACAGGTACTTTGTTCCATTCATAGGTTACAAAAATCTGTAAACAGTTTAGAAATTAAATCGAATCAAATACTTTTATCTCATCATCTGCCTATTGAAAGGATAGGGATCAAGACCTGGATGAGCTCTTAATCCGATTACAAGCTAGTCTCATCCCGGTCTTGCTCCCTATCCTATCAATAGCATATTGGAGGCATTATGCCCAGCAGTGGACAGACACAGACTGAGCGTGTGTGAAACCTCTCTGTATTCTGTGGCACTACCACGCACTAAAACCCTTTTCTCGAGCGTTTCGTTTACAATTTCAGGGCCACACAGCCTCCACGTGTGTCCACCATAACCATTCCATCGCAGAGGCCAGCAGCCCGACTAGAGGAAGTGAAGCGAGCACCGCTTTTCAGGGATGACTTGGCTGATGATGTGAGTATAAAACTGTGTCCTGGCCCTGGCATATGTAGGTACTTTTCAAGACCAGTCGCTTAAAAGAGACAACTCGTATCCTATAAACGTTTATGCCAAGTAGAAAATACCTACTCTAAACTGGCGAGTTTGAATGAAGAATGTAATGAGAATTAATGAATGGGGCGAAAGTTGTTATAAGTATTGTAGCGTAGCAAGTGTAAATCTTAAGTCTCTGCCGACTGCCCCACAGGAAAGAGGCGTGATTTTTTGTAAATATACAAATCTATTTCTGCAGGGAATAACCCCATTCAATTGTTTCCTCAGAAGTATTTCTGCAGAGAATGATGAGATGATTCTATCGGTTCCCCAGGGCGTATACATCGTAGAAAGCGGCAGCCGAGGGGTTTGGGCGTGGGTAGGCGAGAACGCCAGTCCATCAGCATCGCGCGGGGCACTAGCGGCCGCCCGCGGCTTGGCTCGTGCTAAACGTCACTTAGGGCCAGTAGCCGTTACAGCAGCGGGACATGAACCATTGGAGTTCGCGGCGCTGTTCCATGGATGGCGCTGGTGTGACGCGAGACGTGACGTCAGAGTGAGGGCCGCACGATCTGCGACTACGAAGCTGGATGCTGTCAGTCTAGCTACGAATGCTTGGCTCGCTGCTGAGGTAGGAGCTTTTTCTTCAATTTTAAAGATAACTGCTACATTATACGTGAGAATCACATATATAACAACTCTACAATTCAATATTAATATTCCAAATTGTATTTACAGTGCTGCATAACACCACACTAACACCCCCCCTGTTTGTCTAATCTAAAGTCAATGTCAAAAAGCATTGCTAGGATCAATGGGATTAAAAACTGCCTTTTGCTCACTTCAGATGGCAGCACTGTTGAGTGTTCCTTAGTTCTTTACCAGTGGCACAAACCAGTAGTAAACTTTAACAGCTTTTTTACCAGTGGTAGATGCTTTCCTTTTTCTCAGTTCATCTTTTAGTTGGATTACACTCCAGGTCGAATACATTTTGTAGCTGAAATAGGCAAATTAGCTTCTTCACAATCATTACAAACTGAAGGCGAAAAGGAACACTCAACAGTGGCGCCACCTGTCACGAGCTTTCCATTTTTAACCCCATTGTTTTGAGCTAGATGATTCTACTCCTTTTGTACAACTGCGTTCTGTAACTGATCTCCAGGCGCAACTGCCAGACGACGGCTCCGGCGCCCTGCGCGTGTGGCGCGTGCGTTCGGAGACCGAGTCGGGCGCTGCGCTCGTCGAGGTGGAACGTCCCCAGGCGGCCGCGTTCTATGACGGGGACTGCTACATAGTGCTCTATACATACCACGCGCCTATCGGGGATCAAACAGTGCTTTATTACTGGATGGTAAGATATAAAATTGGCCGGCGAAGTACCTAAATGTTTGACCGAGTGGTTACCAAGATCGGACCACCGGATTCGAGGTCGTCCGAGAGCACGTTGGGTCGACGACATAGTGAAGATCGTAGGGAATGTTAGGACGCAAGAGGCGCAAGATAGAGGGGACTGGCATAAAAGAAGAAGCCTATTTATACCTAGCAGTGGGTGATACCAGGCTGAGATGGTGATGATGAAGATAAAAGGGAAAAAGGTTTCGCTGTTTCCAAAGACAGCTTCTTTAATCCCCAAAAAGTAACACAAATGAAACCTTCACCGTGTTGAATCCGAGTGAAGTGGCGAAGTCCGTGGATTTGATATGCATTTATAAAAATAATAAAAAAATTGCAATTGTTTTTTAGGGTGGCTCTTCGCCAAATGATCTGAGGAATTTGGGTGCTAAAGAAGCCAAAGACCTTTACACGAAATTGGGACGTCTCCCTGTGCAAGTAAGTTCCTGTGTAAATATAATCTACCTACGGCATTGTATCAAGTTCTGATTGAATGTTGTGGCTGTTTCAGGCATGGGTTTATCAAGGAAAGGAACCAGCGCACTTCCTTCAGATTTTCAAAGGCCGAATGATCACCTACATTGGTCGAGCTGCTGATTTCGATCGTAAGTAACAAGACACGTAGTTTCTATAGGGTCTTTCATTTTATACTAACTTAATTCAGGAATTGGGTTCAAAAATTAAATTAAAAAATATTTATGTAATGTTTTTTTTTGTTTTGTTATGAAAATCCCGAGAAAATCGAAAAAGACTATCCTTTCAATTGATTGTTGCTTCTTGTATAACTTAGCCCATTCGTGACGTAGCTGCGCTGTGATTGGTGGAACGTCTGTTCTCCTTAAAAATCATTATGCATCAATTCTCAAAAATCAATAAATGATAAATGAAGTGAAAACTTAAATGGGCATAGGAATTAAATTGATACGGTCAAACGTCTATTTACAACCCAAAAATGAGGCCCTGTCAGTTTGTGTAGTTTAAAATGAAAGACCCTATAATATCCACACATTCCAATTTTCAAACCTATTTATTAGTAACCAATTCCGTTAGTTTCTCCACCCTTACGGCCTTACTAATAAACGTGGTATAAAGTTATTCCTGAGTGTAAACTGTCAAAATGTATGGTTATTCCTATTTTATTCCGACGAATAACTTTATACCGCTTTTATTAGTAAGGCCCTTATTGTTCCAACTTTAAAACCTGCTAACCGATCGTAATTTTCACCAAACGTTTAAACATACTCGCTAATGCCAAATTGTTCATTACATTTGTAATTTGTGCGCAATAAAGTATTGAAATAAACATTATTGAAATAAAAAAATAAATAATAAATAAAAATTATGTTTTCAGCGAGCGGCCGTCGAGTAATCCCGCCATCCCGCGCATTAATCCGCGTATCAGGGCAATACGCGCGCGAAGCCCGGGGAGTGGAAGTGAGGGGAGGGGAGGGTGCGGGCTCGTGCTATGTGGTGCGGGAAGGAGCGAGGGTCTGGGTGTGGTGTGCTGCCAGCGCGACTGGGGACGAACGGGAGGTGGCTAAGAATATGGCTGCAGCGGAACACACACTTGTTATGCAAGGTAAGACAGCATAAGGCAAAGGGGGGGTGGGATAAGGGGGAAGGTTTTGGACTCTAAAATGTATACAGCTCGGAGGTAGGGCCTATAGTTCATGATTAGCATGACGAGACCATAGCATGGGTAGGGACGTAGAAATCAGTCCAAGATTATTTTACAAGTTCGTGGCTTAGCCGAGACTGCCAAAAGAAAACACTCAGCTGTCACTGACACAACGCTCAACGCCGGCCGCAGAGCTTTGCTTGACTTCGACGATCAAGAACGATTAAGTAAGATTACAGACATCTAACGCGATAATTCCAGATCTGTAGTAACGTATGCTAACTTGCAGGCAAAGAGAAGCCAGACTTCTGGTCGGCGCTGGGCGAGCGCCGCCGCTTGCTCGTGGCGTCGCCGGTGAAGGAGGTGGAACGTCCGCTACCGCCGCGTCTCTTCTATGCAGCACTCGGCCCGCCCGGACAGTACTCTTGTAAGTTGCTTTACTGACTTCCTTATCCCCTCGAATTTTGATTGTCAACCACAAAATTTCACGAAACCTATGATAAAAAAGGACCGCTTTTTTGACTAAATATGAAATATTTATGTTACTTACCTACCTAGATGTTTCTTCACTTCACTGACTCTTTTTGTAGGTAGGTAAAGCACAACGGATCTTTAGCCCTATGAAGTTAGCTCAAGGTTCTGCTCAGCTACTTCAGAGAGCTAAAGACCGATTGTGCGTATTAAAGGTTTTATTACTTTCCTAGTTAGTTTTCTTATCATAGGACAGAATTAAATTTGTAAAACATGGTAGGTAAAATAAAACGAATTCTACCTCTCAACATTTGCTCCAGCAGCAGCTACGTCTGTTAGAAGTCATCAGACTTTTCTGTAGCACCGTAGCTATGTATCTATCTATCTATACTATCTATCTATATATGACGGTAGAATAATAAATGAAATAGGTACTTAAGGTATGATTCCGACCTCGGCAGCAGGCAGCATGCTGCCGCGACAATTGTTGCTCGGTTCGCATAGAAATTCATCTTATCTTGACGTACGCTATCGCTATATATCTACTATCGCAACGCCTGACGCGGTCACCCCTGGTCTGTCGCGGCGGCATGCTACCGATGCAATTAAACCTATGAAGAATATATGGGGACCGGTAGTGTCTCGGCAGCATGCTGCCTGCTGCCGAGATCGGACTCGCACCTTTACCTTTGTAACTACTCAATAAAAATGACTCCCACAGTCGAGGAGATAGTATCGTTCACGCAATACGAACTCGCGCCTGAGATGGCGGGCGCAGTGGACGCACACAGCGCCGTGTTCGTGTGGCTCGGGGCGCACTGCTGCCCGCGCGCCAAGGACGAGCCGCGCGCCCTCGCCGCCGCGTACCTCGCACAAGGTAAACTGATCCTGTATGCCGGCATACTTTATGACTAGCGGTGTCTACAATCCCCAGAAGGGCCAGGTCAAAAGTTCCAACCTACCCTAAACCGGCGAGCATGTATGAAGAATGTGATGAGATTGAATGAGGCGAAGGTTGTATGTCAGCATCATAGCAAGTGGAGATCTTTGGTCTCTGCCTTCCCTTTCGGGAAAGAGGTGTCATTTTATGTATTTATGTATGTATGTCTACAATCCCCACACACAGATCTAGCAACATATCCCCCACACAGGACTAATGGTGTGTCCTCTACACACATGATTAGCAACATGTTCCCCCTCCCCCTACATACAGGATTAGCGACTCATTTAACTCGCATAACTAGCGACATATTCCCTACACAGAACACTTAGCGCCAAATCTCGACACATCCCCACAAAGGGCTATCTGTATTCTGTGCAAAGGGCTAATGGCGTATCCAACACATAGCATTAGCGACGCGGCCTCAACACACGTCACTATCTGCCTCAGTACCTACTGCATGTCCTCAGTAACTTTCACAAATATCATGGAATTCACCGCTCGGTTACTGTTCGAAATAACTAGTGACACGACAAGAAGCCTAACTATTAATACCTACTTACCATTATTACACCATATGCAATTAAAACTCTTGGTCTTCCAGACCCGGCGGCACGTGACCCCGAGACGCCGATTATCACCATCAGCCAGGGTCGGGAGCCGCCTCACTTCACCGGTTTCTTCCCGCATTGGAAACACTCTATGTGGAAGGTAATGGCTGTTTTATATTTGTTTTACTGTCTTCAACCTTTTTGAACCAGTTTTTTTGCTTATCAAAGTCGAAAAAAGCTCATCTATAAAATCATGGTTTCTTCCAGGGTCACAAATCCTTCAGCGCGATAATAAGCGCACTAGAAGGGAAAGCGATAGTGCAGGGCGGCAATAGCGCGTTGCAGAGCGGCAACACCGCGAACCGATTCGATCAGTACGAGAAATATCCGTTATCTGTGCTACGTGGACCCAAGGAACATCTGCCGCCTGATGTCGACCCACTTATAAAGGAGGTAAAGTATAAAATGGTTTAGCAAGTAAATCATTTATGACTTCTGGAATAGTTTGCATCTTCGACAGAACTCCACAATTCCACATGACCGAATTCTTCTCATATAACTGTTCACTACTCACAGAACGACCTTTTATGTTCTTTTTTGTATCTACTTTCAGCTATATCTGACACACGACGACTTCGTATCAACGTTCAGTGTATCCTACAATGAATTCCGCGCCCTGCCCGGCTGGAAACAAAAAGAACTCAAAAAATCTGTGGGACTCTTCTGAGCATAAGAATTAATTTTATTGATATCATTGAATTATTTAAAATAATATATTATATTTGTAGCAGATGCGCTATCCGTAACCTAAGTTAAGGTGAGGTGGTGAGGCCAAGGGAACGATTTTTGTCTTTCGAGTCATAAATATCATGCGTTGAAATAAGTGTCTACTCTATACGAAACACGTAACAAAAAGCTAGCATGAAACAGACACAAGCAGATGTTACAATTCGTGGTAGCCATTTATAAGTAGATAAAATGGAGTGAAATCAAATACACGTAAATTACGCTAAGTACCTATAAAAGGTCGTTTAACCTCACCTTTGAGCTGTGCTTTGCACATAAATATACATTGTTATTGTTTGTTTAAGCTCAGGTCACTGACATAGCTATGTTCGCGCATTACATTCAAATAATCAAGAAGACATCATAAAGTGGAATATCCGTTAGGAATTACTAAAATTATTGAATTAAAATTTTATCAAATATATCATAGATAGACCTTAGAGTTTCTTATCACTCTTATATTTAATGTAAAATTGCACTGAAAAAATTTAGGTTAGAAAAAAGCATTTAATGTTATGTTGAACACACACACACTGATGTGTTTTTGTGTTTTGTTTTCTTAATTAAATGTTCTGTTCTACGAGTAGTTTGTAGAGTCTGTTTGTTTGTATGTATGCCTAAATTTAACTCAAAAGTATGTAACGTAACAAGTTATTTGGAATGAGAAATAAAACAATCCGTTATTTTTAACCTGTTTATTTTTTCACAAATTTAGCCCTTATTAACTAGGCGTTATTTAATGATAAAATCAATTACTTTATACAATATACATTTTACTTATAAAACTCAATAGAATATTGAATGATATATGTACAATAAAATAGCTATTGATACATATCCTATGCCTACTTGATATGAGGGCCGGAGCCAAGGCACGGTGTATAGGTATCTACTCGGCACGACTACTGGCGTGTGACGTCACACATCGGACTGCGCCGGCGACGACACAAACCCTACCTAATCAAGATCGCGATGTCTAAAGATTCAATATTATAACAACACAAAATATGAAATGACCTGTTCTCGATTAAATATACTAGCGAGAGTTTTAATATTTGAGAAGCTAGCTAGTTAGGAACTTCTAATTATAGTGAGATAAATAAAATAATGGATGAAATTAATTTATAAATACTTTACACAATGGTCGAACGTTGATTTAATATATTGTTATACACTGGACAGTTGGGGAGTATTTCTAGTAGGCCTGTACCGGCGATAAACGCAAAAAATACTCCCGAGAAATGTCACCATCATAAAACCAGCTTTATAAAAATTATGCACAATCAGTAACAATATTATTATAACGTATATCAACATTAGTTAAAAGCACGAAGAAATAACATACGACTTTGAAGTTACCAAATTACGTTTTGTTAATTCTGACATTTCAAAATTTCTTTGGCAATAACCATATCCAAACGCATGAAATATATAAAGAATAACTACGACACATTATGGAATGAGATAAAATAAAAATGCAATAGCTGCCCTAATCAAAATTATATAAAAAATGCATTTCAAAAAATAATTAGTAAAACTACAATGATGTTACTACGCGAAAACTTAAGTACGTAAAAAATTCGCATATCAGTTCGTAGAGATTATCGAACTTATACCTAGAAAGCAAAATGGCTGGCGCAGGCGAGACACGGACGAGGCCCGATATTTGTAACGTTAAATAATCGCAGCATTTAAACAGGCAACATAAAAATAGCAAAATGATTCATGTGATATCGGACACCGCGCGTCTGCCTCGCGCGCCAACCGAAAGGGTCAAGCACAAAGTATGTTCAGGTCGACGTAAAACTAACATAATTCAACAAAACTCAACATAGCTTTCATTGCAGGAATGTAAACAAAGTTTAATCGATAAACAGGAATTAATATTCAACAAGAATTACGAGTAACAATAATGCGTCGGAGGCCTGGTTCCGCTAGCACCACGGCCGCGGTGACCATCACAGGCGGCGGGCGCGGCCCAGTTCCACTGGTCACCGACCGACCGCCAACCATCTCTAATAAATATTTCCACCTGCCTCAACAACTATTGCGTTTTGCCGTCGCTAAATAAATTAGGATATAAATTACTTTATTGAATGAACGACGCCTTCTTCCATTTCATATTACTCAGAAATCATTGAAAGGATCGGAAGATTTAAATTTATCACAAGCCATCACTCTACGTGGTTACAGAGCAGCGGTTTTAACACAGCGTTATTTACTCTCTCGTCTCAACTTTGTACTTCAAAATCACTAACAAGACTTTTGTACAAATGTTTTAATTTACAATTACATAAAAGTTTTAAGGCCAATATTGGATCAGTGAAAGATCTACATCTATTTAAGGCTAAAGCGTTTCATAATATAACAATGTGAGCATTGACAATTTTAAAGAGTTTGCACCTACAGAGTACGTGGCTGACATGCCACGAATGGAATAACGCTAACTTAAAGTGAAGTGTGAACTTTACATTGTTTTCAATCTCATTCCACTCTCCACCATGTAAACGAGATATCAATTTAATTCACATACATAGGCCATAGTTCGACTACTATTGTGTGTACATTACAATTATTGTATAAAATGGTAGTACTTTGATTTTCCTACAATGCTTAAAACAAGCAATTTTAGGTCCTACATAAGCTCATTCAATAATTTTATTATTAAACTACAAATTGATTGCGTACCAGGAAGCCCGTTCAAAGGTCTTTTCAAAGAATAATTTGAGCAAGTTAAAGATGTTAATGAATAGCTACTATCTTAGAAATCAAAAACACACTTATGGCACTGTCTATTCGTTAGTTTGAAAATAAAGTATATGACGAATCGTATAATAGATGTGAAATGTTTATTTTTATATTATAGTAAAACATAATAGTGTCATATCACACAACACTAATATGTCGCATGCTATATTGTTGTTCTTGATAAACTAGGCAAAATATAAGTGCATCTTATTTCAATTCCTGTCTGATTTTAATATCACATGATAATTATATCAACTAACACTATCCATATTGTAAACTGTGCAAATGAAATGAATAAAGGCCAGATTCAGCATAAATTAGTCCAAATGCTGTGATACCCCAAAAACAACTGAATACAGCCATAAGTTTTAAGATGATGCATTTATAAAAAATTATGTGAAATCAAGACCTTATTCTATGTAAAAGTATTATTTGAATGGAGAAGTGCCTTTTCTTTGTTTAGTAGCATAATAATTAAATGAAGTGCGAGTACGTAACTTTTATAAAAAGTATACCTCATTAAAAATTAACATGATATGCAACTAAAAGCCACGACTTACACAAAACACATTTTAGTTTCCACACAAAATCAAACCATTTTCTTGTTCATTGGAGCATTCTATCATAAAGCTCACTGTTGGTAAGGGTGAGACATAAATGACGTTACAATATCATTTTTTTAGCTAAATATGTACAGGAACATATCATGGGTTGCAGCATTGTCTTCCACTGGCAAGGTATACACTATCATAACGCATTTGTGATAACCTCATAGCACCGGTTCTATCTGCCAGCGGTATTACACTAGTCATGTAAAAATAAATTTCTCGTCAATAAAAAAAACCTAAAAACAATGTTAGTCAATTCCATTGGACTAATAAAATAAAATTGCATCCATAAATACAAATTATTCATCATTTCAAACCATAACAACAGCGTCAGCTGTATTCGCTATCGAAATTTGGACAAAACACACTTAAATTTACACCATAACGACTAGCTTATTTATACATTCAAAATAGGTACAAAATTTTATAGATTCAGAATAATAAGTTTCAAATGACAGATCAATTAAGTATAAGGACATCACGTGTACTTATTTGGAAAAAGTACAAAGATTAATTGATAAATGGTGTAGAAACAAGATATATTCTAGACCGTATAGAATAAAGCGTTCAAAAATGTTAGTTTATGGGTGAAAACCGATGGAATATGGTAGTAAACGATGTGTAAGCGAGTCGCGTGAGATAAGACGGATACCTTCATTGGCGCGGCAGGGACGCGTTGGCCGGCAGAGTGGAGCTGCGCTGGGATGCGTTCATGTACGCAGACTTCAGGTTCGACCGCATCGAGTCTCTGCAATCACAGTATATCGTCTTATTCACTACGCATGGCACTCCTTATTACCTGTGAGCTCTAAATATGGCGAGGACTTTGTAAATGCCTTGCTTCAGGAAGGAATATAACTTCTCCAAACGTGAGCTTGGATTATGGTCGTCATTAACCAGACAAAATCTTGGTCTATGGTTGCTGGTAACATTACCTCTGACGACCTCTGTGACGCAGTGGGTGAAAGTCCGTTTGGGACGCAGAAGGTTGCGGATTCGATTCCCGCCGCGGGATAAATGATTGTATAATATGTATGTATTTATGTTATCGTCGGTCTATGGTTATCAGTAACATCACCTAGACAAAATGAGGGCCCATGGTTACCAGTATCATTACCTAGGTAGGAGCTTGGTCTAAGCTTGCTCCATGGTTGCCGGTAACATTGCCTCGGCGAATGGTTACCAGTAACATTACCTGGGCGAGAGCTTGGTGTGGTCGTGGCCAGTGTGGTGAGCGGCGCGGTACCCGTACCGCTGCACCCGGCGAGCCAAGCGAGCCACCCAACGCCGTTGATCCGGCGCGGCGGGTGCCAATAACAACAGCTCGCGAGCTCTGTCTGCGTGGAGTTTACAAGCCGCTACGCCCTCGCCTTCGTTTATATGTTCCGCGTGGATCTTCATCCGACAGCCTAGAATGGAATATTTTTATGGTGTTTTGTCTTCTTCTTCTTATCGTGTCACCAATTCTTTTGAACCAGTGTGGTGAAAGGATTTAAGTGCGCCTCAAAGAGGCTTCATTCGTGCTGTTGTTTTTGTAAGATAAGAAGTAACAAACATCAAAACTTTTGTGGTTGGGCATGGGAATGATAAAGATATGGGATAGCTGAAAAGGAAGCCTACTTAAACGTATTTTGAAGAAAGTACAGGTCGATGATATACCAAGCAGATGCACTTCATTTTTAAATAATATGTATATCAAAACTATTTCACATTCAGTATCCGTATGCTAAACCTTGCTAAAACTTTAACGCTATGGTTGTATATTTAACAGATGATGAACTACCCTATTTCGAAATTCACCATTTTGGCTCTAGTATTAGAAAGAGATAGCAGATGTAACTTACGGCGGCACTCGTACGCGTGAGGGGGACGGAACATATTCCATAGCGGGCGCGTGCACACTTCGCACGCGGTCGGGATGTGGTAGGTTATGCTCACTAGGTCGTGCCCTTTGTGTGCCACTGTGTTTCCTGTTAGGAAGAATCAAGGTAAATTATTATGGAGATATTATTAAGAAAAAAATAATTTTGGGTTCACAAAACGACATCTTTAGTTTTATTGAAATGCAAATGAAAAAAATAGGTAAAAACTTATTTCAATAAGATTTACTAATCAACAAATTATTTTGTCAGAGATTATCTGAATTTACCGCGCAGGGTATTTCACATAAACCAATCATCAGAACATGTAAATTAAATGTGTATTGTTTTTTCTTTCTATGCCTATGCATTTAGCAAAAATCTTTTGGGAATAGATTTTATGCTAATCTTGCAGAAAACTTGACAAGTATACTAAGCACAACGGATCTTTAGCTCTCTGAAGTTAGGTGCAATAGACGATTGCGCAGGTTTGGTAGAGTAAGCGAGATAGCATGATTTTAGGCGTCATCAAAAATGGGTGCTGCGCATATACTTCAGAGAGCTAAAGAACGATTGTGCGTATTATATGTGCGTGAAAAAAGTTGTGAACCTGTTAGTTGACCACTTTAAAATACCTGTATGATCGGAGCCGTCTGTAGGCTGATCAGTCTCGCCCGGTCGCCTCGCCTCGCCCTCCCCCGCGTACAGCAGCTGGAAGATACGAGGGATGTCCTTCGCGTCGGCTCGGATCACGTCGCCTTGCGTCACGGATCGCACGTGGAACACTTTACTGTAATCAGAATAAGGCTGTTTAATATGGTTTAATGAAAAGTGAACATGTCGAATGCAGGGGTAAAAATGAAAGTTCAGCGGTTGTTGCATTTTAACAAAGCAAAAACTCCAGAATTTGGATATATTTAGTCATATTATTTCTAGTCAAAGATATTAGTTAGTAATTAATAAGTAAGTTATTAATTACTAAGTAAGTAAACTAAATACCCAGTGCCTTTTAACTCAACAAAGTAATCTAGAACAGGATTAAATTATAATATTGATGCTTTTTAAGAGCTGTACGTAGTAGTAAGATTTACAGTATCAGTGATTAGTACCGCGTATGCTGTACGTTATATCGTCGGGCTATGGCCCTACACTTCGAAGATACCAGGGGCAGGAGACGAGCTAATCACAATTATTTTTGACAAATGCACTCACCTCAGATCTAAAATCATGACAGGATCTGTTGTATTTTGCTTATCACTCTCCGTGTTGTAGAAGATGATTTTCTTGGAAGAGACTACGACGTATTGTCGTTTCCATCCATGCCGCTTGATGTTTTGTTTGAGTGGGATGGAGAGCCAGCCTTCGAGCGTTTGTTCCGTCTCGCCGTCTTCCGCGTCGGCGGAGGATTGCGATGCCGTCTCGCTCGTTAGAGCAGCTAGCTTCTCTTTCAACTGCTCTATTTCTACGTCTTTGCTGTCCACCTGTATTGAAATAAATAGAAGGAAATTTCACAGAGCATCATTTAGCCGCAATGTATGCAAAGCTTGTGGGAAGTATATGACATACTTAATATATTTTATGTTTTCTCTTGTAAAATATAAGCGTAACTACAAAGTTCGATTGAAATAGAATACTCATTTGTATCGCACTTACTTTTGTAAGAAATGAATGTAGCGTAAATTAAGCGACTCACACGTTTGTTTGTCAAACCTTAAGGGTAGTCTTCTTCTTCTTTTAATAGTTATTTCGAAATTGGAATTAAAGGAATTAAGTGCACCTTAAAGAGGCACCTATTTGCGTTCTACAACTACGTTTTCCTCACGATATAAGGGTACATGATGTTTTCTAAGTTTAACTTACCTATTGTAAACGTTTTTTGGCAAACAAATATTTATTTTATCTTTACCTCCATAGCTAGCCGCATCCGCGTGGTCTGTTCGTCCAACAGTTGCTGCTGGCAGTCTTGCAAGTCGCGTTGCAGTTTGGATATGTGTTGGTCGAACTTCTCCTTCTCTCTCGTGAGCTCTTGCTGTAGTTTGCGGTAGTCTTTGTCTTTGCGGACCGACATCTTGCCTTTGTTCTTCGTTGTGGTTGGATTCATGTCTTTTCTGTAATAAAACAGAGCATATTTCAATACAATACATTCGGATCCTAGCCGTGCATCAATGCATTTTGCGTTTCGTAAAATTTATGTGCACGTGTTTTATCATGATGGAATCACTTAGTATTCTTATACTTATGGAATATTAACTTCTGCAAAATGTGGGCTACATGCCCATTCAAAGCATCTTGAATAAATTAAAAGATATGATAAAATGTCTGCCTTGGGGATACAGTCGTGATCCTGTCTATGTTTTATCTATGGAAATAATTGTTCAATAACCAACCTATTCATGATCTCAGCGAGCTTGTTGACGGCCTGCTGTTTGAGCATGATCTCAGAGTTGAGCTTTTTGTTGAGCCGTTCGACGTCCTCTTGTAAACGTGCCAGAGTCGCTACACGCTCAGCCAACGCCGTGCCGCCGCGGCGGAGTTCTTCCACCTCCTGTATAGATAGACACGTCTCATACAACAGACATACACGTCTTAAACAAATATGAAGTCAGTTAAAAAGTGGCGTTCTTTTTTTTTTGCCTCATTGTAGGGTGTAAAAATATTGGCGCAGCCAGAGGGATATTTGTGCAACTACGACATATCAAAGTCAAATTCAAAGTCAAAAGTTAAAAAGCATTTATTCAGTAGGACCGCTGGGATCACTTTGAAACGTCTTAAAACTAGGTGATTCTTATGACTTAATTAATAATTAGATTTTCATGCATTCGCCTCATCCACTTGCAAAATACATTTCTAAATAATTGCAAGCAAGATCTGGCGCGAATTAAATTGATGAAGCAACCAAAAACTTTTACATCTGCTTAAATCATTATAGTACTTAGATGATTTATGCAGCGTCAGGCAGGATGCAACCTATGCCTACACTTAATGACACGCTGTTGTGCCTGTGACATTGACTGAAATAGTCCTTAAATTTTCACATAGGAACGGTTCCGTGACAAGGCTCTTTTATGTTAATTTCTGAAATTTTTTAAAAGAAAATAGACAAAATCCCTTTTTTTAAGTTGTATCTTTAAGTATAATCACTAGATTTCATTTACTATTTGTTGTACAGCGTGAAACGTAAAAGTTCTATGTGTCAAGGATACGTTCCTAATACCATAATCCATCCTCCAACTACAATATAAAATACAATAGTATCGAAAACCGTTGCCGCTTTTACAAGACGAAGTTACCTTTCTCTGCAGATCAATAGTAGCCCTGTTCTCATGATCCCGATCCCGCCAGCCGGCCAGCGCCGCGTCCCTGGCCTCTAACTCAGCGCGGTGTTGCGAGGCCGCCTCGCGCATCTCCAGGTCTTTCATCGTCTTCTCCTTCTCAAGTTCTCCTACTGTCTCCTCTGCTATGGACCTGGAAATAAATGGATTTGAAACCGTGGCATTGGTGGAAGGAGTGGAAGATAAGGAGCCTTTGCAGTGAGACATGATTGGTTAAAAAACTGTGAAACGTGAAATTTTTTGATGATCTCAGCGTCGAGACAAATGCTTGCATGATATGCAAATATTTGTTCCTGGTCTGGGTGTTGTGCACTAATTAAGTAAGACACTACAAATGAAGTATAGAAATGATAACTAACAGTCCAGAATGATCTTCTACATCCCTTCCATCCTCATCTATTCTTTAAAGAGAGAAGACACATGTAATTTTCGTTAGTAGTCTTTAAATTCATGGTCTCCGCGCTGCCGCAATATTCCTTTCATCCGAGCACAAGGGTCGGTGGCACTCAACATGTTAAAGAGAGAAGAGATTAGTACACCTGGCAATGACCTTGGAAGCTAAGCTAGTAAGCTGATGCACCAATCCAATGTCTGATCACGTGATGTCAATGGCCCCGCGTATCAACCTATCTTAACAAACTAGGTAAAGTATAGGTAATCTGCTATTGTAAAGAGAAGAGGGATGTCACCTGGCTATGGCCTCGGAGTCCGCGCGTGCTATAGCCAACTGTAGCTGGTGGAGAAGACTAGCCCTCTCTTGTTCCAAGTCCCTCGCCGAACGCGTGCTCTCGTCCATCTGCTGGCGGACCTCGTTGACCTGGCTGCGGTACATGTGGCAGTAATGCTGCTCATTCTCCAACTGGGAACGTAGCTCTTCGCTCTGGTGGACAATTTTTTATTTTTTAAATGATGAATGGGTCGGCTCTTGACCTCGAAACTCTCACAGGTAAGAATGAGGTCTACGATGGAGCGAGCCTACCCAGAAGGTGCCTATTAACTCTCTTCTTAAAAACAACAGGGTCGTAGCTCAGCGGAAATACAGACAGACGCTGGAAGCTGATTCCAATTTTTTAGCAGTGCGCATAATGAAAGAACTTTGAAAACGCTTAGTCCTAATAGATTAGTATTTATGTTTTCGTATGAAACGGTTGAATACGGATTTGGATAAAAGTTATAAAGATAGAGCTTACACCCAGGTGAGCATAATCCCTCTAAGATTTATAGATTGAAGTCTCTTTAATTTGTTATATGTATTAATATGTAACAAACAAACAGTAGAAAAAGTTAACGAGATTTATTTACGTGTTAATTCAATATAAAAAATAACACACAGCATACTTGGAGACAAACATTTCGCAGAAATGATACAATCAAGATGTAACAAAACAATCATAAACAATAGTCGCAAAGTAGTATTTTATACTGCAACAATATTAGTCCCACTTGAAGAAGACCAGGAAATTAAACAAGTACAACGCATTCCTGTATATTAATGGGTGACAAGATCATTACTGTAGTATTTTATAAGCATGCTCTATTGCCAAGGCCCAATGTGCGCGCTGGCGACCAATCTAATAAAAACATCTTTACATATTGAAAAATATGGTGCGAGTAGAAACGTTTGCTTTAATGCGACATCGACCGACCACTTTGTTCAAGCTTTTACGATATCCTTTAATACAAACGGTTGGTATCAATTTTAACTTAGCTGAGGTTTATTTAAGAACATAGGTAATTGAGTATTATCCGTATATTAACCTAAGTATATTGATTGGAAAACGAATAATTTATTCCTTTTCCCGTTTTTCACAGCAGTTGTCGCCCACGGCTTTCGTAACATAACCGAAACTACAATAAATAAATTAAGGTAAATGATAGGAATTACTTGATGCTGTAATTATATTTTATAGACGGCAGCTTGGTAACTTTTTTTCAGAATCTTATACGTTATAAAACATCAAGTCCACTTCAGATTCCAAGAATATTATCAAAGTATTGACAAAGCATCTGCACAATAATATTCTAGGAAGCAGGCGCCTATCCATTAGGTGTGTGTTTTACGATTAGTCTTGAGCTATAATAGTCAGTGCATGGCATTTTGAATCGGTACTTAGGTACTTGCATAAAGTGGAAATAGATAGTACCTACAATATATATTGTAGGTACAATATATATTGTAGGTACAATATATATTGTAGGTACAATATACAGGGTGTAAAAAGACGTCTACCGAAGCCGAAAGGGGTAGGTACAGCATCCCAACACACAACTAAATCCAAAAGGATTTTCCGAAAAAATCATTATATCCGGAGAAAACAACGTTTGAAGATTACTGTTTGCGTATGTACTGGGCGCGTTTTTATCCGTAGATTGCTGGATTTTGAGTTTTAATTGTTTTTTTCTTTTATAAATTAAATAATTACGTAGGTATAGTCTTATTATGGTGTACTAGTAGTAAATAACTAGAAAATAAAATAAAATGACGTAGCTAAGTGAAAATTTTTTTGCGTTTTTTTTTTCGCTAAATATGTTCAGAATCATGGTCTGATTGCAACCCCTCAGTTTTCGGTAGCAGTCTTTTTACACCCTGTATATTGTAGGTACTTGTTGTAATATATTGGAATATTTTATAAATTATGCTTGTCTATTTGTTTTCGTAATGACAATTCTAATTACTGTATTTATTGCAAAATGTTCATAAAACTATCCAAAAGATTTTGATTATTTTTTTTATATTAGCTTGCGTTTTGATCACACATTCAAGCAGTCAGTGGGTTAATTTAGACTTTTACGAGACTTAACATAGTGAAGATCGTAGTAATGTTAGTTAAAACATTCGTAACTAGAATCTTAAAATAATCTTATCCTTTGGTAGCTAATAATTCATAATCATTCGAGCTTTATAACTTTTTATACAATTTTAGAATTATAAATGTTGAAAATATTGTGTAGTACCTTTTTGTACGCAAACGATAATTCTATCTACAGAATGAATCTTAAAAGTTTGTGTCATAAATATCAAGGCCGGCGATGAATACTTTTCATACTTGAGTTCGTGAGCCAGCGAGAATGCAATATACATAATGTTTTTATCATGCTCCATCTAGAAATATACCTACCACACCAAACCTTACAATAATTGATGTAAGTGCACATAGCCATGAATGTAATATTGTAAAAAAAGACGTTAAGTTTTTTATGAATCTGCATATGAATCTAGTTACAATGATATCTTTTTAAACCTGAATAACTCCATAAATAGTTCATCGAAATATAAGCGTGTCAGAGGTTAATATTCCTAGAATTAACATGAATACATTTTCTGATAATAGTTCAGAACATAAGAATGAGTCGTGTTGAAAAACCGCTGTGTAGTTAGTTATACAAGTTACGTGGTAGTGTGTTTATTTATTTGGGGACATCTTTTGCGCACACGCAGGTATGGATCGTATAAGGCAAATGTTGTGCGAGTGTGTGCATGTTTGACTACAATGACTCACTATGTCGTAATGCCGGAGGACAGTCTATTTCGGCGCGATGTGATTATGATTAATTCAAAAGAAACAGTAGGGAATTTGATAAAATCGTTTGTTGATATCATTACATTCTACGTTCAAAAAATATTTACCTAGATAAGAATATGGCAAGTTTGGATGTGATGACTTAAACGCCTTCATTCACTATCGCGATAGCGACTTGGTGCGGAGCTTTCTAGATTATTTCATAATGTTAATGAGAATGTTGTTTTGCATATTTGTTTTGTATTATTTTTATCCTCAAGTATTCGTGAGACTCTGTTAAACATAACGCGTGACGTCAATTCATTCATTATTAGTAACTTTAATTGAATATTTGATTATTCAACGAAGGCCATTTTTATAGATGGGAATCGCTTATTACTTCATATAAATATGTTTGTAAACATGATCTCAAGCTAGGCCTAGGTGTACGTGTATTGACATCATAATGACAACATCGCATAATTTTGCGATATATGCCAGAATTATTCTTTAGCGAAATCTCTGATTCATACATGACGGTGTTGACCTGCAAATCCGTTACGTTACGCTCAGGTACGTGCCTTTGGTTAGTTCTCGCGAAACAACATCTTTCATTGTTTCACTTTTAATTAAAGTTGATAATTGTCAAACACAGTAACTCAACTAATAGACTCTAGAAAAATGCTCCAAGACATCGATTGTCCGTGAGTTAGCTGAAGGTCATTTACTGTCGGGAATGTCTCCCGTTCAAGCTCGTGATGTCTCGATCGATTTGACAGGCATGCTTCAGCCACATTAACATACTTACTGTGCGCTGTGTGCGACATCAACACACGCAACGTAAGATATTGAACAAAAAACATATATATTTTAGCTTGGTAATAAAACAGTTTTTTGTAGTCATCTAAAAAAGTTGAAAAATCCGTTCTTTCATCGACTACATCGAGGATTTTTCCCAGCCATGCGATACTAGTAAATTTTCTTAACTCGCAATCAAATAGATACATAACTATTTACCCTGCTCTTTCAATATTCTAACGTCCTATTTCTTAGTGAAAGGTGAATGTATAACAGGGTTAGTCTTCAGCTCAAGTAAAATATACTCCATAACTTGCTTTCAATATATTTCTAAGTGAATGTTTTCAGCTTACCCTAGCATAGTGCATATCCCGTTCAGCGCTGGCAGCGGCTAGTTTCTCCGAGGTCTCGTGCAGAGCGGTGCGGATAGCGTGCAGATCTCGCGCTCTTGCATCTCTTTCTGCCTGAGCGGTGCGCGCGGCGGCCTCCGCAGCGTTCACTTCGCCGCTCACAGCGGCACGAGCTGCTCTTTCCTGCTCTAACGCAGCGGCTAGACCTATGACCTGGATAAAAATGAATGAATTAATACAACATACAACATTATGTGCAAGACAAAATATATTCTTACACATTCCATCTCACTAAGGTCTTAATTGTGTATGTGTGTAGATTGCACATTCACGTTATTTCATACACGTGAACGCTCTGTGGACGCAGGAGCGCTCAGTATCGCTTACGCACACAGAAGCAAAACTACGCACACAATTAAAAGAAATCTGCCTTCGTGAGATACCTAATAATAAACTCTACTCTGTAACCATTTAATTGGCTTTTTGGATCGAAGTACATCTGCTATCCTGTTTATAAAGCTGTTGATTTATATTAAATAAATAAATATATAAATTAATTCATGCGAGAAGATCAAATAAAGACTAAATGCTGATTCAGATTGTTTTAATTACAGTGTCGGTACACTGTTTAATGTAACCTATATACACTGTAGTCGTGAGTAATACCTTTTCGCTTTCCTGCCGATGTTCGCCCTCTAGTTTCTGCAGTCGTTGCTGCATCTGTCGGTAGTCCACACTGAGCATGGACATCTGACGCTCCTTCTCTTGACACGAGGACTCGGAACGTTGTCTCGCCACCTTCTCTTCGTTCAGCTTATTTTGAAGAGCTGTGCCATAAAATATTGTGAAAAGATAGCTGCATACATAAAATCATGAGACGAAATAATGAGGTGTTTTGTAAACTATGCAGCAGGCGGATAATTACTTGATTGTAGTAATGAGTTACGAAGAAAATAAGGAGTATGAGTCATAATGAAATATAATTTTAAAGGAGTTAAAAATTGAATTTAGGTACTAGGTACAATGAATTCTAATAAAAATGAAATAAACTGGCATGGATGAACTCGGAATTCTACAAAGGACGGGAAGGAAGATAAAAATAGCAAACACAACTATACCTTTAAATATTACTTCCAATGCTCCTGAGGCATGCAAAAAGTGAAGGTTTGTATATTTTTGGGACAATTTATAGTAGCTCAAATCGTGAGAGGATAACATAGCAAGAGCTTCACTCGAGAGGTAACTAGGATCATACAAAGAGAAATGACGAATATTTACCCTTGACAAGTTCTAGATTGGCTTCTTGCTTCGACAGCAGCTGTGAGCGTTGCGTGTCCTGATGCGCGCGCACCTCTTGTTGGTAGAGATGCTGGGCCGCGCGGAGCTCGTGCGCCAACGAAGCACATTCCTTCTCAAGAGCAGACACGCGCTCGGTCAACTGGCGGTTGTCGGACATGATCTGAGCCAAGCGGGCGGACGAGCGCTCCAACTCAGCGTGTGCCGCGTTGAGTCGACTGGTCGCTTCCGCCACGGCAGAGTCAGAACGTTGTTTGGAAGCCTTCATAGCGCTCAGCTCCTCGGTGAGAGTGCACCTCTCTCTTTCGAGGGTTTCTCGCTGCGAGCGCAGGCTGGCCAGCGTTCCGTCGTTGGCGGCCGCGGCGGCCGCCTGCGCAGCTGATAGCTCGGCCGCCTGCTTTCTCGACTTAGCCGCGGCTTCGGTTTCGTGTTTCAACTTCACACGCAACTCCGAAAGCTGCTTCTCAAGAGCGTTGAATTTATCGTTGTAATTTTGCAAGTTAGTTATCTCCTTCGATCGTTTGCTCTGTTCCTCTTCAAGGCGACGCTTGGCGTCGAAGAGGTTCGCTTCTGCTTTCTTTCTGGCTTCACACTCGACGTCAGCCTTTCGTTGAATTTCTTTCAAGTCGTGTCGAAGTAGAGCTATCTCCTTGTCGGCGTCGGCTATCATCTTTTTGTTCCTTGCATCCCTCTGGGCGAACTCGTCTAGTTGGGTGCAGAGAGTCGTCTGATTATCTTCTAACTTGCGTCGCCCATCTCTTTCCCTTTCAAGTAATTTCTCAAGCTGTAGTATCGCTTCGGAGCCGACGTTGTTGATGTGATTATTAGAGATTGTATCGACGACATCGGCCGCCTTTAGCTTTCGACTACAAAGTTGATAATCGCCGTTATATGTGAAGCCGACGAAAGGCAAGTGGTTTCCAACAAACGCTTTTGGCACTGGGAATGATTCGTCCAGGGCGTCAGATTTTTCTATATCATCAAAATTCCTAGTGTCATCGTCACTGGATAATTCGGGCACTACTGGAGGCACAGAATCTCTCAAATTCTCAAAACTCCACTGGTCATTGTTGAAGAAAGGATGTAGTTTGATCTCATCAACACTGTTCTTTCCCAATCTTTTGATTCTGTCAGTTAGCAAACCTCTAATGAGAGATTTAGCATCTTTTGATATTTCTATATCATCAGGAAACTGTAGTGAGTTTCTATGGTCCATGATCTTCCCGTAAGTGCCTACTAAGCTGTCGGCATAAAATGGGGGATCACCTATTAGCATTTCATAGAGGAATATTCCCACAGCCCACCAATCACACTCCCTACCATAAACACCTTCACCATTTTGTGATTGCAAAACTTCAGGTGAAATGTAGTCGGGAGTGCCTACTGCATTACTGGCTCTCACCAGCCCATCGGGTCCCATCCTCATGCAGGTGCCAAAATCTGCCAATTTCAAGTGACCATATTTATCTATCAACATATTATCTGGCTTAACATCCCTGTGTACAAAACCCATGCCGTGAATTACATCTAGTGCTAAGACAATTTCCATTGTGTAGAACTTCGCCCACTTCTCAGGTATGTCATAGTTGGACATGAGACTGACAAGATCACCACCAGGCATGTAGTCCATCACCATATAGAGATACTTTGGGTCTTGGAAAGCAAAGTGAAGTTTTAGTATCCATTCAGAGTTTGCATGAGCCATAATGTGTCTTTCCTCCCAAAAGAATGTGGAATCTGATCTTTTGATCATTTCTACCTTACTGAGCAGCTTCATGGCATAGACTTGTCGTGTTGACTGGTGTCTGACTAGTTGCACCTCACCAAATGCGCCACGGCCGATGACCTTGATTAGATCAAAGTCTGTTGCCTTCATCCGCAGATCAATTACATCTGAGGCAAACTCTTCATCTACAACAATACAAACATATTACTTGAGAAATAGTCTCTGAATGAGACGTACACTGACCAAGTTCACACGTCACCTTGAACCTGTCTCTTCCAAACATTCCCCTATCTATGCCTTACCTATCAATAATATAACTTACATTGTAATTTTTTGTCTTTCTTTAAAAAAAGATTGACTGAATTAGTATTTTTCTTTGATAAATATTCTATGAGCTCTTTAGTTTGATGAAAGAATGAACCAACATAACTGTAGATAAAATAACTGATTTGATAACAAGCACAAGATGATAAGACATGTAAACATGTTTGTTATTGTGCATGTATGTAAGTAAAATGCACATTAATAGCTGTCTATCTATAATATAATATTACCATTTGATCGATAGAAGCACTAAATGTGCAAAAAGCACTAAGCTACAGATTACACAAATACTTGCCCCAGGTTAGCAAATAAAATACTTAGGCTGATAACCTCAACCCTAATAGTAAGTTCAAATGAGTAAGTGGCAACTCTGGTAAAGTAGTTTGTAACAACCAGAAAACCTCCATCACTGCCTAACAGCTTAGGGATATGATCAAGTGGGTGAAATAGTTAATTAGAATATCTTTGTATAGTAAGTAATGCAGTAGAATATGTTTGCAGGTAAAGGACTCACAGCGACTGGTGTAGGCCTCGACGTTCTTCATCCGGCGGATGGCTGGATGGTCGCAGTCCGAGACGAGCGCCACCACGGTGTCCAGCAAGCCGTCAACATTGCCGATAGAGCGCGAGTCGCACAGCCGCTCCTCAACGGCCCGCAGCCGCGCTCTCCTCTCCTCATCCTTCACGTTCTCCATACCGACCGCGCTACTCACGTCCACTGCCACTGCCGCATTTACACACCGTACATTCTCCCCAATACTCTCCCCTCAAGAAACACCACTCTCATCACGACACATCAACCGCTCGCCAGCTCTGCGCTGCTGTTGCGACGGCTCCACTGAAAACTTATGCTACGCACACGAAATGTTTCTCATTGTACAAAATTCTGTTACTACAGCTCAGAATGACAGCAGATAAAGGTGGTTCTCACAACAAAGCATATGCACCGTTGCTCACACAGCCGAACGATAACACATATTTATTGATATCTAGTGATTTGGAATCGCGCACTAACACTAATTTATGTACGATTTTGGCACAACATGGGAAATTTTTACTAAAATTGTGAATAAAACCGCTTGCTTGACTGATGGATGATCGAACACATCGAACGTGAAGTTAACTGCGAATCATGTAGAACTAGTTCATTCATTCATTCAATCCCACAGCTGAAATTTGCAACGATATTCATACTAGTTCTATAGTCTATTTTTTCCATAGACTAATTTGATTCACACTACAACTACATTATATACAAATGATACAAATATACACATACGAGTCATCCTTTTTGTGATACGATACGAGTTACACAATATATTTTTAAAGTGAAAAGCGCCTTTGGGAGTTTTGAGATGAGAAAAATCTTGGATTCGCCTAGAAGAGGTCACGTGACTGCTCACCGATACTGGGTTATTGCGTATCTTGAAATCGATTGTCAGTCATCCCAATGGCAATTGAAGTCTTGTGAATTGAAAATAAGAATGACAATATTGCCAAATTAGGCAATGGCCAATGAGTTACACAATAATGGCGCCGCCAGCCAGCCCGCCACGCGCGTGCTGGTGAAAATTTTAAAGTGAGAATGCTATCAATTTTACAATTATCAGTTGTTAAAATTTTGCACTTCTGTGGGCACTCCCGGGAGTGCCACTGCTTTTTTGCTGTAATTAAAACACCCACCGCATCGCAGGGAATCCTATTGTAGGCCTGTGTTGTGATTTCTAATATTATATTTTTGTCTACAGTGAAATACATACCTACATGTTATGTATTGTATTTTTGCACATTATTAATATGATAATGGTAACGAATTTATATGAACAAATCATTAAATTTTTTACTCTTACTTAAGTACCTCAAAAACGAAATTCGATTCCACTCCACGAGTTGTTGTAACGACTCTATGTAATTCCGTACAACGTGAGGTTAGATGACAACTGAACTCTGAAGTTTCGTTTCCGCTAGGAGAGAAATAGTGTTCTGTGTGAGTTTCGTGCACCGTGCTCGTCAGAGTAATATTGTTCTGTGGCACGGTGTCACTCGCACATTTTCTAACTAATTGCGTTTCAGCGTGACACTTTTTCGTTTGTAATTAAGTCCAAATTACAGGTGCAATTAATAAGGTCGGCCACATTTCTAGCAATCGGTTTTGTCATAAAATACGATTAATTTACGATAATATTTATCGATGCGCTTTATAAATTCAGTTGTACTGAACTCCATGGATCCTACAACATTAATGTAATGTAATGAATAAACATTTTAGTCCGTAGTCGTTGTAAGTAGGACTTCTAGAAAAATGAATGAGCTACTTATCTATAGACAGTCATAGACAAATAACTCCTGTCAACCTTAAAATCCTGCTTGTCAATATTTTTTTTTCATTCATTCGATGGAACATGGCGGTGCTAGACAGGATGTGCATTGAATTTTTTTGATTTTTGCATAATTTACCAACGACTTGCAAAATTAGATTTAGTTTGCAGTTTACTTAATTACTGTTAGTGAAAAAACAAGTTAAAAAAGTGCCAAGTCAAAGTAAGATCTCAAAACTTTCGTCTGGACATTTTATTTCTGCAATGAAAATTATTACTTCGTTGGTGTAAAAATAATTGTGACAAATATATCGCTTAAAATCAGGTAAATTGTTGTTTTATGTATTAACGTTTAGGACCTGTCTATATAACATTAACCTAAGAAGATACCATGTAGGTTGCTCCATAGGATCTCAATAAAAAAGTGACGAAAGTGAATCTGTGTGCCCCATTTTGGTTCAAGTTCACTCTCGTGTTATTTTGCTAGCTTATTTTTAGTTCACATATTCTGAAATGTCTTCTCTTTTAACAAAGTGAACAATACAGTTTGAAATCTTTACCGTCTCTGCAGAGGTTCAAACTACTAAAAAATCTCTGCCCTAAAATCACGTGTCCTGTGGGTCGGTATGGGGTCAATAACTCCCTAACTTTAGAAGATAAATGTATTTTGACTAATCATACCAATACCAAGTGCATTTATGCAGAGATAGATAAAAGCAATTTATTTATAAAGACATAAATAGAACAAGTAATAAATAAAATGCGCGATTTGATCTGTTCAATAAATCTGCGTATTCGAGTTTAGTACGCAATAAAGGTAGTCTGGATAAGTCGGGATGGAAGGCAATCGCGTGCATGTGCAGTGCAAATGTAGACGCAGGGCGCAGAACGAGAGGGCGTCGAGGTGGGCGCGGCGCGGAGGGTGCGGGCGGGGGGCGGTCCGGCCTCAGTCAGCTGTGCCCGCTCTGTCATGCAGCGCCGCGGCCGTCTATGCGCCTGTACTCGGTGCTGTGCCGTGGGAAGTGCCCTATATTTGCCTAATTGTGACCCTTCATTGAACCTCCACAAGCATAAACTTTGTGGCAGGCAAATATAAGGGCATCCTGACATAGATAGAGCACAAAGAACAGGTGTTTTCATATCAGTACTAAACACAGCTACATTTCTTTGTTAACACAGTGAGAGCATGCATGGTGTTTAAATACAGAGCATATAGAGGGGACTTATGTGAGTACAAATGTGCTATTATCTTATCAAATTTTACATTGAGATGACATTTTGGATGATCAATACTGTTTATGTAAGATACCAGTGGCTGTTTCACAATGTTTGAATTGTACTATACACTGATCAGTGATTTGAACAGAATAATAACTGTCCTAGCTGTCTGAGATGCTCGTCACAAGTGAAAATAGTGTTTTTCAAAAATAAAGGGTGTGTCTCTTTGAGTGATACTGCTCTCATATTCAATTAAAGTAGGTACTTAGCCTGATCTTATGTTTCTGAGGCTAGGTTTAAAACTAATAATTATTACACATTTTAAACTTTTAAATAATCTATTATCAACCTTACTTATAGAAATTCAATTGAACTAAAAAAAAGTTTAATAATAAGTGTCCAAATGCTCAAAAGGCTATCTTGTGCTCTTTAAAAACTTTCTAATATGAGGTAGACCTACCTCTACTCTTAATTAATTCAAATCAGCGAAATTTAAGATGACCTGGACAAACATTACATAACATAGTTAAGTGTAAACTTAGTGTAACAAGTTTTCATTGTTTCTTGTATGTTTAGCCGTAGCCATTGTTGTGCAATCAATAATTTTCAATAACTCCTCTGGTAGTTCCTGCAAGCTCACGATAACACTCACAGCTATGTTCATGTTTGTACTGTACTCAGATTGAGTGTAATCAAAAGTTGATTAAAAATATTTATTCATTTCCTTTTGTTCTTTATGCTGAACATGCTTACTCATGTCTGAAAACTAAGTAACTATTATTATGTAAACCAATTTTTCTATAAAGTATTATTCATGGATTCAAAAATAAATTCAAGGACAATGGGGGATATTTGATACCTAAGAGAAACGAACAAATGACACACATAACTACTTAGGTTCTGTCTAAGTAAGATATGTAGTCATATAATGTAACAAGAGATGTCACACTATCCATTAGGTAATCTGTTTTTCTTTTAGGCTTGATTTAAATATTAGAATGAGTGATTATAAATGCATAGCAAAAGTTTTCAATTAATCCTTATGTATGGTATGGATCCATGATCAATCGAAATATCATCCTATTCAATTCAGCTGTTAAAGCGAGCATGAGGGAACTAGAATTTTTGAAAGGAAAAGCCTAGGATTTTGAATGCGTGAGGCACAGGACCGGAATTAATGGTGTAAACAGAGGGAGGCCTATACCCAGCAGTGGGATATTCTTGGCGATGATGATGAAAGCATAGGTACTTTTATGCCATGCTCACAGGTTGTCAAATTTATGATCATGTGAAATAAAGGTTCATTTCAAATAGTGAAATAATGTTTCCATTAAGTGCACTGGTTACAAAGAATACTCCATAAAACTCAACAGAACTTGCACTCATAAGGTTAATAGTAGGGTAGGTACTTGGAACCGGATGTGAGTTGATGTAGAGAGCACCAACAGTAGCGGGTTGTTGTTGCAGCGCGCCGGCGGCGTGGCGGAGATGGCTACGCTCATCCAGGAGAACGGGATCAAGGAGCTGAGCAAGGGCGGACATGGCATCTCCTCGCACATGGTGCCCGACCACGAGTACTGCGAGGGCTCGGCCGCGGCCGCGGCGCAGCCCGACGCCGCCGCGATGGAGATCGCCCCGCAGGAGGAAGACACGCCCGAGATAGACATCATGATAAACAATGTCGTGTGCAGTTTTAGTGTAAAGTGCCACCTCAATCTGAGACAGATTGCCCTGAAGGGAGTGAACGTTGAGTTTCGCCGCGAGAACGGCATGGTGACGATGAAGCTGCGGCGGCCGTACACCACGGCCTCCATCTGGTCGTCGGGGCGCATCACTTGCACCGGCGCCACCAGCGAGGACCAGGCCAAGGTGGCGGCGCGTCGGTACGCGCGCGCTCTACAAAAACTCGGATTCGAAGTCAGATTCCAGAACTTCCGAGTAGTCAATGTATTAGGAACCTGCCGGATGCCTTTCGGTATAAGAATCATATCCTTCTCCAAGAAATATAAGGAGGCAGAGTGAGTATATTTTGATGTTACAATAATCAAATTGGCTCCTGACCACACCCTCTTTACTCGGCTAAAAAGTTGTGACTGAAATGTTTATTTTCTAAGCGGTCAGTATGATAAATGTGTCCTTGGACTTGCATCTGACTACTAGAGTTAAAGTCATGAGTCTGATTAATGTTGTTTGCTATGCCAGGGTCATTGCATAATGTTAGCATAACAGGAGATACTCTGTCACTGATTTTATTGTTACCTGCCATATAAGTATATGTACCAGTGATTTGTCCAGCCTTATTCCTTGACAAAATAACAGAAAATCATTAGATTTAACTTTAGATTTCTTCCGTTTTTTTACTTAAATGCTATTAGTAAGATTATTTAGCAAATAGAATAATTTGAATGTGCCTCTGACTACCCCTTTTAGACAATAACAAAGGATCTTCAGTAACTTGATCTTAGATAATGTCTACCGTGGCTTGGAGATACAGTTGTGATCCTGTTTCAGAAAAAGCACTTTAATTCAGTGTGCATATTCTGCAGTTAGTGTACAACTAACGAACATTGTTTTTTAATTGGAGTCAATGAAATAAAACTGTAGTTCATTACCTTTGTGTAGTAAAGTTTGTTGACTGATTTAGATTTGTTCCACTAATGATGCTAAGAATAAAATATAATATTTTTGTTTCATTTATGTGATAGCTGATAGAAGTATTATACAGTTTTTAAGACACAAGGATTCTGTGTGTATTCTGTGTGGTTATTTAAGAATAAGATGAGTAAAGGATATCTGTTTTCAAATTGTAAATCTAAACTATCTTTCGCCCGCGGCTTATCTTGTTACAACATTTATTGTCAAATCTATTCAAGTCTCTTCTGCCAAGATGTGGGCATGTATCAAATATGTGTTTGGACATGCCTCTGACTATCCCCCCTTAGACATCTTCAAAGGATCTTTAATAAGTAACATAAAAAGATCTGAGAGAATGTCTACCGCACTTTGGGAATACAGTTGTGAAGCTGTTTACGTTTTTTTTTCTATTCAAGTTTCATTATAGTTTAACAATTTAGCATCATTATAAACCAATGATATAAACTATTAACAGTTTAGTAATGTCTGCATCTGCCTATGTGGTATTAAAACATTTTCTTTTCTGTTTCAGCTATGAACCAGAACTTCATCCTGGTGTTACTTATAAGCTATATAATCCTAAAGCCACACTAAAGATATTCTCTACGGGAGGTGTTACAATCACAGGTAAGATCTTTTATTCACCCTTTTTATTACATATCCACAGTCACTTTTGTGAACGAACATAATCTGCCTTATTACAAAAAAGTTAAACCTTAGTTGAACACCATATTGGCACATGTCAAAACAAAACTGTTACCACAAAAAGCTTTCTATGTACGAGTATTTAAAGATCGTTTTTCTTGAGACAGTTTTTAATCAGTGCCTCGCTAAACTCTGTTCATATTTTTTGTAATAAGAAGGAATTAATTTGTTCTAAAGGGCAGACTTTGTTCCCAAGTTCTAGACCTGGTTTAGCTAATGAATAACATTAAAATAATAACAACAAATTATAAAATTGCAATACGAGGTTACCTATTGAAGTTGAGTGCATTATGTGACTCAGTTACATACAGGATGGGATAATTTAGCCATCAAAACGTTCTTCCGCGGATTGTATTAGAAATTTAGAAGTTCACCTTTACGCTGCTAGGGACGCTGCCTAGTTCAGCTAGGTATATCTGAATATTGAAGATGATTAAACTATAGCTAGCTACACCAATTATTCCTTCAGTTTTTAAGTCTCAGTTCTCCATGATATTACTATGACCATTTTAAGGATCGGTCGACTTTGACATAATAGCGGGTACTTCTCGTGAGGAAACCCGCAGGCATATTGGTCTCGTTGAGTGTAGGCATAGGTTGCTTCTGATCGATATAAATCATTCATTATAGGATGTGAAGGCCTAAGTTTTTTTATGGTGACTTTAGCTGATGTTTGAATTGCAGCTCGCAGCGTGAACGACGTGCAGTCAGCGGTGGAGCGCATCTTCCCGCTGGTGTACGAGTTCCGCAAGCCGCGCACGGCCGCGGACGAGGAGCTGTCGCTGCGCAAGCGGCTGCGCGCGGGCGGCGCGCCGGCCCCCGCGCCGCCGCTCGCGCCCGCGCCGCCGCCGCGCCTGCTCACGCTCTCCGACGACGAGGCCGAGCCCGCCGCCGCCTGGCAGTGACGCCCGGCGGGAGCGACGTTCATGCCAAAGATATTTATTACGGAGGTCCGGACCGACCCTCCCCCGACCCGTCTCTCAGTGTGACCCCGTCGCGACTGGACGTTCGTAATCTCGCGACGATGCTCGGTCTCGTTTGTCGTTTGCCGTTATGATGATTTAGTGATAATAGTGTTCGATAAGTTTGTTCTAAAACAAGATGACTGAATGAATTAGATGTTAGTGATTGTAAATACGAAGCTTGGACATTAAAATGTTTCAGTAATATGAATCGTTTTATTTCAAGTAGATGTGTAAAAGAACGTAATTGTATAATCGAATAGATCAGTGCTTGTGGTCGGAGTCTGATTCCTGCGTGTCGTATTCGTCGCTGGTGAACCTCGCGTGGGACGGTCTCGCGGGCCTCGCTAGCCGCGCCGGCCGCGCCGCCCGGCCCTCCAGGCGGTACGTGAAGAAACCGGCCGGAGTCCGGATGTACGCGCTCATGTCCAACACGGACAGACGTGGCGTCTTCACCGCTGTACCTGAACAAATAAATATATTTCAAAGCACATAAAAATTGCAGTAACTTATCTTTAAATAATCTGCAAGAATGGAATGAGGACAGAGAACAGACGGGCGATGTGTAGCAACGCGGGCGCATCGTAGTTTTTACAACAACTGTTAGACAGCAGCTGGTTTCCTGTATCAAGTTTAAGAACGAACTCTATGACTTCACAAAGGGGAACGAGATTTCATTTTCAATCTGATTAAAATCTCAATAAAAATTGTTTTGATTGAACACTTTAATTAATCATCACGTAAATTAAACAAGAATTTCATTACAAAAGGACTATTTTAACTACCTAACATGCGTCAAAAAATACGTCGTCCATCATAATGAACACATACCTGTGATAATAGGAAGAGCGTGGTCACAAACTTCTGGCAATATTCTAGGGCGCGCGGTCCTCAAATGTTTCGCAGTGCGCGCCGGAAGGACGTTGAAGGCAGGCGAGGCGGCCGGTAGCGACGGTGACAGCACTCGAGGGGGCAACACGCGGCGCTCGGGCGATGAACTTGGGGATCTAGATATAATACATTATGACAGATTATATCGAAGGATTCCGCTAAAAGTAAGCCTTAAGTTTTTAAACTATCCACCTGAAGACTTATAACTTTGAACCTAGTTGGGACGGAACTGCACGAAAGCTCTTAATTATTACTGCCAAACCCAGTTACCCGTTGTGATCACGTACAACGGAGCAACAAAAGAGTTACAGATTTTTATTTACTTAAAAGAAAAAAAACCTGTGCACAAAAATGTATTTTTTGATTTCGTAGGTATACGAGTAACCTATGACCTACTAGACATTGAAATTCTTCTTTTAGTTCCTAACTGGTAATTCCTATATTTATAATCGCAATACAGGTGTATTGCGATCGCGATTGTCCTAGCTCGCTGACAGACGCATCCAGTTCATAATGGCGGTCAACAAAATGCAGTATCATTATTGATCCACTATTAAATCTAGACCGGTTTCGACCTCCATCTGCCACTAGGCGCCTCGAAATAATGTCTGGTTCAAGTAGTTCAAAGAACTTATAAATCAGCTTCATTATGGCAAACCGCCAAATTCATGCATAAAATGCACATGTTTTAAAAAGGACTGCTCTGTCACCCAGATTATTGTTGTACAAGTGACTACTTATTTCTAGGTGCCAGAATTTTAATAGCTATTCTATGACCTTTCTTTGCCGGTGACGGGGCGTTTTCTCCGGCGTCTCCCCCTTTGTTCCTTTTTCTTGTCCCGACTAACGCGAGGCGGAATAACGCCAATATGTCTGTAGTAGTCGCACAGAGCTTTCGCTATGGACCTGCCTATTTTAGCATCTGAATAAAATTAAGATAAGGATCATCACTATTTATTAATCGAAAGTAGTGTGCCAATCTTAATTTGCATACACTTGGCACCATTATTATGCAACGGCAACTTGAGTAGTAAAGATACTTACGTTAGGTATTTATTCTGTAAAAAAGGCAAGAAGTAGGTACTTGTGCAATTAAAAAAATTATCTCTTCTAAAATCTTTACTTTACTCTAAATGTCCGATCTAAGTGTAGGTACCTAATTTTGCCTTTTTTCCTCGTCGTCAGAAGTCAGTTAATTGATCATCAATGAAATGATTATAGTTTATAGTTCTAAGTAGGTGTTAATTTTTGGGTAGGTATAGAAATCCCCTTCGACAATCCCCTGCGTGGGGGTCCCCCAAGGTAAAATAAAAACATAAACGCACTAGTCCAAAGGATACATGCTTCTTCAGTATAATGAATGTATGGTCCTCTGGCACTCAGTCTTCGTCCTCCAAGAGACGCAATTAAGGAATAAGCGTCTACAGCGCCTAAGGGCAGAGCCCGGCGCGCGCTGCCGACGACTGTCGGGTCAGCGTTGAATAGGCACGCTTCTTGGCGCCAAGCTTCTATCCGGCCACCCAAGAACTTTGGGAGTACCGCGTGACGTTCAAACCTATGACACACAAGAATTTACATATATTTTCTTCACTTATAAGTATTCACAGTAGAGTGCCAGTGCAGATTCAGTTATTTCGTGTCGCGGTTTTTGTGATGGGGTGCGTGATATTAGGTAGGTAAGTAGACTATGTATGATACTCAGGTAGGTAGGTACTTACTATGGAATAACATGTTTTTCTCACCTGTAAACATCGTCGTAAGAATTTCCGCGAACAAAAACACCTTCGTGGCTTATGTCTGCGTGGATATCTATAATGAAATCCAGTTGCACATCCTGTAAAAGATTCATAGTATATTATTGTGATTCATAGTGTATTATTCTCCTAATGATAAGGATGCTTCTTCAACGTTATCCCCTCTGAAGCACCTAGTTGTAGGTATCAATCAATTAATCACCGCCAGATGAAATCTAGGTGAATATTGTAAGTCACATTTTCCAGTCATAAACGGCTTTCTATAAAAAGTCACGTGTCCAATTCAACAAACACGCCTCGAGGTACACGTGTTCGTCAATGAATAATGTGAAATCCTAGAAACAATAACTTACTTACAAAGTTTAGAAAAGTTGGAAGCTCTGGAAACTTTGAAAATTCACCGTAATTAAAAAGTACCTACCTACAGCTCTTTTATAAGACTGCTACCTTCATGTTCGATGTGGATTCATACTTGTACCTACTTAACTTACCTATTAGAATTTCGATAATTTTGTTTTTAGGGCATAGGTACCTAAGCTTCGACATATTTTTCTTTTTACTTTTTATTTAGAAAAAAGTTGATTAACAGTTCGATCACATGGCGGCCATAAGGTTTACCTTTATTCCCTCAGCAGTGAGTTTGTCTACCACATCGGTAGCTGCGATGAGTCCAGGATGTGCGAATTTGGTAGCGTTGTCCCAACTGCGGTTCAGATCTGCGCCCAGCAAATCCGACCTCTGGTTGCCAAGGAAGACACCATCGGGATTTAACATTGGTATTACCTGCAAAGCATATACACGTGGTTTGGAGCCATTATAAAGCTCTGAATTCTTTGATCACATTAACTAGTGTAATCAGAAGCGAATATCTCAGGATACATAAATAAATATAATATAAATATAAATAATGCTGGACTTTTCACACAGCATCATCTAGCCCCAAAGTAAGCAGAGCTTGTGTTATGGGTACTAGAATGACTGATAAACTACTTATATAATTTTTGTTTGTAAATACATATTATACATAGAAACACCCAGACATGATACTGTGATACGTAGTGAAAGAGCAAATCCTGCAAACCCTGCGGTACCGGTGAAATTTTTCGTATAATCGTTAATATTTTTTTAGCGCCACATTTTCTTGTATTTCCTAGGTAGGTGCACAAAAAACATTTATTTCTGCATCAGTAATGGATGACCTACATACATACAAAACTAACAAACAATATTTTTTCTCGGGAATGATTAATCGTGATTCCATTGTGTTGACCCTGCCATACCGACGTAGACCTATCATTAAATGAATTGTTTTTAAGCTCACGAGCTAGGTGGGTACTTGCCTTTATAACTATGCCGTTACGCAATGCGATCGCCTTTTCCGATGAACTCGCCATGTAGTCCAGAAAACCTGTTGGATTAGTTAACTTTTATATGAACCTTAGATGAGTCGTTTCTTAATATGTTTTCGATGGATGAGGTCCTGTCGATGATGTCACCACAGTGTCACTATGCGAATTTTAATTAATTATTATGTTTGACTGTATCAGTTTCTTAGAGCCAAACAAAAACCATATAAGTAGGTTCTTCAAACAAACAAGCACCTACAGTTCATCCAACGGATCTAGGCATTCGTGAAGTTAGCCGTTTGTCTGCGCATTAACCGCTTTTTCATACATAATTGTGTTCTGCGCAGACAAACGGCCAACCTCACGAATGCCTAGATCCGTTGGATGAACTGTACCTACAAACTCATCATGATATCATTGGTCTGCCCAAATTTTCCTACTGGATATAAGCCTTTCTGACTTTACTGATAATACTCGTTATGTATGATTGTTATTTAGTAATTTAAAATGTGACCTACCTTGACAAATGAAGGATGCAGGTGGTTCACCTCCATGACTCCTCGCCATGATGACGACGTACCGTCTCTTCTGTCCACCTTTACCTTTTAGTATTGGCACTTGGTCCTCTGTAGCAGTCTTGTTCTCTATGGTAACTAAATCTATCCGACGTTTTTGCTGTAAGTCAAGTAAAATTCACCATCATCATTATCATCACCTACGTATCACTCACTGCTGAGTTGGTATAGGCGTCTCTTTATGCCAGCCTCCTCTATCTTGCAATTTAATCGGTTTCAGCGATAAGGCCGCCCATTGTACTAATTTCGAACGTGTTTTATTTATGTTGTGTTTTGTTATTAATTGGTGTACAATAGAGTATTCATTCATTTATTTTTAAATTAAAATTACTTACTGGTGGATCATAAATCTTGCATCATTATTCGGTTTTACATTCAATCGCTCATTTTGGGAAAATTATGCATTTATGAATTCAATAGGTACATAAACTTCTAGCGTTTTTCTCTAACATTCTTAGACTAAGAAACTTACAGTAGTTTGAGCAATAGACTCTCTTGTGGCAAATGATTGCGCTTTCTTCTCCCAAATCGCTAGATGCTTCTGGAGCCGGGAGTAGGAATACGGGGCACCCGCTGAGAACTGGTAGATGTCCTCTTCGCGGTCGAACGCGAACGCTATGCTCAGGATCTTGTGGCCTCGGTGAAGGATGGACTTGTGGCAGAATATCAGCCTCCTAGGAATCCGCACCCTAAAATTAACATTACTTAACGTTCAGTCTTCCTTTAATTTATATTTTTATAGTGTTAAACCACACTTAGGTATTTCATCGAGAAATGAAGTCTTATCAAAATTTTCGATTCCTTTGTTTTTTTTTCTTTTCATTTCTCAGTCTCCCTTTGTTGAATCATGTAGGGGCAATGTAGGATTGCCCTTTCCTTACCATTTCATTCGAGACGTGGATCTCACTAAAGGCGTCATGTCTCCGTTGAAAAGAGTCAACTCTTTACCGAAGTTTACAATGTTGAAAATTACCCTCTGTAAATGAGATTGAATGAAAATACTTTAGTGTACAATGCACACCTTAAAACTACAAGATACAGTAGAAATGAGAACCATATTATTTCAATGCACTATGGGCGGCCTTATCGCTGAGAAGCGATCTCTTCCAGGCAACCTTTGGATGGAGAGGAATGTAAATGCATGGAAGATTGAACGGGTGTAAAAAATGAAACGGGCTTAGGTACGAGTTGCATAATCTAAATAATAACTGAGACACTGAAACTGAGACTAAATATGAGTATGAGACTTCAATAAGTATTAGTTAGTACTCGTACAATGGCAATTAAGGTAGGTGTTGTCTTGTGCTCATGCATACCTATCCAAGGACAATTACTTCGTCCTTGCTTATATCCTATCCTTTTCAGCTTCTAGTCACACCTATCCATGAGGATAATTAGGTAGTAGATATTAGATCCATGGAAATTATATGCCCTGGATAAAACTACGTGATGAAGGAAAATGCATCAGTTATGCCGTGTCGTTTCTCTTTAAATTTCAAATTAGGACTTACCTGATCCTGCCTCACATTCTCTACGGTAAAGTTGAACCAGAACCGCGCCCGCGGCCGGCAGGTGTCCGGCCTGACATGCAGATCGTATTCAATATCTGAGATGTGGTCTGCGCGACCAAGGTTACCGCACTCAAAGGCGGCATCGAAGCACAGGTGCCCTCGCTTCGCCTTTCCGCTGTGTCCCACTGGACGGACGATCAGCCGGTTCACGTTACCCAGACCAGTCTCTCCTTCGCTCTCTTCACTGTCTGGTGGTAGAAATAATTTTGAATACCAACTAACAGTTTGGCCAAGAAAGTGCTGGTGGATGATTGTGATAGTATTTACCCTTTTACATCTTTACAATGATATTGTTATACATAGTGATTATGATACCTATACCTAAAGTGTTAGGTTCCTTAGGTGGCAATCTATGCCTGGGTATACGACACGTGACGAGAAGCTGTAATGCCTAGATACCTGCTGTAATACCTACATATTACATTTGTTGAGATTTTGACTGTATTTTGTCCCTTTGGTTTTTTACGAGGAAGTCGTTGAGATAGGTCACTGTCGGTCACATTATCTAAACAACATTATGTTGCTCATATTTTGTGAATGGATTACCTACCATAATAAACAACAATCTATAAAGTAAACAAAGAGCAAATGTTTAGACGCACGATACCTACGATTATTAAATGCATGATTGATGGTTTGGCTTAGTTGACTTGACACACGCATACAATACTGATTAGTGAAATTTTGGTTTATTGCATTTTTTTTAGTGAATAAGAACTAAAATACTGGAGAAAATATTAAGAATTTTTAAAAGAACATGTAGGTATATATTGGTACCGTTAGGATCACGATTGTAAATTGTTACTGTGTGTTGCTCTTCGTAATAAGTCATCGCACCTAAGAAGTTCACTCCATGAGCTTTCAGGCCAAACTAAATCACTAGTTTGCAGAACAAGCTAAGTAAGGCATAGATTGGATCGCCGATTGACGGCAATAGGTACACTTCGATAAGTGCACGAATGTACAAAGAAATCGTTTACTAAAACACGCCATCGGACGATTGAATTCCTTTACACATATTTACCGTCAATTGAAACGTTGAGTTCTGTTATTTCGCACAGTTCCGGCAAGACTAGTGTGACTATTTCCTGATAATCTGCTTGTTTGCAGTGCCACAAGCGATAAGAAAGATAAATATTATGCTGGCATCTCTAGATCTTTTTAGTTTTAGGTACCTACATAAAATAATGTGAAGCCAAGCCCGTATAATTCATTTGTTTTACCTACCTAGTTACGACATCTAACCCATTGCACTTTTTACCATGTGTTCCGTTCTGATGAAATAGGTTTCTTAAATTAAATTACTGATCTACAACTTATAGATATTCATTTAAGTATAACTGTACTATGTAAAGGAAAAAGTATTGTAATGTAATTTCCTAGCTCGTAAACTTAGCCCACAGCCAAACTATTTCCGTAACAATCTTCACACTCCCAGGCTGTCTCATGGTGGCGCGAGTCACGCAATCCTTCGATGAATTAACCTCCTTAGAATGGGTTTATTTATAGACTCTAGTTTTACAACCATTTGTTACTGTAGCTAGTAAGTAGGTACATTACATATAACTATTGTAAAGTAAAATAAATAATACTTAACTGGTTTTACTCGAATTTTAAACTAACTGATCTGCAGGCCGATCTGCTGCATTCTTACGCCGAATCAGATGATTTTTTTCTAAATTTGAAAAAAAATAATTGACACAGGTTGTGGGCTATTTTTTACGGGGTTACAGCGCGGTGTGCAGCTAGTATGGAATTGATGTATGTTGACTTGACTATGACCGACTGAAATGCTGTTTGATGTAAGTAGAGTGTAGCTAAGCCATCACATAGGTAGGTATACATTTTATTTTAAAATAATAAATACCCTAATCATGTCATTAAGAGCATTTAGGAACCTATATCATGTTATGAAATGTATATTTTAGGATCTTTTAAACAAACATGAAGCAATAAACTTTGGACTGTATGTATTGTCTGATTTCAAATAAATAAATAAATTAAATAAACGTTTTTGAATTGAATTTTGAATATATTTCAATAAGATGACTAAGCAGCAACAATGGTAGGTATTATTTATGTTAGGTGTATAAAATGCATGCTGATGTGGTTGTTGCATCGTGTTGACAACAGGCACGACTCTATTTCGACTTTGCATTCTTACCTGACATTATCCCGGCTCAATATTCCGACCTTCCTTTTAATTTCGTATTTCACTTATCAAACGTCGTAAGGTTAAAGATTCCGCTTGCATTTCGTATTTTTCTTTGTTCTGCATCAGAGCTTTGTTGCCTCGTTCTGCCTGGTTGCCATGTAACGCCACGATGCGACATTTTCTTCCGCGTAATAATAACAAAAAACAAAAAATGCTTTTACTCTAATGCGTAATAGCTTTAATAGGTAATCACTAGTTACCGTTGCTAGGCAACAAAACTGTTGAGCGGTTATCATTTGCAGCTTTTATGTAACAACCCACTTCTGGGCATAATCCTGTGCAAACAAGTATCCAGTTCTTCACAAATTTTATGATTTAATTATTAAACATAAAGCTGCTTATTACATAAACGTTAAACCTTAGTTGAACCCCATGTTGACACATGTCAAAACAAAACTGTTACCACAAAAAAGCGTTCTATAAGCGAGTATTTAAGGATCGTTTTTCTAGGGACAGTTTTTTATTTAGTCTTAGTCTAAACTCGATTCATTTTCTTGTAATAAGACGGAAATACTTTACTGATGTGCAAAATAGATATAAGTAAGTACTTATAAAAAACACATATTACTTTGCTTACATACTACAAGTTCGACATTTAGGTCCTGTACTTTAATTAATAAATATTTAAATTACAATGCGCCACGTAGCGTCGTAGCAACGTAGACCCTTCGTAGACCACATAATAGGCTCATTTAAAGCAGATTTTTAGTACAAACACCTAGGTGTGATAGATAGATTATGTCTTCAATATGATGATTTTTACTAATTTTGACAAATATAACTTAATCTTATTTTAATTTTTAAGGTAACTTTTGCTTCGTAGTTAATGTGCAGGTAGACGTCTCGTAGCGTTAATTTACGGTAAAAGTAACAACTGATAGAGAAATATCATTATCAATATTCGATTATTATTATAAAATTGAGTTACTTATTTATTATAATTATGACTTCAAAATTTGGAATGTCCTAAAGCTAATGTACGACAGTAAAACTCGTGAGGTCTCAGTGCTACGACGGCGTAGAGGCGTTGACGCTACGTATGACTGCTACAGGGAGAGCTGGTTCATAAAAAAACAAATAGTTTACGAATATTGTCATTTTATTTGATAAATAAATAATTAAAAACTAGTTACGTGTACCTATATTATTGGCAATTCGCTTGACGCGCCGCGAACATTGAAAAAGCTCAACATACAATAATATAGGAAAACAAAAACATTCGCATAAAATTTATTAAAAAACTACTATTTACATCACATTATCTTACTGTAACATTTATACAAAATTCTTATACCTATACTATACCTACGATTGAACTTAATACTGCCTTATTTACGTTTGGAAATAATAACAATAAACTTTTGGTCTCTAGTGGTAATGATTCAAAGTAAAGTTGCTACAAATAGCTACATTAACATAACATATATAAAAATGTATCATTTTGGAAGAAAGCCAATTTTAAAAATGGAACTCGTCAGTAAACAGTCGAAATTGATCCGATTCAGCTAGATAAATGTTATTTTTAAACACTGAGTAATAGAATATTAAAAAAATGTCTTTTGAAGTAAAATTGAACCCAGACGTCAAATTTTAGTTAGAAATTGTTTTATGAAAATTGACCAAAACAAATACTTACTTACACATATGAGATTGAAATTCAGTTACATGAAGTTTTATATTTAGAGAATATTTAAAGATAGAAAATGTTACACAAGTTTATATATAAAGTACTTACATAAATACGCAACAAGTATGTACTAACAGGGTTTAAAGAGATTTCAGAATGGTTGCAACAGCTCAGACAACACTGTCTTCAATGGCATTAATATTTCTTGTCTAATTAATTTAATTGTAACTGTTTAGTGAATTTAGTTGTGTCTGAGCAATCAATTTAAAAAAAACTGCGTTTGTAGATAAAATAAATAATAACCCCCATGAAAATAAATGTATAAGGATTTATTTTCATTAATAAAAAAAAATAAAAAAATGCTGGACATTTTCACACAGCATCATCTAGCCCCAAACTAAGCAAAGCTTGTACAATGGGAACCAGATAACTGATATACTTATATACTTTTTTGTTTGTAAATACATACATATTATACATAGAAACACCCAGACCCGAGACAAATATCTGTAGGTCATACAAACATTTGTCCCGCGGCGGGGATCGAACCCGCAACCTTCTGCGTCGCAGGCAGACCTTCGCCCGCTGCGCCACAGGGGTCGTCGTAATGAATTGCTTGAAGTGATTCGTATAATTTTTCAGTGTTTTGTTAATCACTTGTGTCTTAGAATTTATGACCCAATGGCAAGGATGACTACTATTTCAGTTAAACGATAAGACTGCATTGCCATTGTGATGATACTATACACTAGTTTTTTTTTCGTGAAATGATCAAATAGGTATAGACAGCTACACCAATTTGATTTTCATTTATATAAGATCTTATAGTCCTTTTGACATAGGAACGGTTCCGTGATAAGGCTCTTATAGGTTAATATCTGAAACTATTAAAAAGTAAATAGACAAAATCCTTTTTTTGAAGTTATATCTTTTTGTTTTCACTAGATTTAATTTATTTCAAAATTATTCATTGATGTAAAGCGTGAAACGTAAAAGTTCTATGTGTCAGGGATACATTCCTACGTGAAAAATACTATACTTAATTTATCTTTAACTATAGATATTGCTTTATATAGAATTTACTTATTATAAATAAATGCATTATAACCATGACACTGAATTATTCTCACCGGGATATGTATAGCTATCGCGATTTTATAAGGCGGTTCTCTAGGCTATCTACGAGTATTCAATACGGTCATTTGGTGCATCTGTGCCTGTGGCGTCTTTTAAGTAAAAGACGCCACAGGCACAGGCTTTATAAATTGGTAAGTACCAATTTATAAAGTAAATGACTAGACCAGCATTCATACAAGCGATAACAAATGCAATAAGTATAACAAAATGACAGTTACAAAAATGTTTTATGATTAATATGAACATACCTACATACATGACCAGTAACAACCAGATGCATTTAATTATCAATTATCAAATTCCTTTGCATTCATTTACTAAGTACCTATACCTATTACATGATTGCCCACCAATACTGCCCACACAACAATTCATCAGCTTTAACGACACCAATAACAAACAACGTTCTACAATCAATATACATCGCAGTAGCGCCTCATCGCGGGCGAATCCAGGCCTCAGACTTGGGGAATACTTATAAGTAATTTAGAAGTAGACTAGGTGTCATTTCATGATTTAACTTGAAAACGAACACGTACCAAATATTCATTCAGATAAGTTGTCTGGTAAAGACACCCAGAACCTTGTCCAAGACTTTAGAATCAGTTATTTCATCTAGATTCGCCCACTACAAATACACATCGGAGTAGTCCCGAGCCTTGCATCACGCCTGTGTGTCCCCGTCTGTGTAGTGCGAGGGGCCCTCTACAGAGCAGACGGAGTCCTCAGGAGTGCGAGAGGCCCCAGCGTCAGCCTCACTCGCCTCCATATTGCTGTTGGACTTGCCTTTCCCTCCACGCCGCGCCTGAAGTGCCTGTAGAGATAGATAGATTATGTGAGATCATGGGGAGCTTTAGTTCGAACTTGCTGATTGTGATATTCCGTCTTATTACAAAAAAATATGAACCGAGTTTAGCAAAGCACTTAAAAACTGTCTTTAGAAAAACGATATTTAGAACGCTTTTTTGTGGTAACAGTTTTGTGTTGACATGTGTCAACATGGTGTTCAACTAAGGTTTAACTTTTTTGTAATAAGGCCCATTGTGTTCGTATTTCAAATAAAAAAAATTAAGTCGTTGAGGTTTTTTTTTTTCAGTTTGTTAGGACTTGAAATAAAGCTTTACTAATCGTGTTGTGTGTGGTTTAGTACTGTCTTTTAACTTCGTTTTCACAATCTCCTGCCTCAAAAGTTCTAGAAACGTCTACCTAACCAAGCTCATGCTTTAGGACTTATTTGAAAGTCACAATTTTTACGATGCTTCAAAATCACAATCAACAAGTATCTATCTATAGCAGAAATATGTATAGCCGGGGAGTAAAAGCTGCATCATATTGTATATTATGTTCAGTCAATAGTCTTCAAGAAGGATCAGCCTTGAAATGTAGCGATACAAGTGTTTCGTATTCTGTAAATCGTCGAACAGAGAAAGCAGATCTGGAACATTGCGGCGGGGGTAGCGTGACACAAGGTCGGTGCAGGCCGGGGCCTCTACCGGGAACATCCAGGGGGCATGCGGGTGCTCCACGATCAAATGCATGCGATTCAGACTCAGATCTCCTTACCTTTTCTCGACTGCCTTTTTTCTAATGTTGGAGTGGGATGGAATGAAACAGTTTATTAATGAATGTGAAGTATTAGGTAGGTATATTCAGGTATATCGCACCTTCATTCATGGGTCTAACATTCAATGACATTGTTTTCTTGGTCATACAAAGTCCTTCTAACACAAATAAATATTATGTATTACCTATAAAGGTAAGTGAACTTAAATATATTGTGAAAGATAAGGATATTACGTATTTAGGAAAAGGGTCTCGGGTTACTATTAACAAAATATTTAAACAAATAAATTAAGAAACAAGGATCAGCTTCAAAATTAATAGAATAAGTACTGACCTATTCTGAGTACATAAGTAATACAGTTCTAGGTTACCTTTAATAACTACGAGTATTAGAATAATAATATTTATAGAACACTCAAAAAATCAACAACGGTTTTGTTAGTAGTCTAGCTAGTTGCACAGCAAGAACCTAATTTGACTACAACTACCTAAAGCTTACTTTTATTTAGTAAGAGCAAGTTTGCTTTTTGTGTCGTCAGTTCATTGTTTACTTTTCCTTGATTCATCCAGAGAGGAGGGGATCCCGAATTAGCTTACCAAAATAAAGTGTATTTATTGACTGGTATGATATGAAAACATAATATAATATTGGTTAAATTACCTGTAAAGAGAACCGTCGGTGCGGAGTTTTCCGTCCTCCCCGCCGCTTGCTGATATGAGGGTTGTCCCTCCGAAGGGTCTTACTGCGCATGATCTCGAGCTGGACGTAGAGCCTCTTGAGTTCAGCGCGGACCTCCTCGGATGTGGCCTCTTCCTCGCCCTCCAAGCCGAAGCCTTCAGCAGGCCCGCGGCGAGATACCTGACGAATTTAGAAATGGCGCTTGAAGCGTAGGGCCTCTGTATCTTCCTTCTATAGCATTTCAAATTATCATTTTTAGTAATATCGAAAAGTTAATTGAAATATGTTTTTGTGTTTTGTGTAAGTACTTACCTACTTTTGTTAAATAAGCTAAGTAGGTATAATTTATTGACAAAAAGTAAGATCATGATTTAGTTTTAGTGGCCACTCTGATGACGGAGCTTTTAAGCCGTCTTAAGGCCTGTCATGGCTTAACGGGCCAGGATCGACAATTTACAGTTGAGAAGCATCCACAGCTCAGAGCTTTGCTTTTTCGTCCTTGGATGCTTCATCCGTCAGTAACGGCTAAGCAAACACAACATGCCCTACAACATTTTTTCAGGATACTCACTTCTTGTGCCAATGACCTCGCGCGGTATCCATGCCAGAGTCTCGGCGCCAGTGCACAAGCGAGCGCGGCGCCGGCGGAGACGTGCGCGCGCGCCGCCGCCGCCACCGGCCAGCGCTCCGGGGCCGCAGCCGGTTCCGCACCGCTCACGACGCGGAAACACACGCCGCTCAAACCCTCTACCCATAGAGCTGCTGACAGCCAGCGACGCTCCTGGAAACGTAATGCAACTAGAGAGTGATGGGTTGTTTACATGATGGGCAAGCACAAATAGTGTAAACTGATCGGACAGTTGCGAGTCAACTTTTTTGTCTCACTACTTGAATCTGTAGGTACTTGCAGCTGTCCTTGAGCCATTGCTCAACATTAAATTATTAAAATATATATAATATATTCTTTAAATTGAATATATTATATATTATTTATATATTTTTACATTTAAGAGAAAAGTTTAGTTAGGAAGGTCCGTACCTTGCGTGGTACGAGTAGGTACCGCCCCTTAAATAGGTTACTTAGTAGTAAATAATTCTTCTAGCTGCGCTACACGGTGTTACCCGGGGTACTTCGGGCATAATTTACTTTTCCGGATTACAAAGTAAGCTTGGGCTATTGAAGGCACACATCTAATATTCCAAGTTTCATCCAGATCGGTTAAGCCTTTTCAGTGTGTTCGATTAACAAACATCCATACACATTACATATCATAAATTTTGCATTTTCAGATATCAGTAGGATAGGATCATACCTGGAACGGCACATTTGCATTCCTAGCCGCATGTGCGATCCTGATGCCTGCTAGAAGCAGCAGTATCTCGGCAGCCGAGGTGACGTGGTGCCAGGCTGCGCGCGCGCACCCGTTGTCGTCTTCACAAGCGGCTGTGGCGGTGAATGCCGCCAGGTAGCAAGTTGCTCCGATCACCATCGCGCCTACTATGCGAAGCACCTGGGAAACAGGAACAGAAAGTCCAGGTAGGTGCAGCTGAAATAAACGGCCGTGCCCGAGCAGGGGATATGAAGATAAGAAGCCTCACTTCAGAGTCCCGCGGCGTCCACCTATGCGCTTTCCTAGTTCGGAATTCGGCGAGCAGTACCCATAGCCTCAGCACCACAGAGCCGTAGCAGGCGACGAAGCCAAGTTCCCGCAGCCAAGCGCCCGCTATGCATCGCCATTTCGCCTCCGATATGTACTGAGAAGCCGCCTGAAAATAACAAAACCAGTGATTAAAAAGTTCTATTTTTATATATTTTTTAAATTACTGTTGTAGTCTTAGAACTCACCGAAGCGTACATCAGTAAAGCACCGAGTAACATTACTTCCAGAACGGTCCACATCCCCATCGCAACTGCCTGAAAAGATTTAGAAGAATATGTTGTTGAATATGCTGTTTTTTGAAAACAACACTGATAGATATGAGTAAACTGAAGAGGTTGAAAACTTACTTTGCATTTTCTCTTCTTGAATATGATGATGGCTATAACTATACATATGAGAATTCCAGCCAGGTTTCCAGCTAGAAGGCCGATGCGCAGGGTGTCCGCTAGACAGGCGGTGGCGTCGCTACCCATACCACATGGAGTGCAGGTCAGCGGGTCGCCGTCTGCCGCCAGCGTTGCGTCCGTCAGCCAGCCTGCGGCGCCTGTGTTCCAATACCCCGAGCGACACTTGCACCGATACTGTTGACAAACGATTCATATAAAGAAATGCCAACACCAACGCTCCATTAGAAGAACTTCGCGTACCTCTATCCGACGATCAGAAGTCCCATAAGAAGGAGCTGCCTCGCAATCCGTCGATTCCGTATCGCAGAGAGGTGAGCCGCCGAGCCAGTCGAACATTGCCTCCTCGCAGGGTATCGACGGCCACCGGCGGAAAATCGCGGCTGCCGCTCGACCGTGCGCAATGCCCCTCGCAGCTGCTACCCCGCCCCACCACCCCTCGCCGTCGTTGTCGCAAGAGAACCAACCGTTGGACCACATCACGGCGCTAGCGTTCCAGGCGGAGGCTAAGGTTTTCCAGAATTGTCGGAGAGTAATGGAGTTATTCTGTTGAAAGACGATGAGGCGTGGAGGTTCGGCGACGTAGAGGACTCCGAGGTGGAGCTGGGGGGCGCCGAGTGCGACGGCGGCGGGGGGCGGGGAGAGGGGTGCGCGGGCGGCGGCGCGAGCCAGCGCGGCCGCTCGGGCCTCGTCCGCCACGCCCTGCTCCACCAGCTCGGCCAGCGCGCGCGCCGTGTGCACCGCGGCAGCTTCATGTTCACGGGCATTCTGGAAATAAGTATAAAATCTCTTATAAGTCAGATATTTCAGAAAAATCATCAACCTGTACATTTATGGTCACCGGACCATGGCTAACTTCCTGTTAGTGAATTTCTGAAACGAAGATCGCCTACCGGTGGCAGTGGCGGTGGGCTCTTCAGCAGCAGCGGGTCGCAGTGCGGGTTGGAGGCGGGTGCGGGGGGCGCGGAGGAGGGTGCGCGCAGCTCGGCGGGTGCGGCGGCCGCGCAGGCGAGGCACGCCAGCGCGATCGCCGCCCACCGCGCCCGCATCGCTCACCTGCCGTGCCCGACACACCACCGCTGGAACAAACAGAAGTACTTATTTTTTTATTTTATGAGGATGGAATAATAGCGTGCTGAACCGATACCTACTGCTGAGTGACCGACGATTTTTTAAATACCTATGCACATTATAAAAAATGATTGTACTTAGCATAATATGTATCTGATCTGGCATTAGCTCAACTTCCTTTGACAGTCGAGTAAAAAGGGATTACATATGTTTATTGTTAATATTAGTGTCCCGTTAGATGGCTATCCATCTAACGGGACACTAATATTAATGCATGCAGGAATATTAATGGATTGCCTCCTGAAGCTGTATAAATCATCTAATATAGATGTAAAGGCCTAAGTTTTTTTAGTGGTATTGTAAATGACTGTGCCCACCATCTAACTAATGCTGCTTGTAGAGTCTGGCAAATGAAAGTAGACCCTGAAAAAGAGGCGGCAAATTCAAAAATATAAGCGTGTAACCTCATAAGGACATTTGGAAGAACACAACTTGATACTTGGTTATTATTTTCTAGTACCAAATATAATAATTGTATTAAGTATATTATTTAGAGTTAATTTCTTAGGAAAAGTTTATTTATTCTTAGAAATCGAAAACAAATGGTGTTTTAAGAAATCAAACTGTTAATCTACTTTCATTGCTGACTGTAGGTACATACTTTTTAGTATTTTTGAATACTTTAGGTTGGTTTATTTTTTATCACACTCTGTTTATGCATGATGACAAGATATAAACTGGCTGTTATCAATTTATAAACTGAAATGTAAGCGTATGTTGCTTATTTCAGGTTTCAATATGACATTCAGTAACTTATCTACAAATTCACAAGAGTTTTGAGATAATAACGTCAAAAGAAGTCTAAATAATCCAGATGATATCAGTAATGTTGGAAGGTTCTTTTTAGGGTTGTAGCTTCTTAAACAATGTTAAGAAAACTAGCGACTCGCTCCGGCTTCGCAACATGTAATGTAGGTAGGTACTAAGATAGGGAATGAATTCATGAATTTATTTATTCAAAAATACTACCCGTATTAGGTTGTCAGTGTGGAGTGATTAACATTGCCTGTATTATCGATGAAAGCGCTGGCTGATGTATTACTTAGAGGTAGAGATCGCTTTTTAGTGATAAGACCGCCGATTGTATATCATAGTTAAGTTTTTTGTATATTTTTGTTTTACTTTTTATGTGGTGTGCAATAAAGTATTTTCTATCTATCTATCTATCTACTTACGTCGTCTGAAAATTGCCCTCACTTAAGTGTGGCCACTAATACGAGTATATTAAGGTGAAATATATTAGAACTTTATGTAGTACTCGTACATACCGACTCATACATACTTTTAAACAACCTCAAGTACCTACCTTATTTGTTGTTCGATATAGTTAGAGAAGAAAGTCAGTGTTGCTAAAAAAATATGATAGGTCTTAAATCCAGGAGTACCTACTTATTTATTCAAACCAAGGAAAAGAGGGATGGATTACCTAATATGAAACGAGGGAGTTTTGAGATGACGATGATTCGAAGAAGCAGCCCTACGTAGAGTTCAAAGTCTATCTCCATGTATATTGCTCTACATTATAAAACGCAATAATTCGTAGGGATCCGTGTTATGTGCCTTTGACAGGTGAGGAATTCGGTCGATTTCTCTAAACGATGCCATTCTGGTATACCATTCTTGCATATTGCTTTCTCAAACTCATCGGAGAAAGAGCTAATAATAAGTGCAAGAGGCAAGAATGGTACCTATACCTACTTACCAGAATGGCATCGTGTAAGCACGTCAAACTCATTTAACAATTTTTAATAGTATCTGGGTAGCAATTTGACAGCTCTTCTATAGAAAATAAGTAAAAACGTCGCATTTCACTCCTCAGATAAATTAAAAACTTCTGGAGTTATTTTCTTGTCATCTTATGTAGGTACCTACTTGATATAAATGAAGCAAGTTTTTTTTAACTCTTTTCCCCAATTAATTTTAATAACCCTTCAGGATTACTAAGCCGCTTCTGTCATATTTCGTCAGGCACCTGCTTTAGTAAAGTTTTTTTATTTACTTAACAGTTAATTTTCTTGATCAATAATAGGGTTTAATAATTTCACTCACTTGGCTGAATTCATTATGTAAAAATACTTTTGCATGATGCTGCACTAAATTGCCAGCACATTCATCATTATGCACGCACTATTCCTTCTTGTCTTTCAGAAAGCTGCAAACAAGATGTGGTCTCGTTTAGTTTTGTAAGTATTAATCTGTCATTATTATATGAATGATGATGATTATTATATTATTTGTTGCGTGAAAATAATAGAATCCAATGAATTGAGAACGCCTCCATTTTATCGTTTTTTTTTCAGACTGTGCCTTGTTTGTGTCACCTACTCTGAAACTAAAGCGTCTGGCGAGAGACAAAGTGTCAGGAAGTTCCCAGATGGCTTCATATTTGGTACCGCAACAGCCGCTTACCAGATCGAAGGCGGCTGGAATGCAGATGGTAATAGTTATGCGAAATAGTAGACATACTATTTTATGAAAAAAATATAAGCAATAAGTACCTACCCATCCTTTTATAGGAAAAGCTGAAAATATTTGGGACCACATGACCCATGCCGAGCCCTGCTTAATCGCAGACTGTTCAAATGGAGATGTAGCGGGTGACTCCTACCACCTGTACGAGAGGGACGTCGAAATGATGCGCGAACTCGGACTTGACTTCTACAGATTCTCCCTCTCCTGGAGCCGGATCTTGCCCACCAGCTTCCCCGATAAGATCAACGACGCCGGAGTTTCGTACTACAACAATCTTATCAACGAGATGCTCAAATACAACATCGAACCTATGGTAACATTGTACCACTGGGACCTCCCTCAAAGACTGCAGGATATGGGAGGGTGGACTAACTCGCTCATCGTAGACTGGTATGCAGACTACGCACGCACAGTCTTTACACTGTTCGGAGATAGAGTCAAATATTGGATCACTATGAATGAGCCTCGAGAGGTGTGCTACCAAGGATACGGGTCGACTACGAAGGCTCCTAGACTGAACATCCAGGGCATTGCTGAATACAGTTGCGCCAAGAATTTACTGATGGCTCACGCGAAGGCATACCATATTTATGATGAAGAGTTTAGGCCATCCCAGGGTGGATCTATTTTCATTACACTGAGCGCATTCTTTTATTATCCTGAGGCAGAAAAAGACGTCATCGCCACCGAAGAAACCCAACAATTTGAGGTAGGTCGTAACTGCACTCCATTGTATGTATGAGTGATATCGTTGAGTTGACGCATATACCCACATACTGTGCTGTTCTATGGGCTTCTGCTGTGGGGCAATTTCACAGATGTGCAAAATCATTTACTTATAGTGCAAAAAATGCATTAGGGTTAGTGGTGGAATACCACCATGGGAGTCTTGTAAGCCTAGAGTCGGCTGTGACTGTGAGGAAACATAATCATCTGTTTTTTAAAGGCGAACCTTATCCTATAAATACTAGAAATCCCGACAGAATTGTCTTAGGTACCTACCTAAAGTTCCTAGAACTTCCTTTTACTTGAACAACAGCTATTCAATGTGTGGCAAAATTACTTAGATAATGCTGTGCCCAGCTCAATCAGAGTACTTTCATTTAAAAAGTTAAAATTGTAGTTGCAAGAAATTTTTTTTTATACTTTAGACGATTTTTTGACATTTATGAATTAATTTGAATTTATAAAATGGTGACATCATCCCAATTTAATAATTATTATTGTATACCGATACTTCCTAATTGGTAACATAGTGGTTCACCTGTAAACATACATAGGTAGGTACCTACATTTCATCTTTATATTTCACCTTTGTTTTTACAATAAACGACATTAAATAGAGGACTTCTCTGTAGACGCAATCTTTCAAAATGTATTGTTCTTGCAGTGGGGTCAGTATGCTCATCCCATATTCTCAGAGACCGGAGGCTTTCCCCCAATAATGGTAGTAAAGATTGCCGAGAAGAGTAAAGCTCAAGGATTCGCTAGATCCAGACTGCCAGAGTTTACGCCAGAAGAAGTGGAATACGTTAGGGGGTCATCGGATTTCTTCGGGCTGAACCACTACTCGACATATTTAGTTTACAGAAACGAATCTGTGTATGGGAACTACGATAGTCCGTCGTACTACGATGATCGCGAAGTGATAATTTATCAACCATCAGAATGGGAGCACGGTGCTTCTGGATTCTTAAAGGTATTTTTTTATTTCTTTACTTTCTTTCCTCTTGTGTAACCTATGTTTATTTGTTTTTAAAAGTCGGTTATTTGACTTTTTTGTCGTTATCCCACAATGGCTTTATGCTAGATTATCTTTCTGATGCGCACCTTACTTCTAGGTCGTGCCAGATGGCTTCTACGATCTTCTGATCAAGATCAAAGAGGACTACAACAACCCTCCGGTATACATTACTGAGAATGGTTACTCCACGTACGGAGGTTTGGACGACGACGATCGTATTTCATATTACCGAAAGTACATCAGCGCTATGTTGGACGCCATCGAAGACGGGGCTGATATCCGCGCGTACACCGCTTGGAGCCTTATGGACAATTTCGAGTGGATGCAAGGATTCACGTAAGTACCTTAATACAAAAAACTACTCTTGGCCAACACAAATAAATAAAGTAACAAGATAATTTATTATTAAGCAATATCATTAGTCATAAACATTTTAATTTTGTCGGATTTACTAAACTTGTTCCTCTGTATTGCAAAAAGATATCCTAATTTTGTGATCCAGGGAGCGGTTCGGTCTCTACGAGGTCGACTACGAGAGTCCAGAGCGCACGCGTACTCCGCGCAAATCTGCCTTCGTGTACAAGGAGATCCTGCGCACGCGCACCTTGGACTTTGACTTCGTACCCAACGCTACCGTTATAACTATTGATGAGGGACACTGAAACTGATTGTATAAAAAAATGTGGTTATGTGTAAATACAATAGAGTTTCTCTAATGCATTCCATCATCTTCCTGCCCTTTTCCCACATTATGTGGGGTCGGCACAACATGTGTTCTTCTTCCATTCTCCTCTATCAGCCGTCATCTCAACACTCACTCCTTTCTTACTCATGTCATCCTTCACATCCATCCATCTTTTCTTAATGCATTCCAATAGCAAAATAATATGAGTTCATAATCGTATTGTTTTGTATGATTTATGTACTTTTTTGTTTACCTATACCTATACTTATTTCAAAAACCAGCGATATTCGTCAAATCATAAAAAGTGCTATATTCCTGGAGGCTTAAAACAGTTGGAAATGGACAACCTGTAGGTATAATACCTCTACTGTAAAAATGCCTGTGATCGTTATAAAAGTCAACCTTTATGTCGGGGAAAAGTATTCTTAGGGGCGGAGAAAAATGCCGTCTAGGGCTTGCTTTAAGGACTTGTTGCTGACGGCAGAGTGCAAGAGGAAAATTGGGTGATGCTTTTTCACATAATAGCAGTACCTACCAAGTTTTATAAATGAATGAAAACTCTTGCAAAATTTGGATAAGTATTGGCTCTGTTATTAAATAAAATGAATTGGTATTTTGTAATTGTTTGTGAATATGTAGTGGGTAATAAGATTCGTATTTTTAGATTTGAACTTTATAAGTACACGGAATTAAGTACATAATTCGAGATCAAACTTTGCCTAAAAACCTATCTCCTATCCTACCTAAACACCTATCTTAAAAGCGTTGTGCATGAGCAATATACAAAATACTCCATTAGCTCGTTGTAGGTATACTTAACTGGGTTTATCAAGCCTGCTTCACTCATCAGTCTATATCTCTGAATAGGTAAATGTTTCACGTACTACCAAGAAGAATATGAAAATTTCATATACTTACTAGGTAGGTATTAATAAATAAATAAATAATGCTGGACATTTCATACATCATCATCTAGCCCCAAACTAATAACTAAAACTTGGGCTGCAGCTAAAGATAAAAAAAATATATACTGTTAAACTCTATTCTTCGATAGTTCATTTCATTTTAGGTAGATTATCAATCATAAAGATTACCTACAGATCAATGCAAGACTTATCTCGCACCCATACGAACGTGACCTAGTTTATGAATTTAGAAGGTTATTGTTGAATGTTGATCCGCATCCAGATCATCATAGATAATAATATCGCAACTCTGATCGACTGCTTGAGGATGGAACCAAAACCTAAATATAAAAAGTAAGGTAGCTGACCACGATACGGTAATATTATGCCCCGGCTAACTTACCAAATTACATCGTAAGTTTTTGCAAAAAAAATCTATCAATAGCGTTTGGTTGAATGCACCTCGCATTCAAACAAACGACCACTGTGGACAACCCCTTCTTCATCCGAGCAATCTCGGCGTGTAAGCGGCCTACAGAAAATAATGAAGCTAGGAAATCCGTACAATAAAAGACAGCAGAGAGCGCTAAGCTTTTCAATTATCCCACAAATCAGTTTTTAGGTAATAATTCGTTTCTAATAGCGTACTTATTTGTAATCCACATCAAGCTACACGATACACCAAAGAGATTTTCTCTTCTCATAAAATGTGTAATATGTTGACCACAAATCCACAATGAACGAATTAAGGATCTCACAAACATGGACCATAGTCAGCGAATATCTTTGAATGAATGAATGAATGAATGAGAACTCTTTATTGTACACCTTAAACTATGAAACAAAATAATAAGTATAACAAATAATGACAATGTACAATGGGCGGCCTTATCGCTAATAAGCGATCTCTTCCAGGCAACCTTTGGATGGAGAGAAACTCAGTGAAAGAAGGATTGGTATCTTTCTAGCCATTATGCACGACAACTCATTTTGGTTTAAGAAAATCACAATTGACTGTGAAATTAAGCACAGAACGATATAGTGAAAACTATCTAAAACTATCTTAATTATAAGTATCGAAATTGATTTGTAGCGCGATATCTGCTTGACCACATGACTAATATACTACTACTAATATTGTGAAAAATAAATTTAAACATAATCAGATTTCGGTAATGCATTCCCGTGTAGCTGTACTGTGGTACCGCGTAGCAGTCGTAGCACTTTCGTAGCAGTGCTGTGGTTCTATTAAAGTGTGTCTGAAAGGGTCCTAACCTACAATCATGCTCGTCTTACGCCATTTTGACGTAATTTTCGGCTGATTTAGCGCGAGCTTCGCCTCATTAGCGCCATTGTCGTCCACCCGCTCTCGCCAGACACTGGATAAAAATTTGAATAGAGAATTCACCTCGGCCCCGATAAAATTACCTACTTTTATGTATTCATTCCCTCGTAATTATGGCTATCGTTACACCTGATCGACATTTAGTGTTAGTTTTTTCAGCGACTCTACCTACATCCTATTCCTAAGTACCTTACCTAGAAAACTATTACGACTAATTGCATGTTATAAAGTCATAATCGGCTATTGAACGGATTCTCTTTAAAATTATACCAGAGCAGCTCACGAGCTCATTCCTTAGGTAATAGAGCCAGTACAAGGACAATTTACCTAACATACTCCTTGGCTTGAGCCAGTAGATACCTAACACCCACTGTTGCTGTTGGGTAGGTAGAGGCTCTTCTCTACACGCAAATCTTGTTAGTTTTGTACGTGCCAGACCCACTCCTCTCTTGTACCACTATTTGGTCTAACCATAGATCTGGGCGTGGACACTCCCTCGATGTCACATGTTTTTTTTTATATTTTATTAACATCTAAATAACATAATTTCATTCATTTGATCTTAATAGGTATAATAAGATATGGAGTTTCCTAACATAAATGACTTCTGGTAGCGGTCACACAGATTACCCAACACACGCCGAAAAGTTTTTCACGCTTTCCTTCATCATCCCTCTTTGCAAACTTTACCGCCAAAAAGCGATTCATTTTCTAGGGTTACTTTTTAATGAGGCCCCACTCGAGCGTAAGGATGCCTTGTTAATTCTCAGTAGGTAGGTACTTAAGCACCGCCATCGACTCCGCCATTGTCTGCAAAAGTGCTTGTAAACTAAAACCGCTGACTCACATATAGATCATCGTCAAAAATCAGGCGATGCTTCACGTTTGAGACCGGATGCCAGTGGGTAGATTTTCACGTCATAATAGTGAAGTACTCTTGAGAAAACCGTTTTTAGTTCGAGTAATGTTGGCTGAGAGGGCCTACCTACGAGTATCTACACCACACCCTACACTTACTAAAACCTAAAGTTATTTTTAAGTCTGAGTATTTTTGTTGTATGTATGTTTGTCCGGATCAAATCTTGCAAGCTTAATTTGTCCGATTGAGTTGAATTTTGGTACACTTATGAGTCGTTGGTAACAATGCACTATTATGGTGACAGTTAGCTGATGTGATGATGGAGTCAGGAGCTGTTCAACGGAACTCCTCAAATAATAGGCCGATTGAGTTGAAACTCGGATTGTAAATCAAGTATCATTTTTATTATTTAGCCTGTGTTGTCCCACTGCAGGGCAAAGGCCTCCCTTCCCTTCTTCCACTCTTCGCGATTTAACGCAGTAACAGGCCAAGTTCTCAGGTGATAGTCCAGCTCGTCCCGCCATCTCATCCTAGGTCTTCCACGTCTGCGCGTCATATTTTGTGGGGTCCACTGCGTGGCTCGTTTTGCCCACAAATCGTCTGACATGCGACAGACGTGTCCGGCCCAGAACCCGCACTGGACCAGCGTGGTGGGTTATGGTCCAAACCCCTTCCCTAATGATGTACACTCAAGTATCATTTAAAATTTTAAAATCTGGTGACAACAAACTGATCTAATGATAAAGAACGGAACTCCTCAGATAATAGGTTGATCGAGTTGAAACTCACTACGTCGGTCAAGTTTCATCTACAATTTTAAAATGTGATGACTGCGAGCTGATCTGATGATGGAGAACGGAACTCCTCAGAATATAGGTTGATTGAAATGAAATTTTGTAACTCGACGACCTCTGTGGCGCAGTGGGCGAAGGTCCGCCTGCGACGCAGAAGGTTGCGGGTTCGATCCCCGCCGCGGGACAAATGTTTGTATGACCTACAGATATTTGTCTCGGGTCTGGGTGTTTCTATGTATAATATGTATGTATTTACAAAAAGTATACAAGTAGTATATCAGTTATCTGGTTCCCATAGTACAAGCTTTGCTTAGTTTGGGGCTAGATGATGCTGTGTGAAAAATGTCCAAAAAAAAAAAAAAAAATACATCGGAGAAGTCTCTCACGGTATCCCTTTTAAAGCTTGTACTTGTTAATTTTTTTTCAAAAAAACTTATTTATAACTAGCTTTTTTTATTCTATCCAACTGTAGGTACCTAATCTGTTTCTTCTTTTTTGAAATGAAATGAAATGAAATTTATTTGCACGAACACATGTGATACAATAAGATCTATTTGTCCATTCTGTGTCCTACCAAAATATTAGGCATGCAAATTTTAAATGTCAAGATAAATGATAATAAGTAAAAAATTATAATTGATGTCCCTAACTATTTAAGTATTCATTTACGGAGTAAAAACATTTGTCGATAAGCCATTTTTTTAATTTATTACTGAACAAGTGGCCATTTAATTCTTTAAGATCAGTAGGTAGCTTGTTATAAACCATAATGCACATGTAATAGGCTTGACGTTGTGTTAGTTTTAATTTATATTTAGGAATGTGCAGTCTGTTATTGGACGTGTTTCTTAGGACTCGTTCCCGAAAATCTTGATTGGTTTTAAAGTAATTTGCGTGTTGTCTTACGAACTCAGATGCTTGTTTTATATATAGACAGGGCAGAGTCAAAATAAGGAAGAGTTTAGGTCCAAGAATACTTCCTTGTGGTACGCCAAATTTGTTAATTTTATAATTCGATTTATAGATATTTTTCCTAGATTTATTATTGATTCTAGACATTGAAACACATTGGTATCTATTGTTAAGATAGCTTGCAAACCATTCGTTAGCAGGACCGCGTATACCATATCTGTAGAGCTTAGACAATAATATTTTATGATGTACAAAATCAAACGCTTTACTCATGTCAAAAAATAGCGTGGCAACCGGAGTACCGGTGTCCACACATTCAGAGATGATTTTTATTAATTTAAAATTGGCTAGCACTGTGGACTTGTTTTTTACAAATCCATTCTGATTATCGGTTATTATTTTAAACTTGTCCAAGAAGTCGTTGAGCCGTGATAACATAGCCTTTTCAAAAATTTTTGCCATAACTGGAATGAGTGCTACAGGTCGGTAATTATCAATACAGGAACTATCACCTTTTTTATACAAGGGTTTGATAATAGATAATTTTAGCTTTTCAGCATAAATTCCTTGGTCAAAAGAAAGATTTATAACGTGACAAATAGGTCCTGCTAAATAAAGTGCTATATTTTTTATTATTTTTGTAGGAAGGTCATCATACCCAACTGAACTTGTGTTGTTAAGTGACTTAATCAATTTAAATATTTCATCAGGCGATGCAGGCCTTAGAAAAATACTACTATGACAACTATGAAATTTATCATAGCAAGAAACGTTAGAATAGTTTGAGTTCGTAATGCGTATGAAGTGATCATTAAATGCATTCGCAATGGTAACTGGGTTTGTAAGGGTAATGTTGTCCTCAACAATTTTATCTATCTCGTGTTGTATTGGAAGAGAGTTGGTTTTTGAATTGATAATATTCCAGATCGCTTTAGCTTTATTTTTATTTTCATTTATGTAGTTCAGGCTACCAATTCTCTGTGATTGTAAAATACAACGTCTTAGTATTTTAGAATATTTTATATTTTTATTTTTATTTATTTTTTTATTCGCAGCTGAGAATTGATAATTGAGATATAACCTTCTCTTCGTTATACACGATTTTTTTAAGCTCTTAGTTAGCCATTTATTCTTGTGGCTTCTAGAATTAATTTTTACCATTATCATAGGGAAACACAGATCAAAGAATAATTTTAAATAATCAAACAGAGTATTATATGCTGTATTAGTGTCGGTTTCATTGTAAAGATCAGAAAAACTGAGGGAAGAAATTGCTTGAACAAATTTTGACAAGTTTTCATCACAGAAATCTCGTTTTTGGTCAAACCAAGTCATTCTAGATAATTTTAGTTTAAAATTAAATTGCAAAATTTGCCCTGTGTTATGATCTGATAAACCGGTTTGATGTGTACTTCCCATTGCTGAAGGTAAGGTTGAACAAAATCTGTCTTCAGTCAGAGGTATTCTTAAACACGCGAGATGACGCCATTAACGTGCAAACATAAACAGTTGTATGAAGGATGATATAAAAATATAAACACCTCTTAGTTTCAGAGTTGAAATTAAAAACATTAGTCGGTGTGCAATCCAGATGGTTGAGATTGCGTGGGCACAACAATGGTTCTTAGAAAATTACGACCGTAACTTGCTTATTTATCTCTTTTACCAATAAAATAAGCTTGGAATTCCAGAGTCTCAACGGGAGATTATATTCTCTTACGACCAGTTCCTATTTCTTCCCTGTATTTGCTTATTGTGTTAAATATTGTCATTCATAGGTAGCTTCTACGAGTATAAGAAAAATTACAAATACTTAGGTTGCCTAGGTGATAATTCACAGCATTTGATAGGTACAAAAATTCAGGATCCACTATAGTGGGCACTATGAGCATGCCCACAACCCTAATTTACCGAGCGAGTGACCGAAACGTCTCAGTTTCGAGATTGTTTAAAAAATGCTTTTGTCCGTCTGTCTGTTCTAGCTTTCATGTCGCATTTTTCAACCGATTTGACCAAAATTGGCACACGAGTTCCTTGATATATAAATAAAAATCACTTTAGATAGTTACAAATTATAGATCATGAGCGAGTTCATGTTTCGACTCGCACTTGGCCGATTTTTGGGTATACCACCTTTTTTGAGTGCTGGATCCGCGCCTGCAACAATTTGGCCGCAACTTTCTTAAAGAACTTTTACTACTGTAACTAATATTTAATGGACTAGGTAACATTGGTTACTATAAAGCACAAATATGGCATGAAAGTTTAGAAATCATGAACATTTTAAACACCTATTCGTGGAGGTCGTAAAAAGGATACCGCTCCTTACAAAACCAAAGCCTAAGATGCCTTGGGGACTGTTTATCCCAACAACGCATTTACAGACAGCTCCTGAATAAAACATTTATGTTCGTAGTAAGTAATAGAACAGGTAGGTGGGTGAAGTATCTATTTAATCTGCGAACATTATAACCTTTAGGGACTCTCCTACGAAAAATCGTTAAGCAGTTTTGGGTGGAACAACTAAACATTTGTTTAAATATTGATTGTTTAATACCAGAAGGTTGTTTACTTAGTACATTCACTATTATTTTACAATAGAATATAACTTGATTGTACCTACCATAAAAATAAATGGGGGATAAAATGGGGTGTTAACGTTTGTATGAGAAATTTTGAATGGGTGGTTTGATTGAAATGAAACTCAGTTTGGCTAATAAATACAAATAAATAGTTACCTATTAAAATATAGAGGTAAGTAAGCGAAATCGTTAAATTATAATAATACTTTTAAAAGCAATTACTATGGAGTCACGGATAAACTGCTAGTTAAAAAACAAAATAGCAATAAAATCTAAAAATAAAACGTGCATGGTCTTCATCACACACCTTGCTATGCAATTGAACACCGAAAACTACATCAATTATTTTTATACAGCTATAAAATACACAAATTATCATAGAATGAACGAGGCAACGCACATCGAGCTTTGGCTCGGTGCCAGGGCCTATTAGTTAAAGCCACATGCAAAATTTAATTAGTTTAAATTGAATTCCTTTTGAATTTCAGTCACATTCAAATAATTGTAAGTACCTAATTTGGTGAGACTGTGATGTCCACTCCAAGTCCTGTGTCATGCAAGAATATCTTATCATGACAGAGTTTCATTTGCCTTTGCCGATTTAAAAAAAAAATACTTATATGGATCCAAGCTGATATCATAGGCCACAGAGAGCGCAAACTAATTAAATGCAATTATTAGGTACCTACTTAACTACATATTATACTGATGATTCATCAGACAGCTTGAAAACGGAAGTTCAGAAACATTTTGATGCATCGTCCGGTCCGGAATGAACTTCCGAAAATCAATGGATGTTTAAGGCCTTCTGGAGTGCAATTAATATTCAAATATTGCGAACTTACAATAAGTAATGCAACCACATTAGGTAATTTAATAGATAATCAGAATTAGCGGAACAGGTCAATCGGTTCAGTAGGTACCTACGCAGATTTGGCCCACATTGCGATACCGTCTGTAGGTACCTACGTCGCGCATAAACCGGCACTTTTATTGCATCGTAAATAAACGTCAAGAGAGTTGTGGGATATTTGTGGTTACAGTGTCCAGAATTATTAGAAAAACCGGACATATATCCCTATTCTTATCTAAGAATACTAAAGAGCAAAAGATTTACATCAAAAATTTGACGACCTCTGTGGCGCAGTGGGCGAAGGTCCGCCTGAAATACAGAAGGTTGTGGGTTCGATCCCCGCCGCGGGACAAATGTTTGTATGACCTACAGATATTTGTCTAGGGTCTGGGTGTTTCTATGTATAATATGTATGTATTTACAAAAAGTATATCAGTCATCTAGTACCCATAACACAAGCTCTGCTTACTTTGGGGCTAGATGATGCTGTGTGAAAAGTCCAGCATTATTTATTTATTTTATTTATTTAAATAAATACATTCCAAAAGAAGGAACTCGTTACGCTACGAGTATTTAGACACCATCTTTTAAAGTTTTCTGACATATCCACTACTCCTAAAATTAAAGTATAACACTTAATTATAAATAAATTATGATAGATAATAGCAGAATTGCTAGTTTTTATTTTATCGGGGTGCGAGTGACTCAAAGTGTCTTATTGAGACAATTTCGTCTACGGAAAGTGAAGAATCTTTATTTTCCTCGTATCAGCCTCTTCTCATCTCGATTCTCTTCAACTCGCTATGGGTATTCTACCAATTATTTACAATTGACTTTGAATAGGGAATACAAATATTTTCGTGTGGGTACCTACTCACTGTTACGGATTCATTTAGAAGAAGAAGAAGATTATGACGAAAAAAACATTTAAAAAAGTCGTTCGAAATGAGCTACACTTTACTTCCATTTCAAATTCTCTGACTGTATAGTTAGACATATCCACTTCGGAAGAACGATATCACGATATCTAAAATAATCTCAGGCGTTCTTAAAAAGCCCAGTACCTTTCATTATGGTAGGTAAATAAACTAGGTAGGTACCTATCCATAAAAAGGTAAAGGTAGTGTTCGGTTCAAATAATCCGGCTAAAATAGATGAAACTGGTATCCCTCACCCTTACGTGCTCGCTAGAAGCAAACCACGCACGTTCACTATCGCGGTTTACGCATTAGGTATATAGAACAGCGTTATTTAACATCAAAGGAAACAAAGCTTATTGACATTTTGCGGGAAATCTTGTGAAGACATCCATTCGGTTACTGTTCAGGTATGTACAAGTACCAGCAGACTTCTTGTATTGCGCACAGATCTTCAGAAATAATTATCTTTGAAGAACACAAGTCATCTTTATAAGTAATATCTTACCCCTTATACCCCGGACAAAAAAAAAATTTTTGAACGTTTTGTCTTTTTGTGTGCTATTTGTATCATGTCGCTTCAAACAAATAAGTATTGTTAGATACCTATTTCAGTGTGTTTTATTATGAGACATTGAGATGGATCTACGAGTACGATACGATGGAAATTGATAAGGATCATCTTTCATCATTGGTAGGGATCACAGCGGGCAAAAACAGTTTTATTCTTTATTTTGTAACGCAACTAAGTAAATTGTGGAACCATTCTTCAGACAAATGAACTTCTTGATATCATCTTCGGAACAAATAGTTGACTGGAGCGGGGTAAACAAACTCATTTACTCTATCAGACAAAACTTTCCTCAAAAATATTACGCGATTGTTAGTTTAGTTGCTAGCTCGTTAGCCAGAGTCAACAGAACATTAAGATTTATGAGCTCTTCGTAGCAGGAAATGCAATATTATCTATTATTTTATTTATTTACGAGCTCTATGATTATTAGGTAGAGTAGAAACTCATGAGTTTGGAGTGTGGGCATGTTGCCTGTGAGGACGGATGAAAGTCATGTCATACGAGGTAATGAGCATGAATGTATTGTGGTTGTGGATGATACACCGGTTGGGGTAAGCATAGGAAAGGTTTGCGTGTGTGACAGGAGTGAATGAGGACGAAATTGTGGAACTAAAGTCGTATCGAATAAAAGGCATTGTGAGAACATAAGTTTGTAAACAAATACCTACAAATTGTTTTAAATCAACTCCACACATTGATCTATTCATAGGATATGAGAACCCAGTGCCTTTATATATGGGAAGGCAAATCGCGTCTTCTATTCAGAGTCCGATCGAGCGGTCACTGTATAATAGCCTATACTAGCTATTTATAATGGCCTGAGAACGCTGAGAACTAGGGTCCGAACTTATACAGCGAAATTCGGCCTAGATTCGGCCCCCATCGGGTAAATCGTCCACAGCTCGGAAGTTAAACCGCGATGAAATTGAAAGAACGATTATGAACACAAAAGATTGCGGTAGAAAGTAGGGCAAGTAGAACTCTAACAAGGGAACTCAAAAAGTGTCTCTTCGGTAACATGTAGGTTTTAATGTTGCCGGTAATTACTCAGTGATTGTTTGTAGTTAAGTGCCTAGAAACTTAGAATTTTCTGGGTCGCCATTTTCACCAACTGAATCATCCTGATAGAGATTCAAGTTCCATTCATTCTACACTAGAGTTCACCGGCTTTACTACAAACAAATATCAAAACTAACGTCATTGTCATGGGAACCCGAAATTCGGCCTCAATTCGGCCTAGAACGTGACCTTCGCTCGGACTCTACTGAGACTATTCAGTGGACTGGACATGGAGGACACAAGAATCGCTCCATTTAACATACTCGTACAGTAAGCGATGCTTCATTGCAGCGACCGATAGTAAGACAGCGATTGAGGTCGCGGATATAATTCTTGGGTGTTAATTAGAATGTTTCAATTGAGCCAAATAAGAATGGTGTTTGCGGAACACAAACATATAAGTTTTGTGTGATGTGTGCACTACCAATACGGCAAACGGCTAGACGATTTTTTTAAAATTTCGCAATCACCTGAAATTGTAAAAAAATCCCGGAAAATAAGAAACTCAGGAAAAACGGAAGAACTTTGGGTGTCATGTGTATGAAGACCATATGCACCAGGATATGACTTTTGATCCTTATGATCCTCAAAAAGATTATAGAAAAATCCTTTCCTATAAACTCTTAAAAGGGCAGGAATCATTCTGATTTTGTGATTCGACGACCTCTGTAGCGCAGTGGGCGAAAGCCCGGCTGCGACGCAGAAGGTTGCGGGTTCAATCCCCGCCGCGGGACAAGTGTTTGTATGATCTACAAGTATTTGTCTCGGGTCTGGGTGTTTCTTTGTATAATATGTATGTATTTACGAACAAAAAGTATATAAGTAGTATATCAGTCATCTAGTACCCATAACACAAGCTCTGCTTACTTTGGGGCTAGATGATGCTGTGTGAAAAGTCCAGCATTATTTATTTATTCTAAAGACTTTTTGCATTTGATGCAGAGGAACTGTCGGTAGAGACTTAAGAATTCTTTTGATATTTTCTTGTTTACAAAAGTACCTGAATACTTACAGTTTCACTTCAAATTCTTTAGTGAAGCTCAATTTCCTCCGCAAAGGAAAATAAATTAATTTCCTGTCTGCCACAAAATACTTAAGGTAAGGCTACTCAACGTCCAATTTCGCAGGTAAAGCACGTTAAGACGAAGGGTAAATATTTGTAAGTGACTATTTGTTCCATTCAGAGTCTCAGGGTATCGACCGAAGAATACCTATCTTTGGACCCTGAAGGTTCAAAGGAACAGGTATATTTTTGGGAATGTTCGTTTATATTCAAAAACGATTGCAACAGATGATATCTATACACGGTTTTTTCTTTCCTTAATCACGATCTACTTATATGAGTATAACTTCATAAATGAAAACATATTTCTTCGTTGGTAACAGATTTCGTATTTTTTGTGACATCGGCATCGATTTGTTTAAATACCAAGTTTCGGCGAGCGCCAGTTCAAAGATAAGCGCAGCTTTCGCAGGATTTTTGTAATAAGCCGAAGAACCGAGCTTCTCCGGCCCACACAGATACATGAAGGCTACGATTTTTATTAAAAATCATGGACAAAGGTGGTCTCAAAACCACGAGGTCTTATAATCATTGATTATGACAACAAGTATTATGAATGAAAAATAAACAAATGAATAAAAGAGGTACTTTTAAAAGAAAACATTAGCATAAGTTCCTTAGACATTTCGTTAATTCGAATAAATAATTGAATTCCAATAATAAAGAACACCCTTACCTTTGCCAACAAAGACGAGCCCCCGATCATGATTCGGAGACAGTATGTTTAGGAACACATTTTAAACACTTTGCTTTCATATTAACACGAACCACTTGACCGTGATTTCTTATATCAGATAATATATCCGTCGATTAACTTGCTTCGATTAACGCACGAGTTTTTGTTATCACATGACAGCAGGTCCTGATACGAGATTCTGTGCATACCAACCACAAATTAACTGACAGGATCGACGTTTTTATTTGATTCTATTTGAATTTAGAAGGAGTTTAGTGCGGAATTTACGGTTGATTCGTTTTGTATTTGGATATGGCGCGGTGGAGAATCGACCGCGTCCCGGCGCGCCACTGAGCCTGGAAGCTCCCAGCCGGCGCGCGGCGCGCATGCGCACACCACCCGCCCACGCCTCTCCAGCGAGCCTCTACTGCGAAACTGTCACCGGCCGCGACCGACACCAGAGCACCGCGCAAACAGAGATGAGCTTTGATGACACAGCATTTAGGCGACACGACGGTTTGATTCAATTATACGCCTAAAGTTGTTTAAACACAGAATTAGCATACGATTTCATGTTTAATTCAAAGGATTTCATAAAGATTAGCTTTTCAAAGTCAAGTCAATGATAATTTTTAGTATTCTGTACGCAAATTTTGAAATGAAATGAAATGAAATGAAATGAAATGAAATGAAATGAAATGAAGTTTATTTGCACGAACACATGTGATACAATAAGATCTTAAAATTGTATTTGTCCATTCTGTGTCCTACCAAAATATTAGGCATGCAAATTTTAAATGTCAAGATAAATGATAATAAGTAAAAAATTATAATTGATGTCCCTAACTATTTAAGTATTCATTTACGGAGTAAAAACATTTGTCGATAACCCTTTTTTTTAATTTATTACTGAACAAATGGCCATTTAATTCCTTAAGATCAGTAGGTAGCTTGTTATAAACCATAATGCACATGTAATAGGCTTGACGTTGTGTTAGTTTTAAATTATATTTAGGAATGTGCAGTCTGTTATTGGACGTGTTTCTTAGGACTCGTTCCCGAAAATCTTGATTGGTTTTAAAGTAGTTTGGATTGAAACCATTTAATCAAATACCATCATTACCTTCGCTTAAAACTCAAATTATTGCAAATGAATAAAAGTTAATTAACAAAGATAAAGATGAGAGTTCACAGTAGGTCCGTTTTAAGCTTTACATTACTCACTCACTAGGCACAAGATGAACGCTCCTACATAATCGCACATAGCAAGTTTATGCATATGGCATTCGAGTCGTTAAGGCGCTCTAATAAGTTTTGTGTAGGTACCCGGTATAAGTAGGCATTAGACCACAAATATGATGTCATAGGACTTGCTTTAGATACGACATCAAACAGAACTGACACTGGCCACTCACGTCCAGTAGAAAGGAATTAAGTACCTACTTCGAAAGGATTCCGGCCACACTCAAACTAAAAGCTCAATTGAATTCTACTTGAAAACAAATACGTTTTTAAAACGGAGAAAATTAATAAAAACATTGTCTGTGTACTTTACTTGTATTTGAATCATTATAAAATAATAAAATAATAACGTATTATTAAATGAGTAGGTATTTATTAACAATATAATAGTGAAATACTTATATTATTATATTTTATTATTCAACAAGCAAATCGTGAAAAAGCTAAACCGGACAAATAAATCTGCTTTTACACGGTGAGCTAAAGCTCCAGTGTTACAGCCCGCCGTGCAAAAACGTTTAAAAGTTTTTATAATATAACATTTTATTACCTGTACAGATATTAATTGCACACATTTCATTTTATGTAGCGACACACTGTGCACTGGCCATTAACTACACATACGCTCACATTAATGCCTTTCCTATAACTATATCGCTTTGTAATTTATACTCGTAGTATCTATCTACCTACTACCTAGTGAACTATTTTCTTAAACATGAAGTATAGCGTAGTCGTCGTTAGCTCCTCAGATTTTTAGGAATTTAAGATTTAACAATAGTTAAGGGAGATAGCTGGCACCTCAATGACATCAATGAGACGATCAAACATAAGTTTGTAACTTATTTTGGATGTTTTATCAAAATTGAGTAAAAGCACGAAATACGTAAAAGTGGAGCGCCTTAGTGCGCATAGTTGTTAAGTGTCTGTAAGTTTACTTATAAGCTTGTATTTTTCTTGTGTCTAAATTAATATATCTTATCTTATCTTATAGAAATTTTCGGTTAAAAATTGAGACACCATCCCACTGGACTAGGCTATTATTCACATTAATGCAACTAGTTAGTTCCCGCGGGGTTCGGTACCTAATCCTGATCGATATAATTCACTAAGCCGACTATCAATCTATCTACTTACAGACTATCTCAACAAATTTAAAGGCCGTCACCGCCATCAACAATGTTACCTATGATCTAATCCGATATCCGAGCTGAGGTCCAACTAAACTGGAAGACAATCGAGCGAAAACAGAACTATTACACTACGTGCGGACCAAATACGCTCGATTTTAATAACACATTATTGGCTTATCCTTTCGTCTAGTCTCACGTTCGGCACACGAGCGAGGGCTACAAACATACGATGTGTTCAGTGAATGCACCAACTAAAGTCATATCATCCGCAAGAGCGGCTCGTAGGACCTGAGGGGCCACCGCGTCGCGAACTCTGAGGGTGAACTCGCGGCGTGCGGCGGGAGGCAGCGCGCCGCCGGCCGCGGCCAGCACGCGCGCGCGCCCCGCCGCGTCCAGCGCCTGCCCCGCCGCGCTGTCAGATCCCAGCACCATGCGGGAGCAGAGCGCGCGACACGCCTCCCGCTCGGCCTCCTGCAACTCCCGCGCCGCCAGCTCTAGCGTGCGCCTCGTGTCCACCCCTCCCGCACACGAACTACCTCCTGGAGCACCTTCCTCTAACGCCTTCATCGCACCAGCTCGCAACACCGCCGGCAGCAGCAGCTCGGCCACGGCAGCGACCGGCCGCGCTCGCAGGTAATGAAGCACGCGCTCCGCTTCTCTCACCTCGTCGAAGAGCCTCCTCTGCCGCGCGGCCGGCACCGGCCTCGCGACGCTCCACGCCTCCGCCCACGGGTTCCCCGGCAGCAGCATCCTATCCCCCAGCGCGCCGCCACCGTCCGGCAACCAATCTCGCGGCGAATACCACCGGACGAAGTCGCATAGTTCAGAACCGGGATTGGCAGCTTTGAAAGCCTCCATATCAGACAGTAGAGAGGCGCTCATCATGCGAGCGCGAAGCTCGGAGGCCCGCGCGTCATCGCCGAGTCGCACCATCAATTCCGCGTCTTCCTCTAACTGATCCTCGGTTTTAGGCGCGGGATCCTAGGATGAAAACGAAAAATATGACTTAAATATGAATATATCTGTAACTTGAAGCCACCTGTTAAAAAACTTCCACAAATATTACCTGCGTTCGGGGCACATAAAGTGGAGCGCCATTTTTTAGTGTTGCATCAGCAAGTCTTTGAAGCCTGCCCACAGGCCGGTCGCATGACTGCTGGTCCTCGGTCTCTCCGTCCGAACAATCGTAGAACTCGTCGTCCGAGGAGTTCCCCGCGATGCTGCTACCTTCAATAGTGCGCCTGATGCAGCAGTTAAGCAATTGAAGCTTCTGATGCAGTAAGCAAGTTCGCGCATTTGGGGTCCCCTCAGCTATTCTGTTAACAAAATAAACTGACTTTGATGATGACAGGCGCGTAAATAATAATATAAACACAGCGATAATACCAGTAATACCTATAAGTTACTAATAAGACGTGATTAAAAGCATTTAATTACAAGTCAAAAAGTAGAGTTTTTCCATATCCAAGCAATTTATGGCATCGACAGCACAAAGGTAAGATATAGTAAGAAAAATTTCAACTCCATAGTACAAGTTCATTCATTATAAAATAACAAGTATCACGTATTAGTGTCAACATCGTTTTTAACTTTCACTTCATAATTTTAAGTAGACAAATAGACGTTCTTAAAAAAGAAAGTAAATAAATCAAGAAAACGAAGAATGTCGCGAACAATCGGCGATATGTTTTCTCTTTCGTGTATGCAAATTGCAGATGAGGCACGAATCGATTGATTTGAATTTTCACTGCCGCGTTCGTAGCGTAGAGTCGTGGACACCTGGCGAGCCCCAGAGGCGTCCGAGACGCTCTTCTCAAATAGTGTGCCGCGACCTAGAATCGCAGAGAATTGAACTGAACGCGCCAACGCTCTCAGAACCGTTATCATATTGAATTACAAATGAATCTCGCGAGGCAGCGAGCGCGGATCGTGAATGTGCGTGCTTCTCAGCCGCTCGTCTTGTAATCGGTCGCTGAACCGTTTGTTTACCGGAGCCGGTGCGGCTTCAACTAGGTGTAGGTCAGGAAGCTGGCGGGACGCGCGCTGCCAGTCCGCCGCCGACGACCGCCGCGAGCGCAGCCAGCGCACGCAGACATGGGCCCGCGCCTGCCCTGACAACCTCCGCATACCGGAACCGATAACACCTTAACCTCGACGAAAGTGACCCTTTTCCAGTTTTTGCTCAATTATGATCTTCGAACGTTAAGCAGACAGATAATTTTTGGACGTGACAGTGACTGAAGTGACCAGTTTTAGAGGATTGCCGATAGATTAGGAGGATTCTCAGCAAGATGGTATGTTATAATACTTTTAGTTCAATCAATGACGATGGTTTTATCTTACGTTAGATTATGAATTTTAAATTAAATTAATATTTGGTAAAACTTGGCCTTTATTTCTGTGAAAAAGAAAAAAAATCTCATCACAGACCTACTAAGAGATGTAGGTAGGTAATCATGCCATGATCGATAAGATAGCATCAAAGAGGACAAAACAAATATTTATTTTCGTAATTTGTTCCAAGATAGTAAGAAAGTAAATGATTGAAGCAAAGTTAGATGTTGAGGTACTTATTTCAAACTTATCATCACACTCATTTAATTTACCTAAGTTTGATGGTGTGATATGAATCTATGGTGATGTGTTTGTCTTCCTAAGAAAGAAAAAAATAACATTAGATATTAAGATATTAAAAAAACATTTAAGATTTTTATACATAATACTTACTTAAATGTATAAAGAAAAGTCATATTTTTGTTACTAAGTACAAGACAAGAAAAAAGATGAGAGAGCTTTTCATTTCAAATTAATAATTTCCGCTTTCATTGTACAATATAAAAAGCCTCGTTCGCCATCGACCGACACCGACTCTTCCAAAACTCGACGCATGAATAAAAATTTAGCAGTGAAAACAAAATCAATTCATAAACTCGATTTCAAACCACACAATCTTCTTCAATAACTCATACTCCTGGATGCACACTTTGTACGTATGTATGTCATAATGGATCTCGATTCTCGCGAGACGCATGGCACCGCGGGCTCACGTGTGACTATGTCAAACGCGCACTTTCTCTACTCGGCGGAATTTATCATTTTCGGAGAATGTGTATTGGGATAGCTCGTTATGTGACAAAGGACTCTCAGGAAATTTGTTTGACATAAGGAAGCCGTCTTTTAGAAGTAGTTTGCTAGGTATGTTTACTAACTTTGAGAAGTTTTCTTGTCTCAAGAATTAGAAGCGTAGGTAGAGACTGCAGGGGCGTTCACCCCACGGGGTGACTTCAAATCTAAGCCCCACAAGAGCCGGTTCCTGCTTTCCGCTTAGCTGATGACCTTTCTATTAGCTTTATCTATTTGACCGGTAGATTTTAGTAGCGGACAGTTTTAGAATAAGTACATATGTTCCAATATATCCTGATATTATAACGCAACAACATTATTATATTTTAGTTATTCGGTCATTATTTTATTTTTGTTATCCAAAGATAAAATCATAATTCAAAACAATTCATATTATTGTTCATGTTAAAATAATGTACAAACAAAAACAGTTTATCTTATAGCGATCGATGAAGGATCTCGAGAAAAAAAAATGCCTAGACAAATAGGTAAAAACCAAATAAAATTACTTGGGTACTTGAAAAGCATAACCAAATCACATACCCGTTATCGTAAAACTGCTGACAACAGACATACATGTTAAATTTAAAGCGTATTTGTCACGAGTGAATAATAGCGTGAAAATTATATTCTGTTTCGTTTCAGTAAAAAAAAGCACCCTTCTAACTCCTTTTCATTCATAAGTGCCCCTATTTATGATGCGAAAGGGGTGAATGTGTTGCCAGTTTTATTTACGTGAACAAGCCAAAAATAGCAGTTTTCTGTGAGACGCGAGTCACGTTTTCAATTTCATGACGAAACTTTGCACTTAAGTCTATATGCTAGAGAGAACAAATAGAGCATTTATTTTGTCTTTCTAAGCTTAAAGTTGGCTGATTCAGCTACTGGAAAGCTTTTTGATGTTAACTTTATACGCAGCAGATCGAATGCCGGCTTAAAATGTTTATTTTAAAATACAGTAGGTAAGTATAGGTTTTTATTTATGTTGGAAATTATATTAAGTAAGTACTTATGTATGTTCACCGATAACATAAAACGATTTTAAAAACTGATTTTTAGAGACTTGAATACTTTTTCCATAAAACTTACCAAACCTTATGATCACTTGTAATTTTCTACTTACTAGTACTTAGGTACAATATTATAGCGATTTAATTTTTAGTCACGTTCAATATATAATTTTCAAATAAATCAAATATTTTTTTAACATGATTACAGACTCTAAACTGACCAAAAACGACGCTGTATGGTACATCAGACGGAAATACTATAAAGCCGAATAAAACCCTTATATTTTATATGAAAATCTTGATTTACAGAAGCGTAATGAAAGCTTGTTAGTTGTTACCGTATGCGAGCAATGCACCATGCACTGGAAGCATTACTAATGACTTGTCGACACGGTCGAATTCAATACCCGCTGGGCTCGACTAGTTATTTTGTAGTTTTCATACCTACAGACGGCTGCCACCGTGCTGTCCAACTGCGAAACTGGTAGCAAACTTCCAACAGCATTTCTAGAATTTAATAACGACCCTGTCGCTGATATGAGGATGGAGCAGCGAGAAACTATTAAAATATTCTCGAAGGTACTGAGGAATGAGTCCCACAAAACACAAAATATTATCTTATAATACAGCTATAGCTATTAAAGGAAAAATATTAAACCTACAAACGCATATTTGGGCCATATATGAGAAAAGTTATAAGGGTTTTAAAACTCCCAGCTAACGGATTACAACGAGGGAGTACAAAATAAAAGAGATTAAACGTGGACATAGCCTAGACGTATCGAGTGGAGTGATATTTTATTTCTGCAGAGGTTTCTGAGTCTTTTACAAGCTTAATTTCTATTCAATGTTATTTTCTTTGTTATGGTAAAGATAAATCTTGTAAGTAAGATTTTAATATATCTGATGATGAAGTCAGGAGTTCAAAGAAGCTCTTTATCACTGTCAAGTTCCGATGACAGAGATTGAGAAAACTTTATGAGCACTTGGAACCTTAATTGGAACACCTTAAATTCGCTATTTTGATTTCCGACATACAAACCATTTTGAATTCAACACAAAATTGAGTTTTGTACGAGGCGGACGTGAACCCCATTTTAATTACCTTTTACGTATCAACACAACAACCCTCGAAAACACTCGACTGCAGGCTTATTAATTAAACAGGCATTCGGGTTCGAGCAGCTTATTAACTCAATTGAAGGACCGAAAATATTTCGAGCTCATCGGCTCGATCGCCACTGTTTCAGTGCGGGTCAATAAAAAGGCTTGATGACTTCGCACTTGCGGTTCTTTACGTGAGCAATAAATTGAAAACAACTTTAGGGTTGAAAGCTTCTTTTTATAGGCTAGATCAACCCCTGAAGCGATGCGGTCAAGGCGGACTACGTCCGTCCGCGTTCCGCGGCCTCGATCCACCTTATGCCTACATGTATATCTGTCCTCCACTGAACAGTAAATCTAGCACACGGTTTTTGCCCCTCACATTCTTTACTCTTTTAGATTTCATAAAAATATAATATTACATCGTAAAATAGCTGTTTAAAAGTCATATAAATTTCACCGGTTAAATATTTTGCTTGAGCGATAACGTTGAGGCACGAAATTGTTGAAGGAAAGTAGGAAATCGTCGGCAAAGCGATGTGTCATCGACAAATGTTTTTAGGTGGCTTTCCATGAAACCTAGCGCGTTGCAATGAGTGGACAAAAACCCTAGGGAAACAATAAGCAGAGTAACTGTGCCGCTGATTAAATGGCCCGCCGCCGGCGAACGCCTGTGGGAGGCGCCGACAACAACCATTGTCTCGCTGCAGATTGTTAAGTTGACACTCATCATGCGTTCGGATGTTAATCCGATGCAGCTTACGCCTCGGAATAACATGCACGATAATACTTTGAAAACTCAGATTGCGAATTTAATTATTAAAACAGTTAAACTACAATATTACTAAATACTTATAGTATTCATTGCATAATTATTAATCTAATAATTTCGATAATTTAACTAATCTAACCAATTAATAATTCAATAAAGCTTAGATTTATCACGAAATAAATCAATTTAGGTCCAGCATCTTTTACTTTCAAATTATGAAACACGTTACAGAATCAGATATTACATAGTATGTTTTGATTTTTGATATCAAACTAGTCCAGCAGCATTTTTATTGATTTATTATATATTATTTTTATACATTATCTAGGTGAACTGCATTTAAGTTTACTTATATGTTTATTGCAATATATAAAATAGTTACTTGCATGTTTTTTTTTTATCTGAAACTATGTAAAAAAAAAACTTAGTTAAATCAGTTACATTGAACTACGAGTAAATCAGAATGACCAAGATGGTAGATATATTCGGTATTTCTCTTGTTTTTTTATTGCGAGCATCAAGATACTAAAGAAGCAAATTAGAAACAAAGGTGTGGAACCCAATATAAACTCATGGCACATCAAATAATGGCCTAGATACCCACCTTGTAATCTATTCATCAAATTCTTTTATGTGCGAAACAGGGCGTAAATACCTTTATAGCTGGTATTAGTACATATAATTATTATAGGTAAGCGACACAGGGCTCTTGTTATAGAGTTATTATATGTACATTACACATTAACATTGTACATAATGGATATTAGTGAACCGGAGGTAGCATGCCAGAACTCACACAAATTCCCCTTCAAAGATATACGAGCCATGTAAACTGAATAATGAGATAGATTAGACATTAAGCTACATTTTCAGCTTTTGCAAGGCAAACAAAAGACTCAGAAAGCTAAAAATAATAGGCCACTTCTTATGTATTTTTGTTCTGTGGTCTAAAGTCTAGAGAACCATAAAATAATACGACAGAATTATTACAGTATGAAAATCGTGAAAATTTTATAATCTTTTGATACTTCTAATTTGCAAAAAAATATTGTTTAATTACACTGTTGATTACGTACATAAAGATCGGAGAACGACATTTTGGGTAACGCTATAGTTTAAATTCATGTGTTTAGCTCAGTGTTTACATTGTCGGTATATGAGTTCGGTAAATGAGTTTCCAAAATCGAACAAAACATTAATTAATCATACAGAATAACAACGTATTGATTTTGTGTGAGTAAAAGCTAACGCAAATCGAGAGCGGTTCGTAAAGTGGACGATTTATTTCAATTTAAATGCAAATCGACCGCGATGTGATCCCGACTTTTTGTATTCGCAGCGTAGCTCGTAGGTGGCGACAACTTTGAATAGGAAAGTTCAAACATTCCGACTTTTAAAAACGCAGAATCTAGTTTGTTCGAGTAAAAACATAGCATCGTAAAATTCAGACGTACTTTCAGTCTATACATATAGGATTTATAAAAAATAAAATCACTTCTTGGAAAATTATAACGGGACCAAGATTAACCATGTTTTCTGCTGACTGGTTATACTATACATAGAGGTATTTCTTCAGGCCAATATTAGACATCAGTCTTTACAAACGCAGCCAGCTGTATACACATGAAGGGCGCGATTCTCGTAAGTAGCCGGGTTCAGCGACCAGGCACAGGTGCACAGTACATGCTGGCGACATCCATCTCAGTCGTGTCTGCGACACGGCAGCCGTGAAGATGGATTGGCCACCTTATACGAGCATTAGTGATGCTTCGTCTAACTTTATGGCACGAATTGTTCCGTAGGTTTTTAAAGTCACATTATACAACTTTTGCGTAAGAGCTTTAATGGTTTTCCGCCGTTTAAATTTTGAATCTAATTTGGTACAGTTTTTTACCACTTTCTATTCCAGTATTTTGCTTTCTTTACTTCCAATAATATTGTTTATTTTAATTGTATACTGAGAATCTTTACCATCAACAAAGACACTATCATTATTATTCTCTCAAAAGACATAGACTCTGTTTGATTACGTAGATACTTTGCTGATCATAACACAATCTGTGACAATCAATTTACTGATTACAATGAGAAGTGTGATATCGGAAGACTATGAGAATGCATTTGATTTGATTGAACATCAATACAGATGAAACACTTCAATCTACAGACTCGTAAAGTTGTAACAATTTAATTGTGTTAATGATGAGGCAGCGAAGCAGAGCTAGTTATCACGATGGTTAAGCGTCGGTCTCGCTTCGCTCACCATCGCGGACGCTGAGGCACAGGCTCGCTGGCTCACATACATACTTAATGAATATACATCCACAAAGATACATCGAAAATAGAAAATTCACTTTAGGTCAGGATGTGCCTCTAGAATAACTGAACCAAAGTATTACGTGACAAAGTCGTACTTGGCATGATGTTTTGTTACGAGGCGCGGTCTCTACATTCGAAGCCGGAATAACTGAATTTCAGGAGCACTGTGTCGCTGAGACCTAAATTTACCAACACACTCGACGTCAGCAGCTATGTTTCTGAGTAATTCTTTATAGTGCACACTGCAATCATATGGGCAAACGCAAACTGTTCGGCTCGATTGTAATAAATTGACATGCTACTCATAACTCGTCAAGGTATTTAAAACACGTTGAAATTCAGTTTCTTTTTAAAGTAAAAAATCTAGTTTAAAATTCAAGTGAGCACTTCCTCTTGTTAACATTTCCATTATTAAATCTGTAGAACGATTCGAGTAGTGATTACGGAGGGTACTCGGGATGTACTCGCGGATCTAACAAACCGAATCCAGTTGGAGTTTTCAACGCACCACCGCGTGCCGATGTGTTTTTGCCACGTTTTTACAACTGATCACGTCTCACTTGTCTCAGGAAAAACATGTAAGCAGCGATTTCACTTGCATGAAATCAAACTAGACGCTGATGAAAAATTAAATGGGCTGTGGAAGCAGCGGTGGTTACAAACTTTTGTCTATAAATATGATAATCTCGCAGAACTTTTTGCACTCTCAAAGAAAACGATGGCCTTCCACTGAGAGATATTACTTTTATATCACCATAACTTTCTGAATAGAATACTTGGTTTGGTACTTCGTTATTTATTACCATTGGCTGCTGGGCGGAACTGGCTAAGACTTCGTAGTAGGCCCTGTTTGCTGTTAATGAACTTCTAAACTATTTACATGATAAAACGAACCTTCGACATTACTTAAGCATTCGTGAACCCGACATAAACAAGTTCTAAGTAAAATTGGTTTGAAATCAACCTAATACGCTTATCTAATGCTAGGCAATACATCAAGCATTGTGTTGCCCAACCTGCTTTATGATAATCATAAAATCATAGGATATACATAATTGACGCAAGGAAGGCAAGCCGCGCACTGTTTTCCGGCAAAAGCCAACTCTCTAGGATTGCGGTCATTATATGCATTAGCTACCTAGGTACGGCTGATTCCGGCCTGCAACATACACAAGCCAGGGGAAAACAATGCTGCAACTATATACAAAATTGTACCTTTTCTCAAAAGTGTTTTTATTACATTTGAGTGGCACTTTATTTTCAACAACTAAACTGGGCATGACTGTCAATTATAACTATGGACAGAAAAGTCTTGAAAATAAGAAAGCATTTGCCCAGCAGTGGGGCAAATATATAAACAGACATGAGAGGAATCGGCTCTGTCTGATGATAATGATAAACAACTCAACTCAAATCATAATAATAATTTTTGGCTCAAAGGACCAGCATTGCCATCCAGCGTGGTAATGCCGCCAGTGTTTTGGGCACGCTTCCGACTGACAGTGACCTGGATCAGTTGAGCTATCTATAGATCGTTTCTAACGATCCTTAGATAGCTTGACTAATCCTGTTGTATTTTGTAAATATATGTAAATATGTAGTAGCTTAGTTTCTGTAAATAAAGTTATTTTTTTACTCAAATCTCAATAAATATGCCTTGGGCTTAGGTAGCTTAAAGTTTTAATAATTAGTTAATCACGTTGCATAAACTACTTGTACTTATACTAGGGACGCATCTGCGTCTAATATCATAAAATGGCGCTATTTAATGGCATTAGATACAGGTAAATGCAATCTATCTTACTATAACTTACTCGGTCCCAGTCTCAAATCCAATAAACGGTTGAAAATGTATGAGGAAGAGGTAAAATTACTAGCCTATTGATTCGTTTCGTGGGTACTTCTAAAGAAAGAAAGCAATTACGGCTTAGGGTATTGAAGCGAGCACAGGTTAAAAGAAAAGAATGACTAAAATAATGTTGTCCGAGCAAAATTATGTTGTTGACATCATTGAAACTGTACATTAACGAGACTTTTCCAAATAAGAACTTCTAAACGAGCGTAGGTTGGGCTTTATATGCCCAGTAATATACTAAGTAAGTATATAAATCAGAATTTCCTTCATTTAGGTAGATCGGAAAAATCAAGAATATCAAAAAGAATAAGAAAACTACTCGTATCATAAAACTAAAACTAATTAACTAGAAGCTTGTTAGTAGAATACAGTAGAAATAAAGTCGCATCTAACAGTAGTCCGGTCGCCGAGTCGACAAGAAGTTACGCTTTCTGTTCGTGTTCATTGTTAGCTCAGAACAAACGTACACTCCAACAAAAACACAGCTCGTAATAGAGGCGACATTGAACTATTCGAAGCATGAATTGATTTCCTCATGTGAATACTTTTTCTAACTAGACAGTTTGCTGTATTGAGAAATGAAATTTGCTGTATTTACCATAATGAATGGTAGAGCTATATTTCCATTGGTGAATATTACATTTTTAACTTTTAAATACAGAAATATATATAAGATATTAACTAGCCAAATGTTCAACCAACCAAGACCCTTACTTATTTATTTTTTACAACACAAACGTCATACAGGAAACATAAAAAAATAAATGTAATATAAGTAAAATAGTTAAGTACCATTAAACAAATACCTAGCTGTTTTTAAGCTTACAGTATTTTCAGTGTTTATATATAGTAGCATAATAACATTAAAATTGCTTGAATTCCATGCATCATAAATCATAGTTTGTCCACCGACTTACGGTAGATGATGTGCGCACGTAAATGGCAATAACAGCGCAAGAGTCGACATAGCATCGCACGCGTAACGGGATCGCGGGATCGATTCACAGAAAATAGAATAAACAAGGTGGCACTCGCAATGATTCGCATTCGAGTTTGTTTTACGTACGAGTATTATTTGGTACAGAGAAAGTATCATTGTTAGAGAAATTGAGCTTGTTAATCCAAATTGACCAATCATTTGCACATAATAATTTGCCACCATTGAAACGTTTCCTTCATAAACCCCGCCAGTTAAGGCGGGAAAGTCAGTATAGTAATAAAAACTTGGTAACGCGAGTTTATATCTTGGTAATAGTGGTAATAGTAATAAACCGATGTACTCGATCGTGACCATTTGACAAATAAATCAAATCACGCTTAATTCAATTGTATTACTTAATTCAATCTATTTACTATCATGAAGCAATAAACGTTTTGAATTTGAATTACTCATTTTTCAACACACTTGCTCATAAAGTGGCTCTATGGTCACCGCAATAGGGTATTTGACTCTTTTCAGAAAACCATTTCAAAGTGTTCTTTGATATATTATATGCACACTGGTCATTAAATTTCCTTTAGATTTAACATAATTTTGATAAAAACCATGTTTAAAGTTTAAACATACAAAATCGCGCGAAAAACGATATCTTGTGTCATGGCGCTGATCACGTGGTACCCGTGACGTCACTCCATAGTAAACAGACAGTACAAGTCCATAGTGACAGACAATCAGTTCGTTGACGTTTACTAGCGTTTGACGTCATCAGAGTCACAACCAATCACAGTGCGTTTTTGTAGACGAAAATTTTTTAATTTTTTTTGTAATTTTTAAAGGTTTTTTTACCAAAAGTAAACATATTTTAGACGTAAATGGAAAGAAATATGCTTATTTAGACTATTTTCTAAAAGGATGACCACAATTTGTAGTTTATTTTTAATGATGTCAAATACCCTATTAGGCACATAATGACACCCATAATCAAACTGTGACTTTTTTTTAATTTTATTGGTTGAGTTGCTTTGTTCTTAAAAAAGTTTTTATGCAAAAAAAAATATCGTGTTCAATAGAACAAATAAATTAATGTTCCCATTCATGCAATTTCTTATTTAAATTGAATATAACTTTTGTTTTCTCTGTAATAAAAGAAAACTTTAAATTCCCCAATTTTGTACGTGGCAGAATAGGCGCAAACCCTATGCGCGGCGCGGAAATATAGTCTGTGGCCGATCGCAATGCGCGCGCGTAGGAAAATTGATAAATTTTTCCCGCAATAGCGAAACATTTTTCACAACTCGTTTTCACTGTTGAAAATGAGTTTTTGCTGTTATTCACAAGTGTGTTGAAAAACGTCGTATGATACACGTGTGTATTGATGATTACCGTCCTCGGCTCTGTTAAGACCCTCGCCTACAGCTCGGCTCTCAATAACGCCTCGGCGGTAATCACCAATGTTACACACTAGTACCATAATGTACTATTATTTGACATTTTACTGTGTGACATTTTGCATGCCTTGCTGATCATGATGGTATATTAAATTAAATTATTTCTGTTTTCGACCTAAGTTCACCCATGTATCGCAGAATGAATAAATTAATATGAATATGATAGATAGATAGATAATTCTTTATTGCATACCACACGTAAAAGACATACAAGAAAAAAGACACTTAACTTATGGGTAGACAACTGGCGGCCTTATCGCTGAAAGCGATTTCTTCCAGGCAACGATTTAAGTGAGAAAAAGCATAAACGACTTAATGGAAGGAAATATGAATGATATAAAAAAAGAATCTAGCTCACCAGCCAGACAGAGAAAAAAAATGTTTTATTTTTTGATCAACAGCGTAAATAATCACAATAAGCGGTAAGCAACGTTGCTTACCTCCACCGTATTCTAAAAACTTAACATGATAGTAACAACGGAACAACTTCTATAAAGGTTTTAATTGACCAGTGGGCTGGGTGTGTATCATGTGAGTTTCGGAAACGCGCAAAACAAGCAATTGATATTTCTTTGCGGATAATGCAAATGGAACTACGAAAACAGAAAGCACAGCTCTGCGATATGGAACCCGACGGAGCTTGAAATTTCTCGTTAGATACACAGAACGTGATTTCAGTTGGTCGAATGAAAACAATGACAGCAAATAAGGTAAGAAGGTGAGAGCTAAGCAATCGTCTTTTTCTTATCGTGTCACCAGTTCTTTCGAACCAGTGTGGTGAAAGGATCATAAGTGCGCCTCGAAGAGGCTCCCTTCGTGCACTTAAAATGGGATTCCCATTTCAAAATCGGGAATAATTTCTGCAAGCATTACAAACGTGACAGGTTGCATGCAAAGGGCCTTTTAGAATACTAAACTAACACAATGTTTTCCTTCAACGTTTAGAGCGCGAACAAGAGTGTAAACTGTGTATTTGATCAAAGAAGTTACACTGCGTGACCACGAACAGCGAACCTATAGAATCCTAAACAAATATTAGACCCATTTTATTTCGACTCCAAATTAACGGTGTTCGTTTAGGCTTTGACCAAACAGGAACCCACATTCAATTATAGGAAAGGTAATTATTTTTTATCGGAACAAAAATACTGTTCCTATTTCGGTCTCTGACTAGGGCTTTTCAGAATCGTTATACAAACTTAGATAAAAAATAGCACAAAAATAATATGGAACACGGAAACAGATTATAATTTATAGGTACTGATTGCTTAAACCACAGAATTGCTCAATTAAAATAATATATGGTAAACTAGAGCATAATTATGCAGATTGAGAGACGTGGTCAGCCGCCGACCGAGTCTCAAGTGGGCCACGCATACCGCACGCCGGGAGCCACGCCGCTGACCAACGGCACATTCTTGTTAAACCATCATTTGGCCCACAAAACTTAAACAGCCAACAAAACAAGTTGCTTATTCAAGGTCGATGCGCAGTTTATTACATTCTACGAGCATATCACATATCTACATAAAGAAAGATATCTCTAAAAGAAAGTATCTTTGAAAGTTCATATTGATTGTTCTGGTTCAAGCAAAGATTTGTAACACAACTGTGCTTATGTTTATTACAAAGAAATTCACTTCAGTCACAGGCAACGTGACTTCAGTAGACGAACTGCATATTAAGTAAACGAAAAACAGAATCCTTACCTATGATTCAGCGGAGAAAGATCAATTATTAACAGAGCCTCGACATGTCACTGTGGTGTCGATGCTTGAGACAGCTTTCACCGACAACTCAAATTAAGTTTCTCAATAAACTTTCGGATTAAGTATTAAAACTTCAAAAATTTAAATCTCCAAACAAACACGACAATCAAAGCATCATGCTAACTTACAGCTTGCATAAAATATTGAATCAATCATTCTTGCGAGTTCCAAGTTTAAATTCAGTTAAAAGCTCAAGAAGTTAAATTAAGTTAGAAGTCTGAATTTGTAGAATGTACGGAGCGAAGTCGGCACAAGCGTAAAACTTTAATGGCACCGGTATATCTTGGGGAGGCTCGCTATAAATTTACCAGGAGCCTTACAACGCAGGAACGTGGAAGGGTTGGAAAAAGGGTCGCAATATGAATTAAAAATCACTATTCATATTTTAGGATATGTATATAAACTAAACATCATCATAATCCCTTTGTGCATTTATGTTAAAATACATCTAAGTATCGTTGAATGGTCGCAACCATCGCCGTCGTGGTAAAGTTCATAAAGTGGGCGCGGAGATTGGCAGTGAACGTGTCAATACTAAAAAAAGTGAACGCGTCAATACAAAAAAATCCAACTACTTTTTCCACGTTATGAAAAAGCTACAAACACAAAATACACAAGCGATTTTAAATAAATAAAGCTTTTATGAATGCATATCTGACGGGGACCTGAAACAATGGCCACGAAATTGCTTTCACTGTAATGGAAAAACGAAATATGAAAAATCTCGGTGTGAGCAAACATGTTGAAAATATTCTTGTGTCACAACAAGAGAAGATTCCAGGACTAAAATATTAAAGTTTGCTTGATTTGAAACACCAAGTCATTTTATAAAAGACTAGCTGTCCGCCCCGGCTTCGCACGGGTTTATTATAGGTATTTAACAAAAATTTAATAACAACATGGCGGCCCGGTATGATCCTTTAAAGTTTAGAGGTTAATATGTAGGTAAGGTCTAAGGTAGGTAGGGGAGTATTGGGCAGTAAGGCAGGTTTGGACACCACCGGCAAATTCCCGTGCTATGCCGGCCATACACCATCATGCCAATCCACCATTAGTCATGCCAATCCACCCCCATACATGGTCAATTCTAACTGATCAAATTCCGATTTGACGATAGGCATGATGGTTTATGGCCGACATGACACGGGGGTGTCCAAACCTCCCTACTGCCCTAGTATATATTGTCTGTGCTACTCTCCCATATATATTTCATTGATATATTACCACTCCCCCTCCCATTCCATAGTTCCCAGACACTTTTTAAACTATCATGGTTTTCAACATTTATAACACAGTTAACGGGATATTACCATGATTAAATGTTTTTTGAGTTTCCCGATATTTCGGCGCAGTTAAATACGCTATGATCAATAGTACCTACCTATCTATGGTATTAATCATGGTTAATATCCCGTTACCTGTTTTAAAAATCCCAGACACTTGTCCTACCGTACTAACTGATATTTATTCTGTGGTCGCGATGTATCTTACATTTTTAAACTCCTGATAACTTTTGAATAAAATGTCCGATTTCAATCATTCAAAAAGTAATCGACGGGTACTGAAACAGCCTTTACTACGAAGGAATTTATTTGGATAAGAATAAATACCAAAATAAGAATAACGTTGTCTGCTTTTGGTCGGCATTTTTATTCATTTTTTAAATTATAAAAGTTGTTATTCTGACACAACCACAATAGTTGGACATATGCTATCGCTGACTTTTTGTAGATATTGATACGTTCTTTAATATTGTAGAACATTTTTTTGTTCTATCATCAATAGTTTTCGCAACGCACGCGATATGAAGAATTTTATGTTCAAATTTTTACACCTTTGGTTACATTATTGAAATTTTCATAAGGATCTCTAATTTTTTTGAAAATAATTTATAGCCTATGTTCATCAGAGATAATGTAGGATTCTAATGGTGAAAGAATTTTTCAAATCGGCCCAGTAGTTTCGGAGCCTATTCAATTCAAACAAACAAACAAACAAACAAATGTTTCCTCTTTATAATATTAGTGTAGAAAAATATTGCGTAATTTTATGATGCAGAAGAACAAAAACTTTTGGTATACCTAAAAAAACCAGAACCTGAATATTTTAAGAATATCAAGTGACTGATTTGTTTAGCAAAGGTCTTGCTCATTTTACAAGACTTTAGGTGAGAAAAGCTTTATTGTCTCATACAAATCGTGTCTTGAATTAATTCGGGAGCTCACCATCGCACAGTTTAGATAACAGTTAGTATTGATACCACGTCTTTATCATGCCGCACTGTGTTCTAAGTGCCACGTTCCTTTTATGAATGTACTCGTAATAGCAGTACCACAATTAGAATGCATAATTATGTAAAGATATTATTTCGTGTTTTCACAGACTCGTGAATAAAATAACCCGAAGTATATCTTCCTCATCGTCTGGTTTTGTGTATTTAAGGATACAAAGAAAGAGTGATTTTATTAGTTAAGTCCTAGTGTATGTATGTTCAACTATAAAACATTCAGTAAAAAAAATAATTAAAATAAACCACGAATAACGCCGCTTTTAAAGTTTATCTACAGAATCTAAGATAAATACTATTTAAAGTTTATGTGGAGTGGAGGGTATGGTGTCTATGAAGATGACGATCGAGAGAGATCGATGATATGGTAGAGTGGGGGAGACCTTTGGACGAGATATTAAAGTTCTCTCATTCTCTCTACAAGTATTTAGGTCTAAAAAGTCTATATTATGATTGGTGTAAAAATATGGGATAGAAAATTTTCCTGATGACCTGATAACCATTCAATTTTATATAGGTGTATGACTAGAATTCTGTGCTGATAGCACAGCAAAATACATTATTACTTAATCTGTGGCATGGCAATGATCAATTTTAGTGTTCGCTTTCAGAACTAGATGGCACCACTAGTACTTTAGAACGCGCTATCGTTACGTTTTGGAGCGCGGTTGACTTCGCTTGAAGAACATAAATGAAATCGATCTTTCCAAAGGTTAAACGGGGAATGATGATCGGATTAATCATGCGACTGCATGATGTCCACTTCCGAATGTTACGCATAAGGTGGGCTAAAATCCTTCTGACCCCTACACTTAAGAAAGATCCATGATCAATCCAAATTATTCCAAATCCATCCATTAATAAATAAAATTAAGTAAATTTTAAAGAAAGTATATATTTATTTCAATAGTACTGTATGTTAGTATTTATAAATATGATGGGCCAATTACGGCATTGTGTTATACAAAAAAGCAGCAACAAAGACAATAAAGCTGCGGGCACGACTAGTACTTACTACTCGTATAAAGTAGGTAAATACTTATAATGGGTGTAATATCAAAACGAGTATAAAAATATCCGAAAATGGCCTGTATATTTCAGATGAAATCACAAAAGTTTAATCGTTCTGTCAGTCAAAATCGGAAAAGGGCTAAAAAGTATTTAAAGTAATCAGCAGATTTTAAAATAAAGGTAAAACATACTATAACTACTTACTACTTTTTTACCATCGCCAATTACCTACATCAATTTACATTGAATTTACGCTGAATTAACAAACACGTCAATTTATGCAATTCAGCAATTCAGCGTGCAATTCAACATATTATGGTTTTTAGAAAGCTTAGAAAGGAGTAAAACTTGTTTTGGAGAAGCTTTTGAATATTTTACTGAGAAAAGGAAAAGGCGTAGGAATTGCTACAATCAAGGCAAAACTTAAGATTTTAACAATTCAAAGGCTTTTAAGAAACGTACCTGTCACTACAAAGAAAGAGAACGGCTTTAAAAGCTTCAAATTCATAATCTAGGTCTTAAAGTTAGATCAGATTACAGTACGCAATACCGATGTGCACAGTATGAATTTAGGAGCCACAAAAAAAATGAAGCACGTCATAATTTATCTGTCTAAACATTACGCTACAAGATGCAACACATTACACAGTTTTTAGAACACAGTTAACATAAAGTCTTAAAGATTTACAGTTTGAGCTAAAGAAGCAAAACTGTCTCGAATCTAGAAGTCCGAATGTATGAGAAAGTGAAATTAGTCAACAAACGTACAAACCTAGCACAACAGCTCTGAGAACCGGCTCCGACCGTTGGGTACCGTTACAGCGAAATCGGATGACTTGTAAACTCATGTAAATAGGCCAGTGTTACAAACTCGTTCTTACACGGTTACATCTTGAGGCCATTTGTACTCCCATTACGGTGAATGATGCGTATTGAATAAAATGTGCAATGGCAACACGCGCGACAAATTGAGAACTAAAGCCAACAGATTGACCTCTTCAAAGCTGTGTATAGGTATACATAATATAGTCAGACAATCGGCATTAATTTTAGGGTAGAAATGGCTATTCTTCTCAGCTAAAACATTTAAAACTTGAATATTTCAATGTATATTGACTTTGTCTCTTTTATTTTTATAGAATTTTGTATATTACTACTTAATTATTTAATTATTTACTTAATTATTATTGGTACTTAGTTTGTTACTTCTCTACTTTTGTACACCGCTGTTTTTTTCTGTATTCGACTATCGTGTCCATACAAATGGTTGCCAGGAAGAGATCGCTTTTAGCGATATGGCCGCCCATTGTACAATTTGTTTATTTGTTATATTATCTGTATTATGTTCTTGTGTACAATAAAGAGTTAATCTATCTATCTATCTATCTATATTACAGAAGCTATTAAAACTAAGGTAGACCTTACCAACAGAGTTAAACAAGAATAACTTAAAAAAAAAGTTAATATTAAAGTCATTATTTACGAACTTAGACTTACTGTCTTTTTGTGTTTATAGCTATTTACATTAACTGTTACTGGTAAAGCAGCTCGGCTAAAGCCACACACAGACCCACTGTAATCTGAAACGATGTTTGGACCATCGATTATTTCTGGACGTACAAACGTTTGCCGTCCACCAACGCCAATATTTGCGGTTAGGATGTATTGACTCTCACTGTCTACGTTTGTCACAAACTAATTACTTGCTTTGAAGAGTTGCCGCACTCATGGTTCGAAAAATAGAACGAAAATTTATATGCTCCGTAAATAGTTAGCACAAAAAGCATAGTTACGCTAAATGCAGGATGTCATTGCCTTATAAAGGGCAAATGTACAGTAACTTGTTAGCAGAAAGGGTCAAGCATTTGTGTTAATCGTTCTAGCAGCTCCGGTACATATAGCTCAAGTGCATAGAAAATCATAAGTGCACAGTAGCATAATGGCACTGCGAATGCAGGGAAAGCCTGATTTTCCGGGCTAGTAGCCCGTGGCCGCGCCACTCGTCAACGGTCTGTGCACACTGTGATAACAGCTTGCTGCAAAAACGGTAAGCCACTGTCCCATTGCTGCTCGTAGAAAGCAAAAACTGTGGCTTATGTGAAACGAAACTGTATCACCAACTGTACGTAATGTAGCGTAGACATTTAAAAATAAAGTAATGGCCTTCTGCTTAATGCACACCATGCCTGTTTCTACTTTCAAGGAAATTCAAGACTCACGAACATTGTGATCGAAACTGCCTCCGTTAATAATTGAAATTCAAGTGTAACTCGAAGAATAATTTAGAAGGCGTAATGAAGATTGAGAATAGGTGGATAATGGAAAAGTTTACGAGGTAAAGTAAATTGAAAGTTATCGCGAGCCCGAATTACTTAATAAATGTTGGCACAAAGTTCTTGATTCGTCTGGATTCCATTACGCAGAGCCTACTTCAATCTTTTAATTACATAGCCTGAAAATTATACACAGACATGGTTACCTAATTACATCAATTACATGAATTATTTACTCTAAAATCTGTTGTAAACGGCATGCGTAGATAGATAGATCAAATATCTATACATATTAATAATACTTTTATTGCAGGCTACTACCCAGAGTTTATGATCATAAAAACCATAATACCCGCGTCCATAGAAATTTAATAAACAACTATTCCTTTACTGGCCCGCGGTTTCATTTCTAAGTGTTATTAATTGGTCATAAATCTGCCGTTTACTACGCATTTAACGTCAGCAAGAAGGAAAATGCAATTTCACAAACAAACACGAGTAGCAAACGACCGGAAAAGTATAGTCAAAGAGTCAAAGAGATGATACCGATTAACGCATTCCTCATTAAAGATTTCACTGCTGGAATGTTAAAATCCTCACGTCAACAGCTGGCAAAATATTGCTGCCACGCCACAACTACACTCGCACAACTAACGTATGAATGTACCCTTGCCTACCAATAACTATTACCTATGAATCTCATTTATAGTTAATCTTCTTTTAATCTATAATAGGTACAGAAAACAGACCGTTTTTGCTACAAACAAAAACAAGTTAAGTTCGAGTGATTGTCACTGTTATTAAGTATGGCCGTATTGCTTTCGACACGACAAACTCCAATTATTATTCGTGAGGCGAAGTGCTAATACGAATGGTTGAAATAATAACAAACTATCCGTTCTTTTGCTGTATTTCAACGACTTCCGACAACAATACTCAGGAAACGAATAGTTTCTTCTTAATAATAAATTCACCATCATGTCGAATAGCATATTAGGAGATTATGCATAGGTAGAGTATTATATCATTATTTATTTTTTCACTTTTATCTATTTGCTTAATTAAAAATAACTGTAATTCTTTTAGGGATTCCGGCAAATATGTCGCATGTCCTGGCTGGCAGCAATGCTGGTCATATCACTGCAGTATACGCAAGCACAATGTCCGTGGGAGCATTCGCCGAGTCTTCAGGCCTCATGTGTCTGTGCCTACAATCTGGCACGAGACCTCTCAGTTCAATGTGACCAGGTAACTTACAAACATAAGTTTGAATAACGTTTTATCTTTTTTTTTTCATTAAAAATTCATTGACCATTTCTTATACGTTGCAGGTTGATTTTCCATCGCTTATGCTGGCATTGAACTCGAGCATGCGAAGCACCGGATTAGACCTTCTTTACGTCAATAACTCTACGATCCCGATTCTCACAAACAACATGTTTGCAAATCTCAGAATACACAATCTACAAATTTCTGGTTGTAAGATAAGGCGAATAGAAGATGAATCTTTTAAAGGTCAAGGGCCGTATTTGAAAAATTTAAACTTACAAGACAATGAACTCACCAGAGTACCGGTAAAAGCTCTAAGAGTACTGTCCAATCTTTCCCTTTTGGATATTTCCAAGAATAGAATTACAAACATTGAAAGCGAATCGTTCAGCACTCTCCGAAAACTAACGACTTTGAAACTCTCAGACAATAATATAACTTTAGCCACACGCGCGCTAAGTGGATTGGAAAATTCAATTAAAAACCTAAACCTTAAAGGTACTAAACAGAAAACAGTGCCAGACTGTATCAGGGGTCTACGCAGTTTAGCGTTCCTTGACCTCTCTCAAAACAGCATCAGAGAATTACCAGGGCCAGATGGAATTCGAACATTTGAAGGATTAGACTCCTTAACTGCATTAAACTTGGAGAGAAACTTGATAGTAAATCTCAGAGAAGATGCGTTTGAAGGAATTAAAACCACGCTTAGCTCGCTCAGTCTTCTGAATAACCTTTTATCAGAATATCCCACAGCAGCCATAGGATCTTTATCTGATTTGAGAGTGCTCGATATAGGATTCAATCTTTTGAACAAATTACCAGTAGATGCGTTCTTGAAAAATCCCTCGGTAACCTTACTGGCATTAGATGGAAATCCACTACCCACAGTGCCAGAGTCGGCATTCACCCATCTCAACCAAACGCTGCGAGGTCTCAGCCTCGGCGGGAGGTTTCTCAATTGCGACTGTCGCCTGCGCTGGATAATAGAGTGGATACGGAACGGCGAACTGCAGGTGACATCACGCGAAAGAAATCCACAATTTTGCGGACAACCTACACACTTTCGAGAACGTGGCTTTTACAGTTTTGAACCGAATGAGCTGGTTTGTGAACAAGAGAGCACAACAACTTCGGATAAGCCAATAACTGCTGTGCTCGGTGGCAACGATTGGAATAGTCTAACAACTACAACGACCACTACAACAAAAACTGTTCCGACGACGACAATAACCACGACAAAAAGTGCTCCAATAAGCACATCGCGGGCGACGACTCCTCTGGTTACTACTTCATCATCAACATCATCTATCAACAGCATAGTGAGCAAAAATATAGAGAGTATAACAAAGGCTGCTACAACGCAAGCCATCAGCTCGAGTACCGCGCGCCCCAGCCGCGTCCCTTCGGTACGCCCCGCCGCACCGACATGGCGACATGCTCCGCAACAGCGACCTCCACTCATCATGAGCTTCCCGCAACAGAAACCCAACGTTGATGACAGCAACGAAGTCATAGTCAAGAACGCGTACAGACAAGACAACTCAGTTATTATCCAGTGGGATTCCGATGTAGCGAACATACTCGGATTTCGCGTCGTCTACCGTCTGTTCGGAGATAAAAGTTTTAAACAGGGCCCGCCTCTAGAAGCGAGTGAAAGAGAATTCAAGATTAAAAACGTTCCTTCTCAGGTTTGTACCCAAGATTTATCAATAATTAATTGGAAATTAAATTTACGCCTAGTGATCGGTATTCCGTATCTGTTTCAGGAATGCATCGTGGTCTGCGTGATCTCCCTGGAGGAGGTGCACGTGAGTCCCGAGACGGTGCCGTACTCGCAGTGCCGCGAGGTACGCACCGTGTCCGCCGCCGCCTCCAACATGGACAAGATCACGATCGCGGCCAGCGCGGCCATCTGCGGCACCATCGTGGTGGCCGTGCTCATCTTCGCCGCCGCCTCTCGCCGCCGCTCGCGGACCATGCACCGGCTGCACCAGCAGGCTCCGGAGAAGATGCCGAACCCTTGCTGCGGCGGCCTCACCGGCACGCCGAGCCCGAGCGGGCCGCTGTCCTCGCTCGCGACGCTGGGCGCTTTCGGCAAGCAACGTGAGTGGGACCAGGTGTCCGCTTACAGCGCCCGCTCGATCCCCCGCGCCCGCACCTACACCGAGCCGATCCCGGCGGACCCGCTCCCGGGCCGGCCGGGCCGCGCCAGGTCCCTCGCCGACGGCCAGTCGCAGCACAGCTACTCGCAGTCCGGCCGGTACGGCGTGCCCGGATACCCCGGGAGCCTCCTCGGATCCAGAGCTGGTGAGTCGGCTTTCGCTCTTATCTCTCTCGCTTCCGCCGAATCTTACTCTTGATTATGCCGTTGAACTTGACCGATCGAAATGATGTATCCCGTTCCAGATCTCCGGCAATCCCGTCAGAGTCTGGGAGCAGCGTCGGAGCGGGCGTCGCGCTTGTCTCTGAGCGGCGCGGCAGGCGGCGCGACGGGCGGCACGCAGGGCTCGCGCCGGCGCCCGCGCTCGCGCTCGCGCCCCGCCAGCCGGTACAGCGTCGGCTCGCTCGGGATGGGCTACTGCGACACCTCCGACAACTGGACCGACCACGACATGGACATATACATGGCGAGGAATCCCACGACGCGGGGTGGCTTGGTGCCGTTATAGCGTGCGAAAGGCACGAGGGCGGTGATGGAGGAGGACGGGCGCTGCTCGCACTCGGGGGGGCCCGGCCCTCGTGCCGCCTGTCCGCGACACGTGCGCAAGCACAGCGACGTCGGCTGTGTGCACAGGTGTGCCAGGCATAGCATCCGGGACAATCATCGATGATTCAAACACGGGAAATTGTTACCCATGGTTATACTTATAGATTGTACAGTAGTTTATATGTAAGATACTTTGATAAGTAAGTCTTTACTTGAATTCCAAGGAAAAGTTGCTATTAAATTTCAAGGAATTTGTATCTCATTACGTCAATATTTCTAAATATTTATTGGTGCTTTCTCGGAATCAAAAACATCAATGATATTATTTTGCGATCTAATAGGCAATAACAGTTTCTACCTATCAACCTCATTATGGTTGTCCCAAAGTTATTATTTCTTCAGAATAGGTAATGGTTAGTGAAAGCTAGTCACAAATCTCCGTCCACTTCATAACTTTATAACTATAAAACTAAATTAAGTATTTATACCTAGATATAGTTAGACAATAAATCTGCGTACATAAGTATTCATTTACCCCATTATTTTAAATTATATCTAAATAGGTTGTTCTCAAACCTTAAGTAGGTTTAAGTTATTTGTACATAGTAGCTATAATTCAGTGTTTATTTAATATCAATTAAGATCAATCCAAATGGTGCTAACTGATAATATTGTAGTAAATTATAAAGTTAGGAACTACATTTTATAAAACAGCACCTTTTTTCTTGTTTCAAGAATTATATGGCTGTTGGAGGACCATTGAATTGTAAAATTTAAATACTAATTTAATAAAAATAGAGTTTATTTTACGTAAGTTGAATTTTGTAATAGATAATTTATGATGTTTACTTTGTAGTTTTTGTTCAATTAGTCTCCCGATACACGAGTATTGAGCAAATTACGTAAGTTACAGTGAGTTAATTTACATATTTTGCTTAAATTTTGCAGTAAATGGAGTTCCTAAGTGATCTAGTACCATCAAAATGTGTGATGAACTTAGGTGACTTTTTTTACCTCGTAAAAGTCTCTCTGCTTTAGAGTTGATCTCGGCCAGACACAGAGCTGCACAGTTTCTGTAGTTACTGGGAGTTTCTGAGTGAGGTAATACCACCATTATATAACTAATAGTGCCTACCTTAAGTGAAAATTATTTTCGTGTCAGTTTTCATAGAACTTGACTCACCCAGGCACAGGGATGCGATGCTCCCACCGATACTGGAGTTCCTGAGTGAACTCATACCATAAGTGGGCCAGGTAAGGCAGGCCGCCGGCGTGGTGCAACCGAGCCGCGGTTACAGAGAGCCTCCATACTAGGCCTCCGACTGGACTCGTCTTCACGTAGTTGCATAGGCGCGGCTCGGTAGCATCTGTCTGAAATCAGAGAAAAACTTGTTAGAAAAGTGTGAAGGAAACTGGTGGAAAAAAAATGAGACAGTCACACCCTCATCTTTAAGGATTGGAGGATCTCGAAGGATAAGTAGATTGTTATATAGCGTTTAATATGAGCTGTAAGTGTTTCAAAGTGATCCCAGCGGTCCTACTGAATAAATGCTTTTTGACTTTGTAAGCTATTAAGCTTATTTTATCTATTGTAACCAAAATGAGAACTAGAATGTGTTTTTTGTTTCTCTGAGAGATATTAAAAGTACGAGTAGACAAATTAAATTACATAAAGTCTCAAAGTTAAGTAGAGATACCATGGAAAGAATATTGTTACCTGTTTGAATTCAACTTCTAACTTCTCAGGGTAGGAAAATGTATCATCCTCTACAGCATCAGGGAATACATAATATAGGAGAGGCATGAGCAGATCATCAGGTATTGGCCCCTTGAAGTCCCCTGTGTTTCTACCATGCCCCATCGCAGCCTTCACTAACTTGGATATTGTTATGGGAGCTTCAGTTATTTTGTGTAATGGATTGATCAACCCCAGACTTCTACTGAGACCTAGGGTGTCCATGAGCAAATTACCATTTTCTAGTAGGTCCATGAATCTCACAATAGTCTCTGATAATTGACAGGTGAAATTATCTCGTATTTTGAGAGTGATATTCCAAGTCGGAGCCATCAGTGGGTCAATGTCAGAGAAAGTGGATGACTCAACAATAGTACACTCTCTGAACTTAGGCCAGATTGCATTCAGCAGCACACTTTGTATGGGATTTCTCTCACAACCAAAAGGCAAATCAGTCAACTTTCTTACATCAAATCCATCTATAGATAAGAATTCATTTGACTGGGTCATTTTCTTCCAAGCATAAGCCTCCAAATCTTTCAATTCATAAGAAAATTTTGTTGATACAACTACAGCATCAAGTGCTACCGGTGAAGCTATTTTAGATTTGAACAAACTAACAAGACCGCTCAGATGAGAACATTGGTTAGATATCCTCTTCAAGTGTATTGTGTCAAAACTAGTTTTGTACTCATTGTCTTCATAGAACCCTAGGTATGTATGCTGCCAGTGTTCACGAATTTTAACAAAGAATGGCACTCCGCAATCTACATTTGCAAATGCAATGTTGGCAGAACTCATTACAAGCTTTATCATGCTGCCATCTAAGAGGGGAGTGCTGGAATAAAGCATTACATATCGACTCAAGCCATACCAATTAGATACTGGGAAAGGACTGCCATCTACGTCATCCATGAAGTGAGTAGTAGCATCCCAAATATCATTGTGTAATTTGACCGTGGCAGATTTATCTTCTGGGCCATTGGCACCATTTTTCGTACCTTTATCTACTACAGTATGATAAGACAGTATAAATTTTAATCCGTGGAACTTGATTTCTTCTGTTTTACCAATCCATTTCTTTGTACTCTCAGTTGTAGGTGTAAACTTTGGCAATGAAGCTTTGGAAAGCCTCCAATCATTGAGAATCTCTTCTATTCGAGCAATAAATACTTCCCACTCCGAGACAGTCGTAAAATCTTGATGATAAATATCATATTCATCTATTTCCTCATTCATTTTTCAAAGGTTTACGAACAAACACAACACAATAGAAAAAAACAACACAACACAACAGCTGTTTCAAAATCCAATCTGACTTGATTTTGACATTAGGACATTTCATGCGACGTTTTGAATTTGAATTTGACAACTTTGACAATTACGTTCACTTCACTTCGTTTTTTTTTTATTTACAATGAACATACATAAAAAAAAAAAAACATACATACAGCCGAACATATAACCTCCTCCTTTTTTTGAAGTCGGTTAAAAAAAAGAAAAGGGCTTTGTCGCTGAGCGACTATACCGCCCATTTGTAGACAATTTGTAGCCTCAACCACACAGTAATAAAAAAAATGCTCAATTTGATAATAAATCATTGTAAAATATGACATAATGTGATTTTACAGGGAATTTTAGTACATAAAGGACATGTTTATGTTTTATTTTCATGTTAAAACGGTAACTTGAGATCCAAGACCTCAAAAAAAAAAGGCGCAACACTATGGATGGTTCAACGACCTTTTTTAATCTGAGAATGAACCGAATGAACGAGAAATTAAATGAACCCTAGCCAGCCAATCATACGTATGAACCATAGTCCATACATGTTTCCATGGAGATGAAAATAATAAACAAAGCGCTGTTTTTCAAAACAAATAAAAAACAGATTTTACTATGTTTCGTGGCGAAAATTCGCATTCATTGAGCTATGAACAACAAGCTAAATTCATTCAAGATCGAATAACAAACGTAGAGAAGAATTTTGGAGATTTGTGTGTTGCATTCGGTGACTATGCTAGAAAAACGGCAAGGTACATTATCTTCTTATTTATTTACCAACACCCCTCTCAATTTACCACTCCTTGTAGGAAAAGTTTAAGTCCTATACTATAGGACTTACGTAACTTCCTAAAGGACCTGTAGGAAGGTAGGTAGGTACCTTCCTGTTCTGTGGTAAGTAAAATAAAAAGGAGTTAAGAGGCCAACTTTGCCTGCGAAGTTTTTAGTATGCCTGTGTAAAGGGTAACTATCTCCCACATGTCAACTTACCTAGGAACAAACTTACGAACTTAGGTAATACTACAACAACTTACATTACAGATTACGTGATATGGGGGACGAGCTGACCAAAGTTCTGAAAGATTATGCGAACAATGAAATCGTGAACAAATCCCTGAGCGCTGGTCTGGACAACTTGTCCATCACGCTCACTGCCATCGAGGAGTACCGGAATTGCGAAGTTCAACGGTTGGAAGCTAAGGTTGTTTGAAGTTTCATGTCCCCAAAGGTACCTAACTTAAGCCGCGTTGACACAACCAGACACTGACAGAGTAAACTCTGATGCCTACTAGGACGCTGCTATTGGATCGTGGCAACCCCAATCCGAGTGCACTCTGATGGCGGCGGCCAATCAAAGCGTCCACTCTGTCAGAGTATACTCTGATTGAGACAGTAGCCAACTCTGTGACCGAGTTTTTAGGGTTTTTAGGCCGCCTTAACGCCTTCGTCATGGCATAACGACTTAATAGCCGGGACCGACAATTTAACGTGCCCTCCGAAGCACGGAAGAGCTCAGTTGATAATGGCATTGACGGTCACCCACCAGCTCAAGGGGCCTACTGACCACTTATAACGTTGCTTAACTTCAACGTAGGTAGGTAACTATCTACATATTGAGAATTTCTACGATTTTTTTGTGTAGGTAGGTAGGTAAATACAAGTTTTCAACCCAAATAGCTTATAGCCTGATTACACATACCAAGTAGAGTACCTGTGTAGTAGTGTAGTACCTGTGTAGTAGGTAGTACCTGTGCCGTATGGCAAAGGCGTTAATATTAAAGTGGCGTGTACCACCCGGTGCAAGCTACGATCCCCCAGTAAGGTAGATAGAAACCTACTTAGGCACATACCTACCTACGCATTCCTTGTTAGCTCATATTTTATTCGACGGTTCGCGATGAATGTGCCAGGCACGAAGAGGGTCGATCGTGAAAGGGGACAGCTTAGTACCTCGGTTCGGAATGTATCTGGGCGCCAATCGATATCAACCATGATGGAAATTTTAGATAATGGTAGTGTCCGACCAAACACATTTATTAGGCTTTTGTGTCAGTAGGTAGTACCTACCTACCATTGATGGTACAAGTGACACAACTTTTAGGCACATACCCATATTTTTGCAGAAGCTAGCGTCACAGACGTAGGTCCATAGTTTCCCACACGATGTTTTCCTACATCAATAAGAGAAAAATTCCATAATAATTATATAGGTTCTACATTTGAACCCACGACTTTGGATCAAACGCCGAGGAACTGACATTCAAATTAGTAGGTAACCCTTTGAATAACAATTCAACAACAACAACTATTAAAGTGAAAGTAACAATGGAAGGTAACGCGGCATCTAGGTAGGTACAACATAAGTCTTTTACTTAGTGTAGGTAGGTAGATACCGCTGCACATCTTAATCAACCACAAGCCATCCTGATTGTAAAGTATGATTAGGTAGGTCCTACCTTCCTAATTATTAAATATACCTACCTAATTGTAAAAAAATTAAGATTAACCAATTGTTGATTGTACTCTGCTTGATTTGAATAAACGTAATTATTTATTATTATTCATTCTTTGAACAACTATTTCAAAGGTAATTGGTGAGTTATGCCAGTACGAAGCAATCTGCAAGCATGCGAGAGAAGAAGTCAAACACACTATGAACGTCAGGGAAAAGGAAATGGCTAGAAAGAAGGTTCTGGATAAGGCACGGGAAAGGCAACCATTCAACAGGCAGCAAGTTGTAAGTTACTTTAGCTACCAAATAACGACGCTTTATCTAAACCTTCGATTCTAAAGGCATGCAAAGTGCTAATGGCTAAATTCCCTTTATTGCTGTTGCTGTTGTTCCATGCCGACCCTACCAACATAAGGGATGAATAGTTAGGAAAAGAGAGTGTTCCTTTAGAATTTAAAATGTTACTTTTATTACGATTAAACTATTCAACCTCACAGATTTATAAGCAACTGATAGCGACAATTGATGTCATACTTTTACTTGCTAATATGTGTTCGCAAATACCTTAGAACCAATCAATATTCCATCTAGACTTACGCAGAATCGGAACTTCTAAAAGCATCAGCGGAAATGTCGCGCACCGCCAAAGGCCTAGGGGAGCAGACGGAGTTCTTCGAGCGCCGCAAACTGCAGCAGCTGAAGGCTTTGCTTTCAGACTTCGTGGTTATAGAGATGAGCTTTCATGCGAAAGCTGTGGAGTTGCTTACCGCTGCGTACCAGCAGATCGGGGATATCAATGATAAGGCTGATCTTGATGTAAGTACCTACCTAAGCGACCGAATACTTAGTAAGTACCTAGGTGGTACCTGCCTAGTATCGGTTTTTTACGCGCGTCGATACCGAATGGTGAATAAAATTCATACTTAGCACCCTGAATATTTCCGGAATCTGTATTACCATAACCAAAATTTTGATAAATCATGCTTCCGTCGCGTAATAATTTAAGAAAAGTTTATTTATCATGTTACGGATTGCAAAAATATATAGTTTTGTGTAACATCAAATGTACCAACTTTCATTGCTGACTGTATCTACGATCACATTTCTGGTTTCACCTTGAGACAGTCCGATAAACCTTCTACCAAACCCTCAATTGCCTCATTAGTAATTCTTTTATCTACTGACGTAGGTACCTAGGTTACCTACCTGGAATTTCCTCTTAGGCAAAATTAATTTACTAAAATTAACTTTTATTTCTGTCCTCAAGCTGTTGAATTTAGGTCTTTCAGATAGTGAGGAACCAGCAGTAAGTACCTACTTTTCGGAGGTTTTTGTAATTTTTGTATCGAGTTACTACAAAATTTTTGTAATGCTCTAAGTAACTAGGTACCTACTTACCTGAATAGTAACCCGGTTTTTCCGCATGCAGAATTTCCGAAGAAAGCTACGATCTCCAGAAAAGATGGTCAGCACCGGCATTTCAGCGAGATCTTCTTCGCTGGCTTCCCTCATGACTCAGCCTTCGCCCGTGAAGGATGAAGAAGCTATGGTGAGATTTTATTGACTCGTAAATCCTGGATCTTTTTGGAACGAAGTTCCTTTTCGGACGGTATCGGATGGGGGCTAGACAAAAAAAAGTGTTGCATTATTGCGTCACGACACATTGCGAAGTGCGCAGTCGCGAAGCAGTCCATATATTGTTATATTGTTAGTACGGAAGAGCGTTTCTAGGATTTTAATAATAATTTATTTTACAAATGCCAAATGTCTAAGTTGAAACTTCGTTCCAACCGAGTGTTCCACGACACTCACGTACTTTTTTATTTTACCAATAGCAATGGGCCATCATATCTTTACTGTAGATTATAGTATAGAACCTATTGAAAAACTAAATTGACATTCTGAACTTAGGATAGGTAAACATCTTTTCTACAAACGCGCAAAGGATATTTTAAAGCAATCGCGTCTAAACTCAAATGTGGTTTTACTCAATTCTACAGTACTAAGGGTATTAGGGTACCGTAATAAGATACCTAGTCTACATATTGGCTCAAATTTCAGAACGTGAGACGATTGAAATCTCCAGAGAAGAACTCTGGCATGGCAAGATCCACTTCTCTGGCTGCACTTATGAACCACTCGTCTTCGAGGGATGAGGAAGAAACCACTGTGAGTTTAACTTTATTACATGGAAGAGCCGTGTTAGTTTAGTGCCAGACGCGATCTTAGGGTTGCCACTCCACACACAGATTACTACTAAGTATAATGACTACCTACGTCCAAATAGGACAGACACGCCACTCGTTATTAAGTTTTAAATCCTAAAAAAAAGATAAAATTTTACAGTAGATAAACTTTTGATTAAAAAGTTTTTTTTATAATTCTTGTGTGTGTGTCCCACTGCAGGGTAAAGACCTCCTTTCTTATTAAAATTTTTGCTTCAGGAATCTGATGGCTCTGATGAGGAAACTTCAGAGGAAACAGAATCGCGTTAATTGTAATTAGTTTTAAGAGTCCTCCTAATGTAGGTTTTTAATAATAAACGCTTTTATCTTACACAATACTTTTTATTCCTAGGTGTCAATTATTAGGTACAAATTGAATGAACAAAACATAAATACATTTACCTACTCTAAGTATAAAACAATGTAATGTAGTGATTCAGATTCGGCAATGGAGCTCACCCTTTTCGTGCCGGCCTGTACCAAGCACTGTTCAAATCAATATTCACCCCCAAAATTGGTATACCAAATTACAAAGAGACTTATCTTCAACTAAGATTTTTTACCGAAACTTTTGAAGTCCACTCACAAAGTATGACCATATTTTCATAATTTTTTTGTGCACCCTTAAAACATTTAGGCAAAATGATATTATTGGCAAGCTAAGTATTACATTTATTCCTTTATAAATGATTACTTACTATTATATACTAACAGCTACCCTTCCCTTGCACTTTGCAGTACCTAATTTAAATTATAGGTACCTATGAATGATAAGGGAATACAATACAGTATTACAATGGAATGATATTGTATGTACCATGTTTGAAATATTTAAAGCCATACTTGACCGTTTTTGCATAAATCAAACAACAGTTAAAGTACAGTTGCCCACAAAATTGGATTGAATAGTTTGGTTAAAAAATATGGCAGTTTAGGTTTTCGACACAGTGCAAGTCTTTGAGATAATCTTGGCCAAAAGTTGTTTCAAATTACAAAGTTTGAAAAAAATTACTTATGTATTATATTGATTACTTGAAAGTGCTTTTACATGTTATTTAATAACTTAAGTTCATTTACTATTCTTTAAAAGCATTATAAAACTGTACTGCACTCATTAGAATGTATTTCTAATGAGTGCAGTACAGTTCTTCAAATCTAAGGTTGAAAGTTCTTTATGGGAGTTATAGTCATTTTCACATAGGAATGGTTCCATGACAAGGCTCTTATGTTAATTTCTAAAATTATTAAAAAGGAAATAGACAAAATCCTTATTCTTTTTTGGAAGTTGTATCTTTTAGTATTATCACTAGATTTAATTATTGGATATTAAATTAGTTATTAAATTATTGGAGTGCGGACATTTTTTATTTACATTTTTAAATAATCATACCGAGTTTCAAGCAAATCGGACCAAGTATTCAAAAAACCCCATACAAACATTAACACCCCCTACATCCCCTTCTAGGGGTAGTTTTGAATTTTTTTGAATGTAGACTTTCATTAAAAGCGTTGAACTATCATAATTCTAAATTTCATGTCTCCAAGTGCCAGGAATACGATTTTTCATACAATCGTTTTTACCCCTTTTCACCCCTTTAGGGGTTGAATTTCAAAAAATCCCTTCTTAGTACACCCCTACGCACCAAGACGGACATACCCTCAAAATTTCAAGTCTCTACGACCAGCGGTTTAGGCTGTACGTTGTCTATCAGTCAGTCAGTCAGTCAGTCAGGACAAAGATTCTTATTTATTTCAAAAATTTTCATTATTGTGCAGCGTGAAATATGATTTGTGGTGAAAAATAAAAGTTCTGTGTCAGGGATTCATTCCTACGCGAAACCATGTGAAACATACTTTAGTAACAATACCACTTTTGTGGCTCACAGAATAACATGAAATAATTTCTAACAGAATGGTTTTAAAGTCAACATATTATCTTTGGGAGAGGTGTGTTTATGCTGATAGTTAAAAACCTACAAGTTACATCAAGATAACTTAAAATCTAATCTACTTTTCATTTTCAACCCCGGCTTGTGTCATAAGGTCTGTTATGTTTTTTTCAAGTTCATCCACTCGGGTGCTCATGTCATCTATTCTATTGATAATCTGATCAGACATATTCTGGAACTTGTCTTGCATATTTTGAAGCAATGATTGTACCTAGAAAGAAAAAAACTTGTCTTCTTGTCTGTCTGTGCACATACTTAGCAATTACGTGAAGTTAATATCTAAAGATAATTCATTAATTTCATTGTTTTACTTACGTATTGTGTCACTTCCTGCATGTTTTTAGGATCAGCTCCGCCGGGCGTTGAATACGCATTTTCCACATCACTGCTCACCGAGTCCGTGTTTTGTTCAGCCATTATATTAGATTATGTGCGCAGCTGGAAACCAAAAGGTACTCAATATAGATAATTATATGAAACGTTGCTATGGTCGTCAAGCCAGTGCAATCCAACTTTGAGAATGAAAATTAACGAACGACGAAATCCCATCCATCCATCCCGTGTTTTCTTTTTTGACGTTGACAAATTCTAGATCTAGATGTGTTAGACAGCAGAACAACAGTGCTGCCATGATTTTTTCAAATTTTGCTTTGCTTGATAGTCTAGAAGGGTTCCTTATTCTTAGTTGTCAATGTCAAATTGATGAACGAATGAAAAAAATGTATTGTCTGTCTTGTCGCGTCAGTCGTCCCGTCGTCCGGTAGACGGTTCCATCGGAGTAATAATGTTCTGTGGTTCCATCCGTGGAGTTGTTGTTGTTTTGGTGCGAGCGGCGATTATCAAAAATAAGCAGTGCCTGTGCATGTATAGATCACCTATTATTTTGTGGCATAAATAATGCAACCGTTATCAATACACCCTAGGGGTGATATTCTAATCGATTTGACCCAAGTTCGAAAGGATATCAGACATGGAATCCAAGAAAGCAGTGAACGCTGTCTTGTGCAGACTACTAAATGGCTGGCTGAGCTGAACTACGCTCTGAGAGACCACAAAGTTGATTTTGAAGAATCAGATTTCCTCGAGCAAGTTGACAGCATAGCCCCCGAGGAGAAGGAAGCTTATACTTTAGCCAAAAGTTATTTTGAATGTCAGGAGTATGATAGAGCTGCTCATTTCTTAGAAAGCTGTTCTAGTCTCAAATGCGTATTCCTTCACAAGTATTCCCAGTATATGTCCAGTGAGAAAAAGCGTTTAGACAACAGCACAGACTCGGGGGCTGAAAATAGTGAGTCGATGCAGGTTCTCTTGGATCTAATGACATATTTCAAAGTGAGTTACATTGCAATTCAAATAATCAACGAAAATTCATTTATTTGAAGTGAAACATTCATTTACCATTGTGTTTATTTCAGGCTAACCGTAACAACCTAGATGGTTACCTTCTATACTTAGAAGGAGTGGTGTTGAAGAAGCTAGACTTACGATCTCAGGCTGTCACAGTACTGCAAGCTTCAGTAGCTGCCACACCTACATTATGGGCAGCTTGGGTGGAGCTGGCAGGCTTAGCCAATGAGTATGAGGCACTGGACTCATTGCAACTGCCAAAACATTGGATGATGCATTTCTTTGCTGCCCATGCATTTGTGGAACTTAAGCTATCTGAGCAGGCTCTAGTGGAGTACATGTCGCTGGTTTCGGCTGGCTTTGAGAAGAGTACATATGTGACAGCCCAAATGGCTATCGCTCACCATGATCGAAGAGGTATTTATTTTGCTAAATAACTCATTTTAGGTTAATGAAATTGGATAGAGCATAAAGTATGGATAAAGCGTTGGTAAGATGACATTGATGCCTTTAAGAGAGTGATTGAGGTGGAAGAATTTGGGGACAGCTTTATCCAGCTGGGTTGAATGAAAGATACCATAGATAAAGAGAAGTAGTGATTTTGTTACAAACCTGTTGTTTAACCTTGTTGCTATTTCAGATGTGGACTCTTCACTATCATTATTCAGAGAACTCTACACTAATGATCCATACAGGCTTGACAACTGGGATGTGTACTCACATCTCTTGTACCTAAAAGAGAAGAGGATGGAGCTAGCTAACTTGGCACAAAAGGCAGTGTCTATTGACAAATACAGGGTAGAAACTTGCTGTGTCATTGGTTAGTTTTTACAATTTTAAATATCCTTCTTTTCAATGGGAAAAGGTCCACCACACCTTGGGAATACAGTCGTGATCCTGCTTGTTTTTATGCACTTAGAACTTCGATCAAAAATACTAAAGATGCAGTGTGACATACAAAGTCTAAGCTAAATTCTGTCCGCATGACAAAAAAGTTTGAAGTTTCACCGAACTGAACCCTATGCACCTAGTTATAAAGTCACAAATACTCAAAACATTAACTTATACTTACTATCATTATCACAAAAAACGTCAAAATGCCAAATAAAATAACGGCCTGAGCTGTTATTTACCTAGACGGTTTTGGTGCACTGACCCAAAATGAAGCTATGAAGATGATATGATATATTTTATCTGGGCTATGAATCAAATATTGTTTTATACATAACCAATTTAGTATATAAATTATTTCAGGAAACTACTACAGTCTACGAAGTGAGCATCAAAAAGCTGTGGTGTACTTCCAAAGAGCCCTATCTCTTGATCCACAATACCTATCGGCTTGGATCCTAATGGGCCATGAGTTCATTGAACTTCAGAACTCTAATGCTGCTATACAATGCTACAGACAGGCTATAGGTGAGTTAGATCAAATAAATGCAATAGCCCGTCAATTTAACGTGCCTACTGCTTATGAAGCATGGAAGTGCACAGTTGATAATGCCACTAACAGTCAAATCATCCACTACTCGGAATGTTTTTTAACTTTAACAGCGTAGCAAAAAAATTCTAGCATCAATGACTTCAACAATCTATCAAGAATTACTATGTCATTGTGAAATATCTTTTCCAGATGTGAATAGAAATGACTACCGCGCATGGAATGGTCTCGGCCAAGCCTATGAGATACTAGGACTGAACGGTTACTGCATATATTACTACTCTAGAGCTGCGCAACTCAAGCCTGACGACTCCAGAATGCTGGTATCCCTCGGCGAGGCTTATGAGAAGATGGACAAGATACCGAACGCTTTGAAGTGTTATTATAAAGCACATAGTACGGGTGATATTGAGGGGATGGCTTTGTTCAAGCTAGCAAAGTAAGTTATTTTACGAGGATGATGTCCATTAAACTTTGGAATTAAGTTAAAACAAATGAATGAAATCTAATGTGCTAAATATGTATTTGGACATGCCTATGACTACCCCCTTAGATAGCTTCAAAGGATCTTGAATACCTAAAGATCTGAATTTCATAAAGTGGGGATACAGTCACATTATCAAATAAACTTAACTTTTAATGAAACTTGACTTGAATCAGAAATAACATACACAGCTTATCCTACTTCCTACTAATATAATAAATCTGAAAGGTGAGTATGTTTGTGTTTCAATCACTCCTAAACTACTGAACCGATTTGGATAAAACTTGGAATAGTTGTAGATAATGACCTGGAATAGCATATAAGCTATGTTAAATGGTGGTACCACGCGAGCGAAGCCGCACGCAGATGCCAGTTTTATCATACTTATGTTCCCCATTTCCCAGGTTATATGAAAGATCAAACATGCCGAACAGCGCCGCTGCAGCATACACGGCCGCGTGTCAAGACCCCGCGAACATAGGCAGTAAGGAGCTACCGGCGGCTCAGCGTTACCTGGCCCAATACTACCTGAGGTTCTCACTTTTAGATCACGCCGCACACTACGCGTATAAATGTTTGGATCATGAATGTGTGAGTATTTTTGTAAAGCCTGAAGGTTACTTTATAAACAGGATCTCATCTGCTGTTTCCTTGTGGTCATACTATCAGTTTTTTTTGCACCTTCTGTTGAAAAAATAAAAGGAAACGAAAATATTGAACTAAGAATAAGGAGACCTTTCATCATTGGGCAGCATACATTTAAAGTATTCTGCAATATACAATATACAAATACGAAGAGTTGAATTTTTATTGAAATCCTTTTTTTAATATAAAAATGCAGCCTTCGTTTCCCATCATCTTAATCCTCGTTCATGTTCAATCGTTATTTCTGACTAGTCAGTCAATCATTGATTAAAACAAATATGCGCTTAAGCTGTTCTCGATTTCACTAACATTAAATTGAACCTATGCTCTGTGATCTTTGTACCGCGTCTGCGTGCATTCATCATTAACGGATAATTCCGAAGTAATTACATACTGCAGAGCGCTAATTATGTATGTATGCGGATTTTTACTTTGACTTTCGTTACAGACTAAAGAAGCTGGTAAGAATATACTGAAATCAATATCCGAAAAACGTTTGACGGCCTCAACATCGCAAGCGAACCTGCCCGAAGATTTGCCAGAGGCTATCAGGAATGCATCTATGGTTTCTGCCCCTCACGAAACCCCCAAAACGCCCATTCCTAGTCCCAATGTAACACCAGATAACTTCTCAACTCCCCTATTTATAAGGAAAACTACTAAATATAAAATGTGAATATCAATCAATGTGTATTTGATGCTTTCATGTACATAAAATAAACATAAGATGAAAACAAGCCTGTTTTTGTGATTTATGCTTTCAAAGGTAAATTGTAAATAGAAATTCCGGAATATTTTAATTAAAAAATTAATTTAATAGTGATTAAAGTTTCGCCATCTTTATACAAATTAACAGATCTTAGTGCTCAATAGTAAAAAACAATTACATTTAGAACTAAATAAATAAAAGTGCATTAATTTAAAAATAAAATTGTTCAAGTTAGCTCATCGCAAATAAAAAATAAAACTGATTACAATCACAGATGAAGCATGAAATTTGAGAGCTCATTTCTTAAATATATATATTTTACGAAAAGCCTGATTTACATTTTATTGGTACTGTCGACAGAGGCGTCGTTGCATACAGCGATTCTTGACGAAACTCGTTTCATGGCATTCATTTTATAATGCAAAATTAAAACGACGTGAAGTTATTGATTAAATGAATGCCATGACACTATTATCGTATTGTAAATTCGACATAAAAATTATAATACGAAACATTTTATGTTAGAAACAGTTTTGTGATATATAATTTGCTGTTCAATTCATTAATTTTTTTTCCGCTTCTGTTATCAGAGCCGGAAGCTACCTATTGCAACGACGCTGAGCTAACAGAAATAAGTCCAATGTATAAAATAAAGCCCTGACAAAGGAAGTGTTCAGTACAATTTGTCAAGTAATAAAACCGTTAGAACATTAAATAACATTAAAAATAACATCAATGTAGAGTAGCGACTATAAAAATGTAACAGGGTCAACAATATCTCAAAGTATTCATAATTATTTTGCAGCTACGAAGCCTCTTATTGGTACACAATACCTCTATGAAGTATACTTTGATCACGACTAATCTACCTTATATTAATTAACACTTCTACGGTACATTGTTTATTAGATTACAATTTCAGTGTGGTGCATCTAAGGTAAATCAATCTTTAGAAAAATACGCATCTGCATAATGGACGGCCACTGAACAGTGTTTTATAGCTAGTCACTACGTATACTTGATAATCCCACCCTGATTGAATCCTCTAAATACTGCAAGGCATGGCGCGCTGATAGCTTGAATGAAGGCCACCCGATGACATCAGCTGGCCGCTCCTGACGCAACCTTATCTAAATAGGTACTGCATAGGTATACGCGATACGCGGATATGGTCATGACAAAAATGATCAGCAGTAATTATAATTACATTCGTTTTGTCTAGCATATTCGGCGCTGGACTTTGATAATAATCTAAATAATTTATGATAAAGCTAAGACCAGAATCTGGAAATTCATTTTTCATGCAATCTTATTCATAAAAAATACTATTCTTTATTCTAAGATATAATTTCAGATATTTTATTGTAAATACGATATTTAAGGCATGTTGAGGCACTGAAGTGTTACAATACTTGCATATGTGGGTTACGATTCACATTCTAAAAATATGTAAAACGTTATGTGTAACATAACTTCCACTTGAAATAGTTTTGTTCGAATATTACGTGATACAAGATATGCATCTTAATTTTTAGTTTCAATAACTAATTGAGTATAAGGCCGTATCTATGGCAAAAATATTAATTGAATAAATTTATTTGACTACGAATTACATTCTTAAAATTTGTAGCGTATTTGTGCTGTTTGTTCCGCATTTGTTCAATTCTCACTTATCTTAGTTTGTGACATCACAGGAACGGATTCTTGGAGTTCGCGAAGCCACCATTGTTGGCCGCGGGCTGCAAAGAAACATACAATTACAACAGTATTCTAAACTAACACAGTAGCTTTTGAGAATACACAGTAGATAAACATAGGCTTTATGATAAAACGATAAATAAAGATGGTCGTTATCAAAGCTTAAAACTAGAAATGAAACCAAAATTTTTGTACAAAAACAAGTAGGTCATCTTGCAAAACCTAATTTTAATCTCTAGTTTGAACGAAGTTTTATTTATAAAACTTAAATTTATTAGAGTTTAAAATGTTGTTTTTAACACCTGAGATGGTCTTTTATCTCAACTAGGTTTTCCGGACCAGAGTAGCCGTACGTACTTACCTACATAAGTCATGTTTATTCTAGGTAGGTACTTAATTTCATGTTAACAAAATGAACAATGATAGCGCGAAATCGTAAATACCGTGAGTCACTGAATTATCCAAGTTAAAATTTACCAAAACGCGAATTTGTTCGCGATAAAGAGTTCTATGAACTGTTGCGTCCAACATAGCTTTAGGAAACAGATACGTATTGTATCAAGCGTTACTTCCTGCGGGTTATTGCCTGATAACTATTGCAGATAAGTTTGTCTCGTAGCAATCAATTTGCACGCTCGATCGCCAAAATCCCGAGATCTGTAGGAATTCACACTTTATTCGACTGCAAAACTTCGTCAAAAATTGTTTCTCAGAATCGAATGACTGTTTTTTTTGCGATTCAAGTATCGGATCAAAAACTACTTACCTACTTGTCATAGATTCGAAATGTTTCTCGAAAACCGACATTCTGATGGGCTAGTGCCGTCTCGGACGCTTTTAAAGATCTGCTTAATCGCCATGCTTGTTAAGTAAGTTCGTATGAGTCAGTGGCCAACTCTGGTGACGGAGTTTTATGGCCGCCTTAACGCCTCCGTCATAGCTAGTCTACGTCGACTAGTAAATAAATTCCCAATTAAATTAAAACATGTGTAAAACATGTTAAAATATGTCTTGATAACGCTCGCCCCCAACGATGAGTAAATTTTTAATACCTAGCTAAAATTTCGCAGAAATCTGCCGAAATATTAAGTTGCAGTTAAAACACCAACTCATGTAATTTACTAATCTATGAGTCAAATTATGATTTCTATGCCTATCCGAGAACGTAGGTGTCTGTGGGTCAAAGTACCTCATTATAATAAGGTACTTTAACCCGCCTACTTAAACAAGCATAGTGTAAAGTTACTCTTAGTGTTGACTCCTAATTTTAACTTTTTTAAGAAGGCTTTTAAATAACACTTGTTGGAACAAATACGTGAAAGAAGCCGCATCAGTTCTATTAAATCAAGCTATATTTAGAGCACCCGATAACTAGATAAGCAATAGGTCACTAGGTCTGGAACAGCCAAGAGCCAACTGTATGCCAAATCGCCCAAGTTAGATCGCGTGGAACGTTGGATGTTGTGTTGTGGTCTACTTTCGCTCTACGTGCCAATTTAGGGGTCATGTCATGTATAAATTTTTTCGAATCTTTTGTCGAATAAGAACATCTCCTTTCGCTCTACGTGTTAGTTTATCATGTATCAATGATAGGAACCAAACTATCATTTAATGCAAAAATAAAATAAAGTATCTAGGTATATTTAAGTATTTGTAATAACATACAGTAGGCACAACCAATATTTAGCTCTCTGAAGTTAAGTGCACTAAACGTTTGCGCATGTAGAGTAGGTGAGATAGAGGCGAGAGAAGATGATGCAACAAACTAAGCGAGTGAGCGAGGCAGCTATACAACGCTGTCTTCGTCTTTTAGGCGTCATCAAAAATAGGTTCTGCGCAGCTACTTCTGAGAGCTAAAGATTAGTTGTGACTACTGTACAAAAATATCTGTAAAAACTAAAAATATTTGAATGATTCAGGTGGGAAACAAAATAAGGTAATTTACGAAATGAATTCCCGTTGAACGCCTAAGTTGAATAAGAAATATGTACAGTTCGTTTTTGTGGCTTTGTTGTCGGTTCTAAGTTGATCAAGTTTTGGAATGAGGTGGGCTTAAAAACGAGGCATTGTGTACAACCCTTTATACCCTAAAATATCGAACATAATTTATTTTAGATGTGTGCATGACCAATCAGTAGGATAAGTCTGCAAACATTACAATGCTAATCAACTCCGTATACATTTATTCAAGGGCATATACATACACTGATCTTCCTATAAGAATTAGATAGGTAAAATAACAAAATTTATTGTTATCAAAAAAAATTAGCAGGAAATTGTATAGTAGGTAAATGGAGGAAAACCCAACATCACTATTAAAAATTTAGCATATTATACAGCTTGGATAAAATTGAATACTAACTCCTGCACAATGTAGGCATGTGCCTAAATGTATTTGAACATGCCTCTGTCAAAGGATATTGAGCAGCTCAATCTGAGAGAATTATCGTGGTACATAACTCATTATCATTATTTCATAAGAATGAACTGCAAACAAACTCACCATAAATGGATTTACATGTACAGGGTTTGTGTTGGTGCTCCATCCTCCATTGAAAAAGGGATTCTTATTTGCAAACAGGTCATTGGTAGCTGGACTTTGGAATGGGTTCTTGTTATGCACAACATTTGTTTCCTCTGCAACAAAGGAAAGTAAGTTCGTATGATTCAGTGGCCAACTCTGATGACGGAGTTTTTAGGCCGCCTTAAGGCCTCCGATGACGGAGGCCTTAAGGCGGCCTAAAAACTCCAACTTAAGTCGTTAAGCCATGAGGCTTAACGATTTAGATAGCCGGGACCGACAATTTAACGTGCCCTCCGAAGCACGGTAACGCTCAGATGCAAATGCCACTGGCCGTCACCCATCCACTTACGGACAGTTTCGAATGTTGCTTAACTTCGACGATCTATCAAGAACGACTAAGCAAGCACGACTATATAAGCCCTTTATCTTGAACCCCAATCTTTCTTTTGAGTATCTTATAAAATGTCTCTGAGTCTAGTGTGCCTCCTGGCAAAGGCCTCCTCTGCTTTCTGTTTGTTGCGACCATTCTCCAGTTTGGACTAGCTGTGATATGTTATAATGGTATGATAAATAATATACCTCTTGTTATTGAAATGAGACAAATTCTATAGACTTTGTTCATTGTGTCATCTATTCTTAGTGAGATTAATCAGTTACGAGTTCTTTCTGTTCACCCTGAGGTAACAGAGTATGTCAGCAGCCAGTATTATCCTCCTGTACACATTACTATAATACTAGTCAGGTCAGGTAGAGGATTTCATTCAATTAAATAACAAAAAATATCTAGGAAAGCTACAAATACTTAGTTATCTTCAAGGATCACGAAAGCCTAAAGATCTGAGTTCAGTAGTCAGTAGAAAATACTGCTGGGTACCTATTTGTGATTATATTCTATAGCTTAACTTAAAGTAATGAAATCCTTTCTTACCCATTTGTTTCATGTTCTGCTGTCTCAATGCTGAATCCAGGTCTGCCAAAGCAGCATACCGGTCATCTGTAATAACAATATAATTAGATTATGTAATAATAATATCACACTTCTATAAAACTGTTAGTGAAGTTATTCAACATAGATGTTGAATTTATATAAACTAATATTTGATTACAAATTCTTGAGAAATTGAACTGATAAACTGTGTTTACAAAACAAATGAAAACATTATGATGCTGGTTGGTAGTAGGAAGTTAATAAAATGTATGAATAATCAGATAAACATACTTGTGGCAGCTGCAGGTGGACTGAAGGCATTGAAGGCAGGTGTTGTCATGGCAGCTTGTGCTGGGAACTGGGTTGGAAAATTATTGTTGGCCATATTGTTATTGAACTGACTACTATTGTAAATGTTTGCTGTAGAGAAATCAACTGGGAAACTGAAAAAAAGTTAACAATTAAAAACTATGACAAATAAAATAAAATATTTCGAGTGGTAGACAACTTACTCAGGTACTGGTGGTTGGGATACAGGCGCTGGCGCCGCTTGGTGCGGCAGCTGTGCGGCGGTCACAGGCCGCGCCAGCCTGTGACTCACATCGCTGCCTGCCGCCAGATTGTTCACCACTTTCGCCGTATTCACCATACTGTTGTTATTAGTCACAGTCTTCGACGTCTGCGGCGAAATCGATATGAGCGGCGAGGCGTTCTGCGCTATACTTCCGGTTTTGGTTTTCGCTTTGTTCCGCAAACCAGAGCCCCCGTTCACTGCCCCGCCGCCCGCCGCCAGCTCCAGATAATAGCGCTTCTTTTCATACTTATCCGACATAAAATCTTTAACGCTTTGTTCATCGGTAAAATTAACACTTTCACCCTCGTAGAGTCCCAACCAAACGCGCCTGCAGTAGTCGTTCCCTCGACCTCTTATGAACTCTATCTCCTCTGGTGTGAAAGTGGCCATCGATATGGACTTCACTCGATGAGGAGGAGTGAGGCCACGCCTGAAACATAACACTGTTTGTTGATTTCATACAGACAAAAGCACATAATAACGTAAAAACAACACTCACAGCATTCCAGAACATTTTGAACACACGAATGAACCGATTGTAGTATTAACATACGTTGGACCCCTTTGATTGCAATCTAAACAATATTTGTTCCCATTTATCGAAATTAGTTCACGTAAAATTTCTAAATTTTTGTCATCCTGCTTGCGACGGTTCGCGGCCATTTTTGTTGTGTGAATGAAGTGACTGACTGAATGATATTTCTGTGTCATGTTCAAATGACCGAATGGAATTTTTTAGAGTACAGCACAGCAGAGTACAGTCAGACCAGTGAATCGTATAAGCATTTTGCGTGAATGAATGTATACTTCTGAATAGGATGGGTGCAGGGTGGTGTCTACTGGTCTACGAATTCTACAATACCCACCCCTTAGAGATAATATAGCGCCCACCCCTTTGTTGCAGTTTTAGATGCACGAAGATTACAAACCAACCTACATCATCAAGAGACGGAATTGGAAATATTTTGGATAGAGCCTTTCAGCTTACCAATACCGACTATTAGGAATAAGTTAGACGTAGTTATGGAGTTGCTCATAGTTTTTCTTACGATGCAACAAAAACTTATGATACCATTATGTTGTATGGTACGGTACCTACCGGATTTACATCAACTACCTTCGAACCAGGGAACAAGGCCACCCAACTAACATATTTCTAAGGACACCTACATACCTATTTCACCTTCATAAGTAGGTATACCTCATCATCATCATCATCGGCAACTCAAATAATAGCCCATGGCTGGACATAAGCCTCCTCCCTCAAACGCAACTCTAATCGGTCCTGAGCTGATCTCATCCATGTCTTTCTCTTCAAATGGCTGCTGGCCTGCCCCGGCTTCTAGCACTTCCCCTTGGGTACCATTCGGTAAAAGCCTTACACCACCTGCCATCACCAAATCTAATTACCTACTTAATATAAAAACAAAATGTAAGTTGATTTATTTATTAGAATATTATACTCCAGATCATATACAATTACACAAATGACTTAGATTTATGTGCACCATTTTCTTTCTTGTTAGCAATTCTAGAACCAAATTGTAAAGCCCTCTTTGGGATTGTGGCAGCTTCTGACAAACCAAGATTCAGGGCCACAAGTCGTAGCATTAGTTTATCTCCACAACCACTCCCCAATTCTGTACTAGGAAAACACCTGAAATAGATAGAAATTGGTTTAACATTTTTTCATGTACAACTTAAAAAAATTAGTTGGTAGGTACCTAGGTACTATTCGTAAATAAGCAAGTTGGTGAGTTGGTTGGCTGGTGATCAAGTTATTATGGCTACCTGAAGGCCTCCGTCATGGATTGATGATCTTATTGCCGGGACCACCGGCCATATGAAATGCTCTCCGAACCATGTAAGCGTTCAGTAATAACTTCCATTCGCGCTTCAATAATATCACAAATCATAGATAATATTAACTAATAATAATTAATAGGTGCTTACTTCAGCCAGGGCTTGAGTTGCAACACATATTTAGTAAAGTTGTCATCTAAATAAGGCATTCTCGGCTGTCGACCATGGTCACTTATCACTCTATTATCTCGTGATAAATTTCTAATTGAAATCCTTTTCCAGTCAAACATTAGCTCCTTGTCCAGTGCAGTCCAGCCTTGACGTCTAAATACGTTTTTGTGTCTTGTGTATCCTCCAAATAGTTCGTCTGCTCCTGAACCCAATAATAGTACCTGAAACGCCAAATATAGTACATGCTGATTAATGCTAGAGTTTTACACTTTAAGTCAGTGTAAGGTTGTAATAAAAATGGCTTCAAATAATACAAGCATTAAGGATATGATAAATAGGATATAACTTAAAATGGGTCATAGATCATTAGACTTACAAAAGCATCTGTCCTAGTTTTTTGAGATAAGTAGAAATAATCACAGATAGGTCCTTATCTAAGATAGAAAATAAATCTTACCCTACAAGAGGATATAGTATTATTGCAGTCCTTCCCACGAGCTGCAAACCACAGAGCGCATCCAAGAGATTCATCCAAAATGGTTTTTCTTGGATAAACTAAGTCAGCTATAGTCAATGATTGAAATTCTTCTAATTCATCTTTTGAGATATTTACTTCTTTGAAATTCCATATCCTGAAGCAATAATAACATAATAATAATTTTAGACATGTAATCTAAACACAGTTGAAAAAATTATAAATAATATTTTGTAAGGGTACCTTAATGGGCAAAGTTTCTTAAGTTCCTCAAAAGATTGCCGACCTGTTAATCTGTCTGGGACATCAAAACTAGCTTTGTCATCTTTTCTGAAAGCAACGTTAATAAGATCTATTTCCTGATCTTTTGGCAAAAATTTGTTTGCTAGTAAAGCCAAAATGGTACAATCTAGTCCTCCTGAAAATAAAACTCCAACTGTGCAGTGGTTGCATGCTATAGAAGTTTCTTTTTTCACGCAATCTTTGCATTTCTTTGGCTGTCTACTCACTCTTAGTTTTACACTTTCTTCTAGAAGCTGTGTAGCTCTCAAGACAACTTCTTGTATATGGGAGTTTGTCATTAATTTTGTCATCACTGTCAGCTTTTCAGTAGATTCTCTAGCTGTAGTCTCTATGTACTTTATTAAATCATCCTAAAACAAAAAAATGTTTAAAAACAAAGAACTCTTAACATAAAATCACAAAAGAATTGTTCAAGATTTCATACATTGACATTTAAATCCTTATTTTGATCAAAATCAAAACAAAATTCATTATCTGGAATGCTCTGTAGCATTTTTTGAGTCTGGAACCAATCTTCCAATGAATAAATTTCAGGACCCAAGTAGCCGGACCATGAATATATATTGACAAGTTTTTCTTTTATATTTAAAGAAAAAATATTTGCTGCAGGTACTTCAACACACCGTTCATAGTTTCTTGCTAGAAAAATAAACTTATTTGAATAAACTATGTAATGTTATTATGTGATTCAATTATTTTGGACTAGAGGGATGTTGCCAGGGACTGTGAAACCTGGACAGAGTGGGATAGGTTTTAGTGGAATACTAATGGCTGATGAATTATTTTATTTTATTTTATTTATTAAGGATTTACACCTTACATACAAGAGTTATAACAAAAATGTCTTATGTCTAGTGTTCCCATACTTAAAGGGTATTATAACTAAGTAAGTATTACTTGAGCATCTTACCTAAAACACTGCTTATAACTATTTCATTTTTATTTCCCCAAAAGAATAGCAGAGTACTTCTACCAATTTGGTCCCTTGTAAAATACAAGCGACAAGTGCTTCTATCAAAATATATCAACCCAAATGGACCTTTCAATGATCGAAGCACTTTTATGATATGGTCTTCTCGATAATCATTCTGCAAAATAAAAAATACCTATTAAATCACAACTTATTATTACTAATTTATTTTGATTTTATGATTATTTAATTTATGTGATTGAAAATGTGTTTATTTTAAGCTTATTATTATTTTATTTAGCCATTATCTTCACACTGCAGGGCAAAGTCCTCAATTCCGTTCTTCCACTCTGCATGATTCAATGCTTGTTCAGGCCTGGATCTTCAATGATCGTAGGTATATAAAGTAAAAGTATAAAGTAGATATACTTATAAGAACTTTGAGAATGACCGAATTCTAAGTCTAATTTGTTTCAGGGCTAAACTATACTTACAGATTTTTCACTCAACTTGTTCAAAAGTATTTCTGTGTCACTAACATTAGTGGCCCATGTTTCATCAAAGATATCTCCGTTAAATAGCAGAATACCACTTTTATTTTCAATTGGTTGAGGAGTGACCTGTGGGCCTTGCATCCACAAAACGGACCCATGAAAGAATGCAGTCACCATGCCATCATCTAGTCTTCTCTCGAGTGAGTGACTACAATCTGGCCCTCGCCGGTCAATACGATGTAGAATATCTTTTTGCTGATCCTGAATTATACACACAAATATATGTAAATAAGTGACAATGTTATTTGATCCCCTAGATGGAAGAAGTGATTTTGTACAGACATGGTATTTTGTACAACTTACTTTGGTAAATTCTGGATTTCCGTAGCATATTTCGCATAGAATTCCACACATTTTGCAGCACTTGCGATCAAAAATAAAATATAGTTTCCACGTATTTATATTTAGTTTCCGACACCCCGCCTCAGGCCGCCAGGCTCACGCATGAGGGAGGAGTCGAGGATCATCGAGGATGGATACTAATAATAATAGAAACCAAACTCAAAGTTTATTTACTTAGTTCACATAATTTGATCGATCGATTTCGAATTTTCGATGTGATTTCGATCCATCCACAGATTAGATTATTATCGATAGATCGATGCTATTTATTTACTCTGAGGGATCGATTGACGGGTGGTTGAAGGTTGGATGGAGGGTTGTATGTAAACAAAGTTGTAACTTGTAAAGTAAAAACAAAACACCAAAGCAATCAGTCAGCATTACGAATACGAATGAAAATGTTGAAGACTTACTTGAAGATGTATCATTCATGCGTGATTGTGATTGACTGAACGTATGAACATAGCTTTATTTCTGAGTTGACAAACTGTGACAAACAAAGTAGCCCATCCTATGCGCCCTATGCAGTAGCCGTAGCCCATAGAGATATGTTTGATTGCATTTTTAGTCTGTAATAATGAATGAATGACTAAATTGAGTTCATTCAACTTCAATTATTCATTCCGTCATTCCGTCAATCAAAGTTGAATGAAATGCAGGTTGCGGGGTTAGTTGTTTTGAAAAACAATAAAAATAAAATTTCTCTTTCGCGTTTGTAATGATTATTTTGCACTAGAACAATGACTACGAGCGATAATGATGGAGAAAAAGGGGAAAAGGTGGTGGAAGAAGCTTCGGAATCAACTGAAGAAAGCGAGAAAGCAGCTGTTGCTGAGTACGTATCTAACCTAGAAACAAGGCTCAAACAGAAAGCAGAATTACGAGCACAGAATTTGAACTGTGTGCGTCCTCCAGAAAACCACTTTTCAAAACTAGACTCCGGGTTAAAAAAAAATACAACATTTGTAAAGAAATTGAAGTCATTCAGTGCACCTCAAATCGATACACTTTTGAAGGATTTCAGCGTTCTAAATCTGACCAAGTATATTTCTGAAGTTGCTTCAGCTATTGCAGAGGCAAAATTGAAGATGTCTGATATATCTGCTGCAATTAAACTGTGTTCTGCACTGCACTGTACATACTCAGAGTTTGCCCCTAACTTTTTTGAAAACTGGCAAAAGATATTGACATTCAAAGCTACAGACAAGATCACCAATTCTTCTAAACTGCGAGTGGATATTAGATTTTATGCTGAGTTAGTGGCTGTGGGTATCTTTGTCAATAAAACAGGACTGCCCTTACTGGGAAATGTTCTTACAGTACTTATCAACATGGACAAAGAAGATCATAATAATATACCCATTCTGATGTCATTTTGTAAACACTGCGGTGAAGATTATGCTGGTCTTATGCCTAAGAAAATCCGAGATGCATCGGAGGTACTTTCTATTTTACACTAATTAATAATTGATTTAAACTTATCAGACTTTAGGCTGACTGCCACATTATTATCAGCCAATACTTTATAATGTGGCACTTGTTGATTGATTGTCAGCCAGTCAGCAATGGCGTCCAATCTTTTCTATTCCTCTCAATTTCTAGCCATCTTCTGTCTGTTTCTCCAGCAATCTGTCTAATGCTATCAACACACCTTTTCTACCGGAATTGGCTTTACGTAGAGATGTTGCATCTCTATGCATCATGTACCGCATATACAATGGGGAGTGCTCAGAAGAATTGTTTGGACTGATACCAGCCGCTGAATTCCGCCATCGTATGCAACGACAGCAATACTCATATCATCCACATCATGTGGATGGTTGGCAGTCCACAACTGTGCGGTTTTCACGCCAATTCCTGCCTCGCACAACAGACTTATGGAATCAGCTGTTGCCAGCGGTATTTCCAGACTGATACGACTTAGGCACCTTCAAGAAAACAGCCTATTCCTACCTCAAAGGCCGGCAACGCATCTGCAGTGCTTCTTGATGCTGCAGCTGTCTGTGGGCGGTGGTAATCACTTACCATCAGGTGTGCCACTGGCTCGTTTGCCCCCTCTTCCATAAAAAAAAAAATCTTTTATCTTAGTCCTGGATATCACTGGTTAACCATTTTGCCCTCTATCTTAAACCAATCTCAATAACAATTATTATTAAAAGCTTGTTATGTCCCACTGCAAGGCAAAAGCCTCTTCCTCTCTTTCACACTTCTCTATTCAAATCTCCATAGCCTTTTTTTGTGTTTTTATCATGCAATCAGTCTTGACAGCTATAAGCAGATGAGGTGTGTGCTTGTTGGCTTGTAGAGCGCTACTCCCAGCGGAGCCAGCCCTTTCTTTTTCTCAGCGTTCGTTGTTCTCTCAGTCTCTCCATAGCTTTTAATTACACAAGTTATCATTATGAATCAGGACTGAATATATTGTATGTTGATTCATTTCAGAAATACAACATACCAGTGCCACGAAATATATTTCTGCCTGCGGAAAAACAGACAGCTGTAAGGACACTGTTGAAAGACTATTTTGCCTCGCTAACAAAACACTTGCTAGCGGAAAGGGCTCAGTTACAGGGCTTACATGCAGCTAATCAGAGAACTCTGCACACCAGAGGTGAACTGTCTCAAGAGAGGAAGGATCTATTAGAACAACATCAGGTAAACAGATTAGTTCAATATATTTAGTATTTTATTTAAGTCAAGTAATAATAGTATTATAGAATTGAGATTCCAACCCCTGAAGTCCTGATTGTGTTCTTTTGACGAGCTCTTTACACTCAGATACACAATTTTTTTTTATGGTGAATGGGTCGGCTCTTGACCTCGAGACTTACACAGGCAAGAATGAGGTCTATGATGAAGCGAGCGAGCCTACCCAAAAGGTCAGCGGAAATACAAATGGTGGAAGCTGATTTCAACTTTTTGCAGTGCGCATAATAAAAGAACTTTGAAATCAATAAAATAAATAAATGACACACTTTAGTTTCTATGTAATTGGCATTATACTGCAGCATTTGTTTATTACCTAGAAAATAACAATCTCTTTCTAATTCTAGGCTACATATGACAAACTTCTAGCAGGAGCACAAAGCTTCGCCGATGTTCTTGGTGAAGAGCTAGGTGAAGCTGGAGAGCCCCCTACTCTCACCCTCACAGTTATAGAGACACAAGGCACCGTCACTATTGGAGGGAATGAGGAGTTTAACATGCAAGCGGGAACTGATCCATGGCAGGATGAAGATACCAGGACTTTTTATACCAGTCTACCGGATTTGAAGGTCTTCATGCCCCATTATCAGCTGAAAGAGGTAATAATTAGATTTCAAAACCCAACCTGACCATAGAATGTCAAGTTTAAAAAATTCAGTAGTGTGAGTGTAAATAACTATGTGATGAAAGTGACTGCAGATTGCCTGAAGGCGTGCATAGATTAATGTCTCTGTAGCGGCACCAACAATTAATATTACCAAAGCCTAAAAGTGCCCAGTGGAAGTGGCACTAACAGTCATCTATAGACCAAACTAGCAAGCTACAATACAATATCTCTAAAAATCTATCAGGGTTTTCTTAGACATTGTTTTATTTCAGGCTGTAAAGAACAAAACTGAAACTGTTACTGAAGAGATGCTTGATGAGGATCTGAAAGAGGATGAACTCAGTGACAGTGAGGACCCTCCAGCTGTCAACGAGGTGGAAACTGAGGAGGTCCAGCCATCAAATGTATCTAACAAGTATGTAACTTTACTTCTAACATATCTCCACCAATAAGGAAATCCACATTTACCCGTGCGTAAGCTTGCACATACATCTTTAGAAAATGCACCTTAAGTACCCTCTAATTTCAGTATTTTTACAGATATGCTCTGGATGCATTCTTCAATGAACTGCCAAATTGCATCAATCGAGAATTGATCGATAATGCGGCCGTCGACTTTGTATTGAATCTCAACACAAAAAATAATCGTAGAAAACTGACCAGAGTACTATTCGGTGTTGCCAGAACACGATTGGATTTGTTGCCGTTTTACTCGAGATTTGCGGCGATTTTATATCCGGTGTTGCCTGATGTGTGCGTCGATTTGTGTCAGATGTTGAAGCAGGATTTCAAATATCATGTTAGAAAGAAAGATCAAATTAATATTGAGTCAAAGGTGCGTAAAACTAAATTGTACATATATGTATATGCATAAAAGTTTTGATAAATTCTTCACATACATCATCATCATCATCATCCACAGCCTGACTTCACCCACTGCTTGGTATAGGCCTCCATAAGATTGTGCCATCCACTACGATCCTGCGCTAATCTGACCCATTGGTCCGCGACGTGTATATCGTCTACCCATCGGGCCGTCGGCGCTGGACGTCCTTCGTTCCTGTACCCAGATCTGGGCTACCATTCAGTCAATACTCTACTCCACCTGTCATCACCGCGCCTCGCTATCTGTCCCGCCCAGTTCCATTTTAGGTCCATTATTGTCAACAATTATCTCTATACTTAACATTTACAGATAAAAGTAGTCAGATTTATCGGTGAGCTGGTGAAATTCAATCTTTACTCCAAAATCGAGGCGCTATACTGTCTCAAAGTTTTGCTGCATGATTTCAAACATCACCATATTGAGATGGCGTGTAATCTGCTTGAAACCTGCGGACGATATCTCTACTGCAACCCAGATACACATCAGAGGACTATGATCTATTTGCAGCAAATGATGAGAAAAAAGGTATGAACCATTATGCACTTTCCAAGATTTCAATCTTACTTTTAAAAAGAAAACATTGAACTGCCTAAAAGTAGAGTTATCTTATTTTGGTATCTACAGAAAAATTGTGGATTATGGTGAAATTGGTCCTGTCTACATTTTTCATAAAAATTTTTGGCAACAGTTTCTCTATAACATAAATTCTCTTGTTCATTTCATGGAAGCTGTGTTAAAGTTTTAACACGTTTTTTGTTTAACAGACTGTTTCAGCGTTAGACTCACGATATGTGACGCAAATAGAGAACGCATTCTACTACGTATGCCCGCCTGAAACTCCGACCCAGCCAAAAGAAGAGGAGCCTTCTATGCACCAATTTATAAGAAAAATCCTCCACGAAGACTTGCAGAAAAGCAACGAGGAGAAAATACTAAGACTGATGCGTAAATTGAACTGGGACGATCTAGAAATATCCGCCATCGCGATACAACATTTGGCCGGCGGATGGAGGGTCCGTGCTAGCGCGCGCCGAGCCTTAGCCAGACTCACGGCAGAACTCGCGGCCTGGCAGGAAAACGTAGCGCCAGCGGTTGTCGACACTATCCTAGAAGAAATAAGGGTCACAATGGAAGATCCACACCCTCGTTATAATCAAAGGAGAATAGCCACAGTGAGATATCTCGGCGAACTGTACAATTACAAATTGTTGGATTCCCGCGATGTCTTCACTGTTCTGTACTCATTCATCACGTTTGGCGTGACGAATGATCATACTATAGTATCTCCATTAGATCCGCCAGATAATGTGTTCAGAATCAGACTAGTCTGCGCGCTTCTGGAAACCTGCGGCGCGTATTTCAACAGCGGTTCAAGCAAAAAGAGGCTAGATTACTTCCTAACGTTCTTCCAGAATTACTACTGGTACAAAAGCTCTGACCCCTACTGGACTGAGGAAAACAAGTTCCCGATTTACGTGAACTACATTTATCAGGAGTGTTTAACTACTTTGAGGCCGAAGTTGCATATGTATACGAGCTGGCAGCAATGTAAAGACGCTTTGGAAGAGTTGCGGCAGACTCTGTACCCTGATTTAGGAGAGGAGGGTTTCGAGAATGAATATGAAGATCCGAATGAAGATAATAGTGCGAACGACGGCAACGATGGTCACGACGGGCTTGACACGATTATTGAGACTGACGACGAGACTGACAATCCGCAGATGCTTGACGAAAGCTCTGATGAGGAGCCGACAACAGAGAATACTGCGAATGATGAAAATGAGATGACTGCTAATGATGACATTGCAAATGAACCAAGAAGACCTGCCGCGAAACCGGTAAGTATAACACGAGATTCCTTCCAGTTTTTCGGGTAGAGTAGTGCAGATATAGGATTCTACGTAGGATAGGCAGACGATAGATAGCAACTTAAACTGCATCGCAACTGAGAGTGGAAGAATAGTTGTAAGAAAAGCTCGTTTTCGTCAAAATAAGTTATGTAACTATTTAAAGAGTGATCAGAAATAGAAAACTAATTTGATATATTTGTAGGTTGAAGATATGGAGTTCGAGTCAGCGTTTGAGAAGATGGTGATGGAGAATATAGCGGAGAGACAGAGGGAAAACCGACCGCAAAACAGAGATATCGCGGTGCCGATGACTTGTCGACAGACTACGAAGAAGACATATGAACAGTTGATGGTAAGAATTAAAGTAGGCTTCTAATATAATAATAATATAAAGTTTATTTCAGGCAACTTAAGAATAGTATAAAGATGGTAAAAACTAATTCTATGGCCCATTGAAATAAATACCTTATGGATAACCTTTTTTTTTTTTTTTTTTTCTCGCTGGGAAAAATGCGTTACGCATCCCCTCCGCCGGGGGGCGAGAGGGGTATGTGGGACTCCCCGGGGACTCCCGGTATACCCACTAAACGACCCAGCGTCATTCCGGCGTCGCCTAGAATGGAGGGGGTCTGGGAAACCGGCACAGCCTTTTCATCCAGTCCCCCTCTGGCGATCCCCGCCCTTAAGGCGGCCCCGCATAGTGGTGAGTAGTGCAAGGCGGACGAAGGTGCCCCCACACCTAGCGTCCGCTACTCACCACCAGAGCTCTCCGCTCCCTTCGTCCACTGCGCACTCTAATTAAAGAGGTGCGCGTGGAAAAGCCTCCAAAAACGGCCGCAGAGGACAGGGAGAGCGGCAACATAACACCGACACTCCTCTTCCACTGCGGCCCCGCCGCCGACGCATCTTACGGTGCGCCACCGTTGGGTCGCGGGAGATAGGGCGAGCGGCAACGAAACACCGACACGCCTCTTCACCCGCGACCCTATCCGCCAGACGCCACCAGGGCGTCCCCGCCTGGGATTCCTTTTGGTTTCACCGTGGGCCTCCAAACCACGGTTACTAAGCCCCCCCATCGCGTCAAGATTGGAATCCATCGGGGGGGGCCTTATGGATAACCTACATCAACATGTCTTGGTTGAAAGTCCCCACAGCTTCCATTTGTAGCAAGCGTAGTAAATACGTAGAATTCGCTTTTTTTTAACTTAGCATTTTTAGATCCATGGAGTAGGATTTTAGGAAAACTTTTATTCAAACCTTGATATTTCCTGAGTGTTTTGTTTATGCTAACTTCTGTAAAAGGTGTGGTGCATGTATCAAATATGTATTTGGACATGCCTTTAACTACCCTTAGTCATCTTCAAAGGATCTGGAATAGTACAAGATCCTAGAGAATGACCGCGCTTCGTGGTACAGTCGCGATCCGGTCCTATTTGTTGTTTTAATAACGGGACGAGATAGCGTAAAGGTTACCTTTCCTCGACGTTTCGATCGAGTTGCACCCCCGAAGATCGTGGTCACGAGGGAACTGCGGGCATCATCTTCGTTCGTTTGTGAAGGAAACTTAAAGTACCCTCACAAAGTTGCTAAACAGCCATTAGGTCGTCGGCACACCACGCTCACAGTATTGTCCTATTTGTTTATAGTCCATACTGTCTGTTACCTTTTCACGCCCAAACAGCGGAAGAGATTAAGCTGAAATTTGGCATGGATAAAGGTTGTATCCCAGGGAAGGACATAGGCTACTTTTTATGCCGAAAAAATGAAATAATCCCGAGGGACCGCGGGTAAACACCGCGGGAGCGCAGCTAATATGACATATTTGCGTGTAGGAGCACTAGACATTCAATATTATGTGTGTTGTTCCAGCAAGGCAAGCCCGGCGTGGAATTTGTGCTGATGGTGCGTAAAGGCACGAAACCCCAGTACAAGTCATTCAGCGCTCCGCCTGAGCTCGCGACCAACTTGCAACAACAGGCGCTCGCAGATAAACAGGAGATGGAGAGGGTTAAACGGTACCTATTTGGTTATTTTTTTATTTATTCAGTCAAAAAAAGTCTATTGTGGTTAGTTCGAGCTAATAGAGGGTGATGGTGCACGATAATAGCCTCTTTGAGGCGCCCTTTAAATCCTTTCACCACACTAGTTCCAGAGAAAGAGATAGAATAAAGATAACTTTCGTTGTTTGTGTGAGCTTACATATCAGAGGACAATCAGGCTTTTGAGAGATATCAATATACAGGATCAGTCAAGACACATTACCTTAACAGACCTTATCTCATTGTTCCAGATTAACGTTGAACATCTCAGAAAGGCAAGAGGAGGAAGAATATAGTGCAGAAAGCGGCGGCGGCTCGGGCGGTCTCGGCAACCCAAACAGAGGGCAGCACGTGCGACAAAAGTACCAGCACCCTAAAGGCGCACCCGATGCGGACCTCATATTCGGACCCAAGAAATACAAATGACACGGAAAAAAAGACGGAAAGTTGGGTATACTAACTGAGGAAGAAGAGAATTGATTTTGAGAGTTAATCTGTCGCAAAAAGATGTATAAAGTGAACGCAAATAAAACAAAGTATTCCTTAGGCTATTGCTCCACCTGCTTCTTAACGCGTTAAAAAGTGACTTATTTGACAGAAAATGTATGCATCTAATGTCAAGTATTTTCACTTTTTAACGCGTTAAGCTAGAACCACAGAAAGTCAATAGAAGAGACAAGAACAAGGAAAAAAAACCATAGGAAGAAGTAGTTAATTGACGGACGACTCACTGGATACTACTTCTTTCACCAAATGACTCAGAGGTAGTTACCGCTGCGAGTTGAAGCTAAGAGAGGAAAATCCCTCACTAAACGCGGACTCAACAGAGGCGTTTAAAGAAAACCACAGAGAAACAAACTATCGGACGCGACTGATAGGTATGCACAGTACAAAAACATCCAGCTACCTTTAGCGCGCCAGATCTTTGTCATCCGTAAGCTCAAGGCCGTGACTTACGTCTGATAGTTTGCTTAGCTCAGTTTACAATCATTATCCATATTGCGGCTGTCAGTTAGTCGCTTCCGATCAACCTTATTTTATAAAGACTGTTAACATGTTCAGTGCCCGTAACGCACATGATTGAGCATTAAACGTAGTAAAATTGTTCCTAGGTTCTCGTAATTTCTTTTTTTAAGCTTCCAATAAGGCCAATCGAATTGTACGGTTTTCTTTCATAATTTGTAAAGACGCGGCTCACGGCGTTGGATCATTTTCGAATAATAAAATGCTTTCATTTTCATTGCGTTCACTTGTAAATTAGTCAGTAAATTCATGTTGACCTGTTAGTTATCTGGTTGATAATAAACGTACAATCGAAAAATGGTACTTGTACTCTTAAATGGTATAATGATTATTTTTGTAGACTTACTTTAGTAAAAATATCATTTATTGTACTTCATAAAATTGTTATTGTTTTGGCACATTTGTCATATTTCATCAGCATAATTATAGGGATAATACAAATTATATTTTGTTGTGCTAATTGTCTGATGCTGTAGTAGAACCAATAGTCAATCCTTAACAATCATCTGTTATATTTATAAAGTAGTTTTTGTGTAAACACTAGCACAGTTCTTCCAACGGATCTAGGCATTCGTGAAGTTAGCCGTTTGTCTGCGCAGAACACAATTTTGTATGAAAAAGCGGTTACTGCGCAGACAAACGGCTAACTGTTGGAAGAACTGTATAATACGCACAATCGTTCTTTAGCTCTCTGAAGTAGCTGCGCAGAATCAATTTTTGATGACGCCTAAAATCGTGCTATCTCGCTTACTCTACGAAACCTGCGCAATCGTCTATTGCAACTAACTTCAGAGAGCTAAAGATCCGTTGTGACTTGTGATTAGTATACTGACTGTTTTAAATCTGATAAATTAAAACGAAACAATATAATGTGGAAATTATGAAAGGTCTTGTTTTATTTTCATTGTTAGGTAGCAGTCACAAAGCATTTATTCAGTGGGAACGATGGCGCTAGGATCACTGTGAGTTGTCTGAATTGCACTGTAACTCATACATAGAGCCTTTGATCTTTATTAGATACATTTTTTACTTAGTGCAAACCATACTATGAGGTAAGATGGCCAGATTTCAAAAAAATAACTTATCTCTGACGCTTTTTAAGAGTAGGTATCCCTGTGGAAATTGAAGTTAGCACTCTGGAATAAGTTAACACTATATTGACGACCTCTGTGTAGCGCTGTGGGCGAAAGAAAGCCCGCCTGCGACGCAGACGGTTATATTACGCAATAGGTATGGATGTTTTGTTTTGCGCGGCGTTTTAATTGAAGTGAAATTATTGTAGTTAGATTCTGATTTGGAAAATGTAGCCTAAAAGAAGTGTGATTTGGAACTACTTTATTGAAGTTTGTGCAGATACAGCAAAGTGTAAAGTTTGTAAAAATATTTATTCACGAAAGGGAGGTACGACTACTCCGTTAAAATCTCATCTCACTCTCTGTCTGTGCTTGCTACTGAATAGGATATAATTAGAAACTGAAAATAAATATAGAGTGCAGCCTTTGACTTCAACGCCTCTTCTAGAAGTCAAGAAACAAATAACTCTTAAAGAAACTTTAAATAAAAGTGACTGATTATTATAATGTTCGTACTATTTTATTTCATGAGGCCTGCTCTTAAAACTTCCTCTCAATCTATCTAATACCACCATCGACTCCGCCTCCACTTCCGACTCCGGTTCCAGTTCCGATTCCGACTCCGAATCCTACAAAACAAATTTTAAAACTCCGACTCCGACTTCGGTTCCGTTAAACCACCTCCGTAACATCCCTAGTTGGTTCCTAGCATAGATTTAGCATGGTACCTTTTTGGATATATATGGTTCCTAGGTAGTGTTGACCATAGATTTAGCATGGTACCTTTTTGGTGTGTTGACCGACCTCTGACATGACACTCATGACAGTACTTGAGTGACCCGCTTCAAACGTGCTTCAAACGCTTCATTCAAGTTCAATCAAAGAGAATTTAAATAAAACACCGCTTCTCCGCCAAATTCCGCCACCGTTGTTTTGATGGAGTTTAGTTCGTTACTGATTTTAACCAATTTTAGCTAATCATTCTGTCTGTCTGTATTCCTTTTATATCAAGTTAACTAACGTGTGTGTATATAAATTGTACAACAATTTTGTGTACATAAAAATTAACCTCAACCGAGATGGCAGACGACTTCAACAAGTTATTACAGCAAGCTGAGCAATTGACCACAGAAATCGAGGGCAATGAAGAGTTGCCCAGGGTGGAACGTTCGCTGGGGCAGGTGTTGGAGGCATCTCAGGAACTTCATTCTAGAGTAATACAATCTGGCGTCAATGACATCCAAGCGTAAGTCTGCTAGCTAAAACTAGAAGTTCTAGCGACTTTTCAATTTTTTTAGAATCACATCTTTGTATTCTTTACCAGGCACCTTCTCTTCGGTTCAAAAGGCATTGATCTCCAACAAATATCGCAGAAGCTTGAAACTCTCAGTTCTAAGCGTACCTTTGAACCACTCCAGCCTATAGCCGACTCAGATATTGAGAGTTTCCTGAAAAATGAAAGAGAAAATGCTATTTTGTCCCTCATCGACGAAGTTAACAAAAATGTGAGTGATTTTTATACAACAGGTTCACGACTGTATCCCCAAGGCGCGGTAGACATTCTCTCAGATCTTTTTATGTTACTTATTCCAGATCCATTGAAGATGTCTAAGGGGGGTAGTCAGAGGCATGTCCAAACACATAATATTTGATACATGCCCACATTTTGCAGAAGTTAGTATTCCATATGTTGCAAGCCTCACGATGTTTTCCTTCACCGTTTAGAGCACGTGTTAAAGCGCATATACATTTTACGTATCACAAAATCCATTGATGCACGGCTAGGTTTGAACCCACAACCTTCGGATTGAAAGTTGAGGTACAACCCCATTCAGCCAACACATCTTTTTGATTTTCTTATGGTTTCAAATATTATAATGAGGACTGAAAGCTACTTTGAAACCCAGATCATCATTTTGCTATTATTTATTTTTCAGTCGCTTCAGACAACAGAAGACCAAAAATGGGAGCACATGGTCTCAGAGTGGAACAGAGAGAAAATCAAGCTAATGAATGCCATGATTGGCCCATCTCAGAACTGGTTGGACCTGAAACGGGCACCTGAAGCACCAAGTATAGCTGACACACCTAAGAAGTTTGGTCATTCCATGCTGGATAATATTGAGACGGCTTATGCAAGACAAGTGCATCAGTATAATAAACTAGTGTTCCAAGGGTCCAAGTCAAGGACAGCACTGCATCAGAAGTTTGCACAGGTGGCTGAAGAGTTCAATGACCCTGTAAGTGTAATTCCTAGTGTTCTCTACGAGCAGGAAGCTCAGTTTCAGGCACTACATCATCTTGTTGAGTGTAGGCATAGGTTGATCCCTGAAGCTTAATCATCTACATATTAAAACATAATCTAAGGCTCAATCCACATTGAATTGGCAGCTACATGACAATAATTTTTAATAACAAGACATTATAAACCTTAAGAACAATGTTATAAGATATAGAAACGCTCGAACTGCCTGCCGCAAGGCTGCTCGACATTATATCATATAACATTGTGCTTAAGGTTTATAATGTCTTGTTATTAAAACTGATTGTCGCCTCGCTGCCAATTCAATGTGCATTGCGCCTAAAGGCCTTAATTTTTTTATTGGCCTTTTGGTAGCGATCAACAATCATCAATTGATGAAGTACTTTTGAAGTATAATCAACCCAGAAAATCTATCACTTATCGCTACTCTTTATTATTGGTCTTTGGACATTTCGTGTGTTTGCAGAAAGTAAAAGAAATGTGGGAGATAATAAAAACAATGTCAAACATCCCCGCTCTGGTGAGGGATGAGGATCCTCTTAAAGCCAGAGGCAACCCCGCCATCCAGCAGTGTCTTGTTGCACAGGGCAAGAAGTACTTAGAAAAGAGGTATGTTTCATAGACATAAGACTCATAATAGACTGATAAGCTTATTTATCTAAAATGCTGCTAAATCAAATAACTAATGCTGCCAATCAAATAACTTTTCACAAATAAATAAATAAATAAATGATGCTGGACATTTTCACACAGCATCATCTAGCCCCAAACTAAGCAAAGCTTGTACTATGGGAACCAGATAACTGATATACTACTTATATACTTTTCGTTTATAATTACATACATATTATACATAGAAACACCCAGACCCGAGACAAATACCTGTAGGTCATACAAACATTTGTCCCGCGGCGGGGATTGAACCCGCAATCTTCTGCGTCGCAGGCAGACCTTCGCCCGCTGCGCCACAGAGGTCGTCACATGGTCGTTTCACATAGGAATGGTTCCGTGACAAGGCTCTTTTATGTTAATTTCTGAAATGTTAAAAAAAGAAATAGACAAAATCCTTTTTTTTTTTAAGTTTTATCTTTTAGTATTATCACTAGATTTCATTTATTTCGAAATTTTTCATTGTTGTAAAGCGTAAAACGTAAAATTTCTATGTGTCAGAGATACGTTCCTACATGAAAAATACTATAGTAAAGATATTCAATTTCATTCTGTGTCAACAGGTATTTTAAGCAGACCAAAATTAAAAATACCTTATTAAGCAGCAATACATTAATTTAAAATTAAAAAATGAATCAATATTTCTGGGCTTCATTTTGATAGCAGTGCAAAAACATTTATTGTTTCTTTACCATAAAGACTTACTTACTTACTCTAAAGAGACATACTTTATTTTTTGCATTATTATAATTTAAGACCCCAACACTTCTATAATTCTTATTACCATACAGATACAAACAGTACATGAGCGATGTGGTCCGCGCTAACCCAGCGGCGGCGATGCGTGGCGGCGAACCTGGCACCTACCCGCTTGTCCGGGGCTTCGTGGGCCTTCGCCTTCAAGGCGCAAATGTCCAAGGGCTCACCGATGGAGTGATAGATGAGAGGCCACTCTGGCCGATGGTCTTTTACTGTCTGAGAAGCGGGGATGCTAATGCTGCGTTGTATTGCTTGCGGAAGGCTGGGTAAGTTTTATTAACTTATTAAGCACTAGCTTCTGCGCGCGGCTTCGCTCGCGTGGTACCAACATTTTAAATAGCCTGCTATTCCAGGTCACTATCTACATCTATTCTAAGTTTCATCCAAATCGGTTCAATGGTTTAGGTGTGATTGAAACACAAACATCCAAACATGACAAACTTTCAGATTTATGATATTACTAGGATATTAGGCAGTTGTCCGACCGCGAGCGTTGAGCGTAAAGCGTCGGGCGTTGAGCGTAAAGCGTCGGGCGTTGAGCGTAAAGCGTCGGGCGATGAGCGTTGTGCGTTGAAGCGAGTATAGTTCTGTCGCTGGGCTACGACTTTATCATCGCTCGGCGTGAGTACGCTGAGCGATTACGCCGAGCGAATAAATTTGTCGTCCGCGATAAAACTTTTACCTCCAGCCGCGGGGCTATGAACGGCCGGCATTGGACTATAAATATTTGTGTCTCTTTTATTGACACGGAATCTTACATCTTTTATTCGTCTCTTGAGCGATAAAATCGCTGATCGCTTGCCGCTCACTCGCCCGCGGTCGGACAAGTGCCTTAATAAGATTTGTAGGATATTCAACTGACATTCACTTTTGTCCCAATCACTGCAACGCAAAGGTGGATTTTTTCTTTCTGTAATAAGTCAGAGTAAGGCGGTAGTCGTAATCAGCACGCAATGATGCTTCATATTTGGTGGAGGCTTCCTGTTAATAAAAAACGCATTGTATGTACTATGCAAGATGTGGGCATGTATCAAATATGTGTTTGGACATGCCTCTGACTACCCCCCTTAGACATCTTCATAGGATCTGGAATAAGTAACATAAAAAGATCTGAGATAATGTTTACCGTACCTTGGGGATACAGTCGTGAACCTGTTTACGTTTACTTATTATGCCTAAATCAAAATATGTTAAAGTATTGCAATTTATTTCGTATGTATTTTTTTTTCAGTCGCGACCATGAGGAGTTTATATCTGCGCTGGAAGAGCACATCAGGAGCCCTGAGAAGCCGCTCAGTGATAAACTGCAAACAGCTGTTAACTTCCAGTACAGGATTCAAGTCAGAAACTCCACTGATCCTTTCAAAAGAGCTGTAAGTAAACTTATCTAACGTAGAAGAAAATACTGAAACCATAACTCGTATTCGCGAATAATTTCTCTCACAGTGAGAGACAGAGATGGCATCATATATCATTCTCACTCCCACACTTTTTATCTTACCTACCACATGAAATAACATACTCACCCAGTTTTCAACTCATTGGCTTATGATAATACCACATGAAATACATACATAGCTTTAGACGTTTTTGCAGACTAATCTGTAGAAAGTGTGTTAAAGAAATATGCACAAAAAACATGTATTGTACAGTACGCACAACCGATCTTTATCTCTCTGAAATTAGGTGCACTAAATGATTGCGCTGGTTTGGTAGAGTAGGCGAGATAGCACGATGCAAAAAAACTAAGCGAGTGAGAAAGGCAGCTATACAACGCTATCTTCGTCTTTTAGGCGTCATCAAAAATGGGTTCTACGCAGCTACTTCAGACAGTCAAAGATCGGTTGTGTATTGTACCATAAAAACGAAAATTGACTTCTAGGTGTACTGCGTAGTAGGTTGCTGCGACCAAGGCGACGAACACTACGAGGTGGCGCGGACCGCCGACGACTATCTCTGGCTGAAGCTGTCCTTCATCAGAACGCGGCCAAACAACGAACCAGACGCGTTCTCCTACGCCGATCTACAGAAACTCATCTTAGAAGAATATGGTTTGATTTTTCTCTAAGGACACTAAACTACCCTGACACATAGAACTACGTTTTACGCTGTACATGTACAACAATGAACAATTATGAAATAAATGAAATCTAGTGATAGTACTAAAAGATACAGCTAAAAAAAGAAAGATTTTGTCTATTTCTTTTTTTAACATTTCAGAAATTAACATAAAAGAGCCTTGTCACGTAACCGTTCCTATGTGAAAAGGAAAAACCACTACTAAACATTACTAACATGAGTACCGACATTAGATTGTCAGTGAGCTTCCTAAGACAAATACGTAGCCTATGTTTTCACTTGGACCCTAATAGCAAATCGATTGGCATCTATGAAAACCTAGAGCACTTTATTTCACAGTTAGAATCGATTCACATCTGACGGAAGATGCGTCGAGCGTATTCAGCGGTCTTCGTTATCATTATCGCGTATCATCGGTCAAGTGTGAAAGGTTGAATGCTTTCTCATATAATTGTCTGTTCTGGCGTTACGCAACCGATAATACGCGATGCATCTTTCGTCAGATGTGAACCGACCCTAAGCTTGGGACTTAACTCAGATATGGTGAAACAAACTGATATGTGTTTTTGCAGGTGAAACGCATTACCACGCCTACGAGAAGCCTGTCGTCTACTTCCAGATGTTGACTTTGACTGGGCAATTTGAACCTGCGCTTGAATTTTTATCGAGAATACCAAGGTAAACTTTTTCTCCGCATTTCATTGATTACTAGCCAGCCAGCCTGGAGCGAACACGTGAAAATGTTGTCATTTGAATGAACACTTTAGAAAAGAATACATATTTTGATGTGGGAGGACGCTAAACCATAGTTTTATTGTCTGCCACGGATTTTAGTTTGAAGGGCGTATATAATTTATAATAATATCCATGGATTTGATTGCTTGTAACATAAGTATCATAAAACGAGTGTAGGTATAGTGTAACTTTGTGTATTTTATTCACAGATATCAAGTCCATGGTGTCCATATGGCCTTAGCATTGCACGATGTCTACATGCTGGGTACACCTAGAAATGTCCAAGCACCTTTGTGTGAGTATAGTATAGAAATGTAAAAATATTGCTGTAAAAGTTTACAGAGTACATAACTAGATGGCGCTACTGGTAGTGTCGGTGAGCAGTCACGTGAATCCAAGAATTTATTCTCATCTGAAAAATGTCCAACGCGCCTAAAGAAGTTTTCACTTTAATAAATATCAATTAATTCTTTAGTTACTTTATAACATTATTTGCCAGTATCGGTGGACACTGAAGACCCGGCCCCACTGCGTCGATTGAACTTGGCGCGGCTGCTTCTGTTGTACGTCCGGAAATTCGAACTCACTGACCCGTCCGATGCATTGCACTATTACTTCTTTTTGAGGTAAGAAACTTCAAAGTCAATACAATTAAAGCTTTTGGAATTTGATCCTTCATTGTTTTAGAGTAATAAATAATATTGTTTTGGAGATCCGTGGTCTCTGCCTACCCCTTCGGGAAAGAGGCGTGATTTTATGTATGTGGCAGGAAACATCAGAGGGCAGAAACATCATTTGTGCTCGACCGAATTCGAACCTTTTTTTTTAGGATTAGGGAGGCTAACACTAGACCTCTATATCTCTCTTTATTATCTTAAAACAATTTAATAAATCACCATTTTAATTCTTACTTTTTCAGAAACCTGAAAGATCCCAGTGGCAAGAATCTTTTCATGTGCTGCTGTACAGACTTAGCTCTCGAAAGTCGTGACTACGATCTCCTATTCGGCAGAATGGACGCTGTCACTGGCCTACGCAGCCAAGGCTTACTAGACCAGTTCAACAATCCTCATATCGATAGCACGGTATGTAAACTTCATAGGATTTTAGGGATAGGAAATAGATTATGATAAGATTTGTTTTTGTTTGCAGGTGATCGCACTGAATGTGGCTGAGCAACTAGTGAATAAGGGCCTGTTTGAAGATGCTATCACCATGTATGATATTGCTGGGGTAAGCTTTAAATCATTTGTTTTGCCGACCAATGTCATACAACAACCAATGTCATACAACAACCAATGTCAACATAGAATGGCTAGCACGGGCCTTGTTGAATAAAATAAGTTAATTTAAGTTTGTGGTCTACTTTATTACGATGTATTCGATATTTCGTCGACTAGACGATAGTTCGTCTAAATGCCTCTGTCGTAGCTACTTTACAATCGGGACAGATTATTTAACGTGCCCTAAGAAGCATGGACATCTCTACCACTTTTACTAATGTGAAACTTGATTTTTCAGAACCTAGAGAAAGTTCTTGAGCTATTCTGCGTGCTTCTCGCTCAAGTAGTGAACAGTGGCGGCGGTGAGGGCGGGCTGCGCGCACGCCTGGCATTACTAGCTGAGCACGTCTCGCGGCGACTTCGGTCCGGCGCGCCCGCATTGCCTAATGCACTCGTTGAGGCTTACACCAAGCTTTGCAAACTTATGACGTTCTTTGATCAGTACCATGCTGAGAATTATGAAGGGGCTTTGGAGGTTAGTTACACGTTTGTTGGGACCATTTGTATCTTGAAACACTATAAAAAAAAACTACCATGGATGAAGCAACGACGCTGTTATTTTTACTTTTATTTCTTATTTATGATTAAACAAAGTTTAATAGCATTTTAGACAGGGTGTGTAAAAAAAAATGCATTGGAAAGGGAGAGGTGGAGGAAGTTGCTGAGCTCTTAAATTTGATGATGATGATGTGTCAAAATGTTACCACATTGAGGGTAGATATTTAATGTGGTAAAGTTTTGCTACATCCTGTATAGTTAAGTAAAACTTTGGACTTGGATTACATAGTCTTAAAAGCTAGGTTTCTATTTCTGTTCTATCGCGACCAATAACAAAGAATCAGGGCACCAATTTCATGTCAATCGATCTACTTTATTCTCATTGGTTTTAACGCTTCTCCATTCTGTTTGTAGACTCTCCAAGAGTGTGAGCTGGTGCCGCTAAACGCGCGTGAGCTGGACGCGCGAGTGGCGGGCGCACGGGCTGCCAGAGGCGAGCTACTGCGCAGTCTGCCAGCTGTGTTGCGAGCGTTGTGTGCCATCTTACTTGCGCAGCGACAGAGGCTGCGGAATAATGCCAGGGCGCTGGCATTAGGCGTGCAGACCAGCAAGGTTTTAAATTTTTCAATATTCCTTACAATAACTTTGAGAACCTAGTGTTTAGGCAAACTTATTCTAAGTTTTTAAACACTATTAGACATAACGTATGCCATACTTGTACCTTTTTATGAATAAATAAATAAATAATTATTCGATTAGGTAGTAGATTAGATAATAATATGCTTCTTTGGGATCTAAGGTTAAAAAAAATACCGCCTCGTTATGTAACGAAGGTAAATATGGGTTTCAAATTAGCCATTATTTTTGTTGATTCTGTTATATTTTATTTAGTACTTTAACGAAGATACGATCTAGATCTTAATCGCATTTTCTCTGTTGCTCAAATAGAACTTCTAACTTTAAGGAAGACACCATAGAAATTAATTTAGTTATTCATAGATCTTTTAATTTGCTCGTAGTACCTATAAGTACCACCTAATTCTTTACGTCGATAAGCCATAAATGATATTTTTGTATAAGGGAGGGAGGGCCTACCTCGCCGTAACATAGTTTATAACTAGCACTGGAAATAGGTTCCTTATTTCATAGTGCATTAAGATCATTGATTGCCTATTGTAAAGTCAATGACTTGTAGCTACTTAAAGTTTAAACTAAGATCGATGTACTTGTACCTACATTTAGCTGAACAATAAATATTCTATTCTATTCTATTTACGTGGATTAAAATATAGTACATTGATCCAGAATGAAGTTCAAGACACAATTTTCTTTTGCAGCAAGTGGAGTGGCTGCGCGAACAAGCCGAGGTTCTGAACACATTCGCCGGTAACATCGCGTACAGGATGCCCGGCGATACTTACAGCCAACTTGCGCAAATGCAAATACTCATGCATTGAGGAGTTTTGTTAGGTTTATTCAAATAAAATCATTTCGTAAATTTTATGTATTTGTTATTTTTTATTTAAATAATTCAGTCTTATGTTGAGATTTGTTTAGTTTTAACATTCAATGTGGAAATATTTTTTCGCTTACAAACTTGTTTTAATCAAGACTGTGTGAATCTAAAAACTGCAAAAATTTTGATCAGTTAGGTGTGTCGCTAACAGAAACGAAAGTCGAGGCGGGGCCGCGGCGCGGGCGCTAATCTCGTTTAAAAAAGTAAAAAAAAACAGAAGTCAAAGAGTCGAGGGGGGGCGCGGCGACATGCTCCCCTTCCGAGACTCCTAACAACCTGTCTCTACTAAACTTTTGAAGATGACATGTTGAATGAATGAAACAAGACATACACGCCGCCGCCTCGATGCTTAGGACACGTCAATTTCCCCAGCGCCCCGACCCCGCCTCGACGCCGCCCCGACTTTGCTGTTAGCGACCTGCTTTAGGTACTGGAATTGTTTTGGAAGTCACACACTGTAGTAAATTCGTTCTGCCAACTGTCTTCTCATTTCCATACCAATGTAAAGTTCATTGACATCATCATCAGGCATTTGAGTCCCTTCATTAAACACTGACATAGCTTCCAATTCTACATGAAGCTCTGGATCAGGTAAGCCAGCTATAACACATAGGTTGTGTAATATTGCACATGCATTGATTATCTTTGCCGCGCGTTGAGGTGTGTAGTGCAAAGGCGTTTTATGTAAGCACTGCCATCTTCCTTTCAGTTTAGCGATACATCTATCAATGCATGACTTGGTGCGGGCATGAAAATGGTTGTATTGCGAGTCGGGTGTTCCTTGGGGCGCGTGGGGGATGGGAGTCATCATCCATGCTCTTTGTGGGTATTTGTTGTCAGCTGAAATAAAAGAACTAATGAATAAGAGTAGTTGAGGCTTCAAATGTCCCAAAAAACAGAAATATACATTGCCTAGTAAATATAATGTAAGAGTTACCTATAAGCCAGCAAGTCTCTCCTTGTCGGCTGATATTTTCAACAAATGGTCTTATGTTAGTCTTGTTCCAAATGAAAGCATTGCTGGAGGACCCACCAAATCGACAGCACACAGCTATTATTTTAGTATCTGCATCACATATCTGAAATTCAAAGTTGAAAGCAATGTGTGTGTAATTTTTTTAGTAACTTGAATAGTCACAATTTTTTTTTTACCAGCTGTGCATGTATTGAATATTGACCTTTTTGGTCATAAAAAGCTTCTTCATCATCTCGAGGACAAACTATCTCAACATAAGTGCCATCCAGGCATCCTATGGTTTCAGGAAAGTGGTACTTTCTATAAAACCTAAAAAGGGTGATATTTTGTAAATAAAAGATCTGTCCTGCCTCAAATAGAATATAGACTATTTAAATGTTGGTACCATGCAAGTGTAGATTGGGGCAGAAGCTAGTGATATAAAAATATATAAAAGAAGCCATAATACCACTTGAGCTATGCTATAATGTGTAGCCAAGTGATATGCAACATTAATATGACATTTACCCTTCTTTAATCTGTTCTCTCTGAGTTGCAGTAGTAGGGAACACTACCCAATTGTCCAGCACAGCATTTAACCCTTCAATAACCAGCCTGATGACCCTACTCACAGACTTTTGCGAGATGCTGATATTAAAGGCCCTGCCAATGGATTTCTGATGAGAACCACTGAACAAGAATGACAGTGTCACTAAGACCTAAAAATAAACAGAAATCTATATAAGTACATACTGCAAAGTAAATTTTCAACCATTCCGGGATCAAAATTGGCCTAACATAAATAATAGCCGGCCCCTATGGCCTGATTACTAGCGCGCGACTTCATAAAGGAATAATGAGATCTATCTTACTTTCAATGGAAATGGTATGCCATTGGTTCGCTGAGACTTCGGCACTACAACGTCTAGTATTCTTATGATTTGGTGATACACGGCCGTATTTACTCCACAATTCTTCAGTAAATAAGAATCCGGCAAGTTTAGGCAATCAGATAAATCTGTAATGTGACGACGGCCTATTTTTTCTTTGCAAGTGCTGCTGCCTCGAATAAGTTTTAACTTGAGAAGCGTATTCATCGTAATTGTGCTACAGGTAGAACTGCTGAGTTCCCGTCCTTCCAGAGTTCTGTTCAAAAGGCGACGTACAACTTAGTGCGCTGTGCGGCATAAGATTTTAATTTCAAAACTCTGATGTTTTGTTTACCTCTGCAAAAAAATGTAAACAAAACAAATTGAATTGACTTGACTGACTTTTGTTTTCGTTCATTTATAATTTCATGGGGAAATCGTTCATTCAGCCGGTTTTTTATACATTTACTTTACCGGAAGAAATGGAAGAATTACCGGATTTACCGGAGAAGGGTACAAGCATAGATTGTCCCATCCATAGATTTAGCATGGTAACCTCTTTGTACATCCTATATATATGGTCCCATCTGTGAATAAGTTGTATTGCCTTGCCTCTACTGTCAGTGTCAGGTGTCAGCTATTCAAGTTTTCAATGAATGAAACTCGCACTTGGCTGACTGATTTTGTTTGTTTTGTTTTGATTTTCTTACAACACAAAACTTATTTAATTTATTTATTAGCTTATTGTGTAAATTCTAAAAGAACCGGCCTAAAATGGAAAGGCGAAAAGCTAGCCCAGAGCAATTGAACATGCTATTACATTTTCTTGAAGAAGACAAAGAGCTGGCCATTGGTAAATTTACAGGTTTGGAAGGAAGAATACGACAAACCAATGCTTGGATTAAAATCACAGAAAAACTCAATGCTAACTCCGGATTTGGTTCAGGTGCAATAAAGACTCCAGATAAGTGGCAACAGGTAATATATTGAAATGTTTTTATTCAGGTTTTTGATGTCTGGTACTTCTCTATTTGGTGTGTTGCAATACCATGTACAACATGGTGTAATATGCAAATTAACAGAAAGTAAGCTACTACATATTTACATATATTTACAAAATACAACAGGATTAGTCAAGCTATCTAAGGATCGTTAAAAACGATCTATAGATAGCTCAACTGATCCAGGTCACTGTCAGTCAGAAATATATAAAATATATATATAAATATTTTAATAAATAATCTAATCAAATATCTTTATCTGGCTAAATTACAGACTTGGCGGGATTGGAAATCAAATGTTAGAAAAAAGGCGTTCAAAATACGTAAAAACAGGTTTACACCAGGGTTGAATGCAAACACACAACTAACGGATGCTGAAGAGAAGATCCTACGATTGACATGCACCAACACATCTGTGTTTGGTTTAACTGGAGTGCCGGAGACTTCAGCTATCCCTAACTCTTTGGTATGTCTGTAAACTAATCATAACATAAATTACACTACTTTCCACAGCTCATGTCGATTGAGATGTCTTGATAGACCAGTAAACCTAATATATTATGATTATAGGATCCTACTTTGAGCAACAATACAACAGATGATCTTTGCAATGACCCATCCTCAAACTCTATGGTGAGTTCAAATTTTTGCAGTAGATAAATTACTTATACCTACTTATATTTACTCTGCTTGTATGTTTTTTCGCTCGTGCAGTCACACACAATGTGTAGGTCTAGTCTGAAAACCAGCGCTACCTGTAAAGGTAGCACAACGCTGAGACTCAATCTTTTTGGACAAACCACACACAGGGTATGGGCTAGTAGCATTTGTCTTGTACCCTTGACTTTATGTTCTGATTAGGTAGTGTAGACTCATCTTTGTTAATGTTTGTTTTAAAAATGTTCTTATTCTTATGTCTGATGGTTCCTATCTACTTTTTTCTTTGTTTGTTTTTCTTAATATTTTAGTTGTTTTTTTTTACTTTAGTGCTTTCTTTGTGTGTTTGTGCCAAATAAATGTTTATTCTATTCTATTCTATATATAACTTGTAATTTCTTTATCTGGTAAATAAATTTATTTGTATTTATTCTATTCTATTCTAAATAATGAGGTAAATTTATGAGAATTCAAACAACAAAATGATACTCTTTCAGAAATGGCCCCCTGACCCTCAGCATTTCACTCAAGCAGACTTGGACATGACTCTTGAGGCTGCTGTGACTGACCCTGACACAGGTATGGGGCCGAATGAAGTGTCATCAGCACCAAGCCCTGTCAAGCCTTTCTGGAAAAGAGGAAGACCAATCAGTAAGTTATGAAAAATTATGGATTTTAACTATGAATGGTCCAGACCAGGCCCATGATTTTTAAATATATTTTTTTTCAGGAGTTGTTCATGACAGACTTCTAAATCTAGAAGAGGAGAGAATAAAAATAAAAAAACAAAAACTTTTAGAGAAGAAACGGTGTAATAACATAAGACTGAAAATGGAGAGGGATAGACTGGAGATTGAAAAGCAAAGGAATTTATTGCTAGAAAAGTGAGTATTGAAAGTAGTGATTAGATTTAAGATCTAGTAAGTTTCAATAAGCATTTAGAGTAATTTATAATTATTTTTTTCAGACTATTAGTTACTGTAGAATCAGTGGCAAGAAGATGAACACTTAATTGTGTGACCTACCTACAAGTTATGATTATTAATTTAATTAGGTACTTAGGTTATGATTTTATATAAGTACAACAAGTTATTGCTTATTACTTGGTTTATTATTAAGTGTAATATTATAATTAGAAAAAAAAAATTAGAATTATTTTACACTGTTAAAACGGTTATTGTTGTATTATAAGAGGAAAAACCCAAAAGCAAAGTATGAAAGTACTATGGACATGGTTTTTGGAATGAATAAAGTTCCTTTTCGGACGGTATCGAGGATGGAGGCTGGGCTATAAAAACAAAAGCGTTACATTTTACCGTCATGACATATCGATGTCTTCGGGGAATAAAAGGATAACTGCGAAAACACAACTTTACAGGAGAAGCAAAAAACATGATTTCGTCGATTTGGATGTTTTTTTCACAAATTGTACCAATAGTGCGCAAAAAAAAAGATGCGCAGAGTGCGAAAACTGGTGCACAAGGTGCGCAAAATGTAAAAGCCGACGTTCTATAGAACCGCGGCTTAAGCTCGTACTCACAGAACATCTCGTATAATCTCGTACTACGTCGATCACCCACTTTAGTTGAACTCAACTGTCACTGTCAATTTTTTCTTTTCTGTCAAAAGTCTAAACAAAACTGAAAAAGCACAGAATTTTAATCAAATCAAAAGTAAAAAGAACGTGGTTTGTGGTGGGTTTGTGTTTGTTTTGTTGATAATTAATGATCAGCTGTGCAGTGATGCTGATGATCATATCAAAGAGAATTAAAATACAGCACAGAATTCTCACTCAGTCTCAGAATTTTTTTTACGATCTTGAATTCCTGTGAACAATAATCTTTTTTACAATGACTGAAGTTCCTCCTAGAGGCTTGGATCGTGAATTGGTGTGTGTCTTATTTCCTGGAGTTGTGAAAAATGACGAAAAAGCAGTGCAATGCTTGGGAGGCATCAAAACTATTTCTCAGGTAGGTTTAGCATATTCAGAAGCACTAATCAGAATAAAGACAACGAGTTCCTAGTCCTCGATGAAAGATTTACCTATCAATTTAGACATAGTAGGAAAGTGCGGTTACTAAATGCGGCCAAAAAAATGAATAAATAAATAATGCTGGGCTTTTCACACAGCATCATCTAGCCTTTGGGGCTAAGCAGAGCTTGTGTTATCGGTACTAGACTAGGTACATGACTGTTAAACTACTGAAATACTTTTGGTTCGTAAATACAAACATGCTGTAAATAGAAAACACCCAGACCTGAGACAAATATCTGTAGATCATACAAACATTATGTCCCGCGGCGGGGATCGAACCCGTGACCTTCTGCGTAACAAGTGGAGCTTCTGCGCTACAGAGGTAGTTAAATCTTAAATTCTACCATTCAACACCAAACAATTTTATCTTATTTACCAGATTTACTGTCACCCAACAAAGAAACGGTTGGGACTCAGCTACCAACCCGAAAACCCTTCTGTCAAGAAAGTGTTTGCAGACGCTAGGAAGTCCGCCGGTGTCCTACTGAAAGTAAAGGTGAAGAAAGTAAAAGTGAACGGAGAAGTCCAAAGGAATGTTATCTCCACTGATGTAGTGGGCAAAGTAAATAGAATTTATAAATTTGAATGTAAGTTGTGAAATTATCTTATCACTTACTACACTCATGGACTGATTTGGAGGAATGGATTAAATCACTTTTTAAACTCGCACGATTTAAACTCATTGTTGTTTTTAACAGGACGGGATAATAATCGAACTTTTACCTTCGATAATTATCAAATAATAGTTCGATTATTTATTATCTAAAACCGATACGCAATCTCGTCCCGTTAAAAACAACAATGATTGTATTAAACTTTATTAAGTAATTAAATGTGTGTATAATTAGTTACACTTTGTAATACTTTTTTGTCGTTACCCAGTTGACAACGCGAATTGGGTAAAAGTCGGGGACAACATTTCAAACCGTGTTTTTTCATTGAAAAATGCAATATTTTGTTTCGCAAATCAGTATTTTAGAATGCTGGTACATCAAGGAACAATGTAGATCAAAAATATAAAGACTAGTCAAGGAAAAATTTTACACAGTAGCGTTGCATATGTGCGTGATTTGCGCTGGGGACAAGTGAAATTTGTATGAAAACCAATTTTCGTCCACTGGGTCACGATAATCTTATAATATAAAAATGAATCGCAAAATGTGTTGGTAAGCGCATAACTCAACAACGCCTGGACCGATTTCATTAAATTTTTTTTTGTTGTGTTCGTTATTGTCAGGAGAAGGTTCTTATGACAGAAAAAATCTATATATTAATCATGAAGGGCGTGAAATAAGGGTTGAAAGTTTGTATGGGGAGTTGGTAGTTCCAGTTAAATGCAATAGATGGCGTTGCTAATAAGTATGTTATTTCGCAGACGAAGTCGCGGGTATCAGCTAGTTTTAAATATAATTGACTAAATATTTTTAAAATATTGATGAACAAGCGTAATGGTAAAGGATCTGATTTTATTAATTAATGTTAAAACCGACTATTAATCTAACTCAGCACCTTTTACGATTTTTTTTATGTCGGGGACAAGATTTTACACTAAAAAGTTGATCCACCCATAATGCGTTTTTATTTTTTGTAAGCTAAGTTATAGCACTAATAACTTGATTCGTACTTATTTTTATGTGGATTATGTGAATAAAATTATCTAGAAGGCTTTTATTACAAATCTTATTTACTTTAAGAAATTTATAAAATATTCCATTCCTCTAATTATGCCCTTGAGTGTATTATTTTTAATGTGAATTTTTGGATGGTTTTCGCTTCTTCATGCTAAAAGGAAATTGACTGTGGGTAGCCTAGAATGTAGAAATTAACACATTCACATAGGTTTCTTTTTATCCTGCAAAAGTTTAGTATGCCCTGGCTCCATGGCTAATATTTGCATTGCAGAGCACAGCTAAGTACCTAATAAAAAAAGATGATAAATAAGTAAAGTTCTATTCTATGTAAGCTAATTATGTGATGTTTTAGTTTTTTATCTATCTTTGCCCTTTATCCTGAACCCCATTCTTTCTTTTGAGTTTCCTATCAGATGTCTCTCAGTTCAGTGTGCCTCGTGGCGTTAAAACATTTCCATTGCTTAGTCTGTAGCGACTCTTCTCCTGCCCCCTTAGCATAGCGATTGTCTAGGTACAGGAGAATACAAAGTAACTTTTATACACACTCTAATGTCATTACTGTCATTTTTATCTATTCTCCGGCACCTACACAATCGCTACGCTAAGGAGGCAGTTTGTCTTAATGTTTTTGTTTTATAAATTAATTTATAATATGGTGTTTTTCAGCTATGTGTGATTTTCAATTCATGGCAGTTAATAGAAATGAAACAAATAGTAATATAGAATGCCTCTTAGAAAAAATTCTTCCAAGTGGACTAGACAACTTGAGCTTTCTTGAGTAAGTTAATCTTCTTAATTCATTAACCTGACAATGTTTTGAAAATGTTTAATAGATGAAGAACCTCTATGAACTGTATGCCTAATGTTTAATATTTCTTACTGTTTCCAGTGGTCCATGTCCATTATTCATAGTTCCATCAAACTTCACAAGATCTGACAAGCCAATACAATATGCATACACTGACAAGCGCTATCCAGACAGAAGTGGATCCCCCAGCAATGATGACTATCACAACAAGTGTAGAAGTGAAAGAGGAATGCCTTTGGGCCATTGGTGGTGGTATAATACTACAGAGGAGTTCCCAGCAAAGCCTCTAGACTTGTATATCAAGAATAGGGACATCAGATATGAGTATAATCCTCAGTTGAAGATCGAATTTGAGATGCTTGAAAAGGTTTGTTGAATTCTACTGAATAAAAGTATGGCATTTTTGTACAAACAAAACTATTGACATGTTTTGCACTGAAAAGACTTTGAACTCCTTAAGAAAGATCTACAAGGTATACCAGCGCCTTGGGGATACAGTTGTGATTCTGTTTTGTATCGTAATTCTTTGATCCATCAAAGAATTACGATGCTTAAATGCTTGAAATGCTTTTGTGTTGTGTTCACTGCTCACTTAATCTTAGGACTAGAATTTTTAAAGTATATTAGATTAATTGGATGATTTTTTATTCCAGTTATTCCAAGAACGTCCAATTTGGTCATTTAACAGGATCAGGTACTTCACGAAGCTTCGCACTGCGTCCTTGAAGACTTTGGTGCCGTGTTTGGCTCTTCTGATGAAGGATGGACCTTGGAAAAGTTTTTGGGTTCGATGTGGATATGACCCCAGGAAGGATCCTGGCGCCAGGATTTACCAGACTGTGGACTTTAGGCTGAGGCATACAGGTAGGTGAAGAAACCAAGTGTCTAGTCAATAGTACTTAATTTGAAGAAAATATTTGTTTCTAGAATCTTTGATATTGGAATACCTTTTAGCCGCGGGTTCGCTTGCGTGGTACCGAATTTCGAATAGGCGCTACTCGTATTTTAGCTGATTTTTAGCTGATTCCACACTTATTATAATTAATCGCCACTGTAAAATTGCTTGCCGTAGGTCTGACTAGTGAAAATTTAATTTTGTTTACTTACCTATTAATCTCTCTCTCTCGGTCTTATTTTCAACCGACTTCAAAAAAGGAGGAGGTTCTCAATGTATGTTTTTTTTTTTTTTTAATTGTATCTTGTTACGCGATAATTCCGCCACTTGTTGACCGATTTGCAAAATTCTTTTCATGTTTGAAAGGGTATACTCCAGAGGTGGTCCCATATAAATTTTATTCCTGAGGGATTGATAGTTTCCCCGTAAAACTCTAAATACCTTCCCTCCTAGCCATGTCACAAATAGAAATCGAATCGACAGCTTGACGCCCTGAGTCACACCGCGTTTCGAGTCAAACATTGAAGTCGGTTTTCTTTTTAGTATAAAAACGTAATTATAGTAAACATGGTTTAAAGTTATAACAGGTATAAACTCAAAAATTGAATGGTTGTTCTTAAGTAACTTAAGAATAACATACAATTTTTGAGTTGTTGTTATAACTTTAAACCATGTTTATTAGTAAGGCTGTTAAAGTTTAGTAAATAGCTCAAACTATGTAAACTTTAGTTGTTAATGTTACTTTCAGGCGGCGTCTACTCTATGGTGATGACTCGCGAACAGATAGTCCACTACAAGAAAGCGGATCGCGTTCGCCAGTTGAAGCGCAAAAACCGCGATGCGCCGCTGCCGAGTGAAGAGATCAGTGAGGGTGCTGTCTTCTTCCGGCCGGGCATAGTGCCTACTCAGAGGCAGATATTTTACCAGGTAATATATAGTCCTCCTCATCGATTTCGACGACGGCAACCAAGGTCATCTGCGCGTGAAATTATTTAAAGTGGACAAGCGGTTGCGCTGGTGCAAGTCCACTCCCGCCCTCTGTAGCCCAATGGTCCGGGGAACCGGTACGATCGGCAAAGATTGGGATGCAGCGGCAGAGGCCGTGTACCACTGCATGGATCCTGGTAAACGCCCTTGAGGTTCTTCGCATTACCTCTTTGCAACGATGGTCAGGAAATAGTGCCACAACGATGCGTGTTTGATCAGGGATCTTCCGATAGCTACTATACAGATGTTAGTATATGCAGCCCCCTTCCCTAGGTTTAGCCCACTGACGTGGTTTTGACGGAGTGTGGCCGCTGTGACTACAGCTTCTTGTAGCCACTAGGGAAGAGATTATGGAGGTTAAATATCACGGAACACTCCATTACACTCCAACCAGTATTTTACCAGGTACCTTGTTTAGAAAGATAAGTAGTATGTGTTAATAAGGATTTGTGGTAAAATACTTACATGATCTCATATTTAGGAACACAGACATATCCTTGAACATATGAAAGGCGTGGTCATGCAGATCATGAAGTTATTTCATAGAAGCGTCATGTTGAGTAGTAGGTATAGTAAAATTGATAAAAAGGACAAATTTTGTGGGGTTCCGCAACCTTATAAAATCACTTGTACACACAGTCTGTCCATTTATTACAGTTTTCATTTTTCAACTTGCAGCCCCGAAGCATAGAAGCCATCTAGGACCGTTAAGCCAATTTTACATGTCATGTAAAATTTTCGGTACTGACTATAAAGTGCGTCCTTCGGCGTTCATGTGGCCTAAAACCGCCACCAGGCTACGAATTTGACGAACCCAAACCGTGTTTGTTGCCCTGGTTCTGCACGGTATTGGTCGCGAAGGAGTATAATCACCTAGTTTTTAATATTTTTAAAACGATTTAAAGTGATCAAACTGGTCCTATTAAATAAACCCTTTTTGACTTTGACTTATATAACTCCCTAAAGGTATGTGACATCGAGATCCCGGAAGTGCAGGCGATGTTAGAAGAGGCGCCAGCAGTTACCACCTGCCACGAGAAGTACGGCTGGCTGCCTTCCAAGGCTATCGAGATCTGTCGCGACTATGTCTTCAGTCACGTCAAGGAAACGTTACTGACCGCACATAGTACCAGCTTGAAGTTTGATGTGAGTATACTTCGATCATACAGTGAGTATATTAGTATATTAGTAGCTCGGTTCATAACAGAATAAACTTAGGCCTTTTACATCTATGATGATTTATACAGCGTCAGGAGGCAACCTACATATGCCTACACTTAACGGGACGCTGTAGTGCCTGGGACAATATATAATTAAGATGGAATAGACTTGCCCAGCACCTAAACCATCCTCTCAGCTTAATCAGCCTGGCCCACAGGAAAGACGACGTCTTCCTGTTGGCCAGGTTAAACTTCAAACTTCACCGTTAAGTGCTCGTGTTAAAGTGCATATAAATTTTTTGAAACGAAAAAAATCAAGAAAAGAATCCAAAATGGCGGCGATGATTACGTTTTCTCGCATTCACACTAGCTAGTGCCGTCATTTGTGTGCATGAACATCAAAAATACTTACAAACATTTAGATTTATAATAGGTATTAGTAAAACGGCGGGGTTTTTATTGATTTAAAAAGTAATATTATAGTAGGTAAAAATATTACAATCCTATAGAGCAGTTTTGCACTAAAAATATATCATCATAGTTCATGGGTTAGCATGCCTTATATTTTTGACATGTAAATGTTGTAATCTCTATTATTCTCTTTGTGTCATAAGTAGCAAGTGTCTGCATATGGAAAACTTATGCGATTAAGCACGTGCCTAATACCTCGCTTGTGGTATAATCTCCCTGATAATGTGTTATTTACGTAGATGTTATTACTGTCTATCAGTTGTTATTCAGCCTATATTTTTTTTATATCTTGTTTTAGTTTTCGACTAAACCACTTTCAAAAATAAGGCACAAATTATAACTTTTGGTATCGTTTTTATTATTTTAGACGTAAAAAAACATAATAGGATAACGACTGTATCCCTAAGGCAGGGTAGACATTCTCTCAGATAGTTTTTTGTGTGATGTGCGACGAAATAAATTAAATAAAACAAATTCAAGCATAAAGTTTGTTACTTAATTTTTGCCACGAAGATGTCTAAATGCGTAGTCAAAAGCACGTCTCAGTTCACATTTGCCCATCTTTTGCAGATGATACCATAAAATCAGTAAAAGATTGGTAGTCATACAAAAAGGGGGTAGTCAAACGTTACAAGGTTATTTTTGTTTTGTTTCAGGATGGCGTGAGCAGTGATGGCGACGATGGTGACTCCGAAGATGGTGATATAAACGAAATGGACGAAAACTAGTAATAAATCCGAATAAAACTTGGTTTGTAAATAACAAAGATTATTTATTATTCATAATTTAATCCCTTGAAAACATTCTTACAAGTATGCTGCAGTAGTGTATAAATGTTGAGTCTTATAAAACATTCAATGAGTGTAGTTAGTAGTAGTTAGAGTGATAGTTGTTGGTACATAAATATTATGAAGTGTAAATAAATAATGCTGGACATTTCACACAGCATCATCTAGCCCCAAACTAAGCAAAGCTTGTACTATGGGAACCAGATAATTGATAGACTACGTATATACTTTTTTCTTTGTAAATACATACATAGAAACACCCAGACCCGAGATAAATATTTGCAGATCATACAAATATTTATCCCGCGGCGGGGATCGAACCCGCAACCTCCTGCGTCCCAAGCGGGCTCTCACCCACTGCGCCACAGAGGTCGTCAAAGTGTGCAAACTTTGATGAACAACGCTGAGTACACTACGTTTCAGTTTAGATACGCAAAAGACGATTTTGCATTAAAAAAGCCACTACACCATGTCAAACGGCCAACTTCTCGAATGCCATGACAATCCGTTGATAATGTTGTAGGTACCTATTTTTTTTTCAATGGTCACTATAGCACGATTTCAACACTCGATAGACATACAACGATACCTGCGGATTTAACGTGATCAAAATTATTTTTTTTATGATTGCGAATATCATAAGCAGCTATCATTAAAACTTTATTATTTCTTAGTCATCGGTAAATCAAGATAATTTTAATCTGTAAATCGATGGCACGCGTTCGTAAGTGCCTACAATGTCCTTACAAGGACGTTTGGCTTTTGTATACTGGGAACCACTCCCGATTTTGGTCGTATTAATTTACATCATAATCTGAGTGACTGAATCAAGTACAGCTAAAAAAAAAAAAAAACGTTATTTCTAGTGTGCCTGCGATGCAGAAGGTTGCGGGTTCGATCCCCGCCGAGGGACAAATGTTTGTATGACCTACAGATATTTGTCTCGGGTCTGGGTGTTTCTATGTATAATATGTATGTATTTACAAACAAAAAGTATATAAGTAGTTTATCAGTCATCTAGTACCCATACCACAAGCTCAAGCTTACTTTGGGGCTAGATGATGCTGTGTGAAAAGTCCAGCATTATTTATTTATTTATTCTACTTTTACTTGAGGTCGACACAACTAGTTTCCCTCTTTTACTCCTCCCCTAGCTGTCATCTCAATATTTAATCAATTTAAACAAATATAGGATGTAAAAGGTACCATGCTAAATCTATGAATTTAAATGACAAACTATTTGTATTCTGACCGACACTCTGACCGCACACTGCGCGAACGAATCAAAAGTCAGAAAGCCAGTAGGTACTAAGTATTTTTATAGATAGATTGCTAAATCATAACGGAACCCTTTGGACTCTGATCGAGTTCCGGTTTTAGTTTATCAGCCGTGCCTACGTAAATACTGAGTTTTATCACATAGCCACGATAGGTATCGGTGACATAGCACATGATTGTATTAAATTACAACTGTACAGTACAAAAAACCGAAGCAAATGGAAATCTGTTGACTCTGCCTACCCCGAGAAAGAGGCGTGATTTTATGATGCAATAATACCTACAATAACTTAGATTGCGTTTTCTAAACCTACTGCGAAAGAACAAATACTTGTAGCACCTGAAATTTAGTTGTACATCTGAAAGTTATGCTTTAACATGTTTAGCCACAAATATACGTGATTAAAACTCTGCCCTCTAGAGTCTCTCTGCTCTATAGAGCAGAGAGACTTGGCAACATCTTCGTGGAAAATATTTTTGTTGTCTTATTATTACCATTTGATGCTTGGCCTTTAGTGATAGCACAGACGTAACAATGCTATGCAGTGTTTTTGTAAGCAAAGCGTAAAGCCGGCGCCATTCAAATGTTTGAACAAATATTTGAACAAATGTTTGAACACGTAGTGTGGCACGAGAGTTTGTAGTGTCGTGCCACACATGTGTTGAAAAATGTGTTCATACATTTGTTCAAACATTTGAAGATAGGTCTGGCGCCGGGGTCAAACGTGTGACGCATTAATAGTTACATATTTAAATATTGCATAGACTTTGCCCATGTTGTGGATATGCGCAAAACACCACATTTTACATATTCATTACATACATGGAGCAAAAACTGAAACAAAGCTTATTGAAAAGTGCGTCATTCTCATTTGGCTTGAATATTAATAATTTTTGTGATAAAAGTAGATACCTAAAATGTTGATATAAGTAAAAAAATAGGAAGTTATCGCTATAGGTATCTATTCAGTCTATCGAAACAGTCTTAACATGTAGGTACATTTGTTCATTTTCGTACCTTTTCGTATTAGCTATGAGGTAGGTCAGCCAAATAGTAGCACTGTCACAGATTTCGTTTCACTTCTATGGATAACTTAAAAACTTATTAAGTATGATAAACAATTTAATAATCCATATCATCAGTATATTATTTTAGATCGCGTCATACTCGTAGAAGTTATCTTAAAAAATAAACATCGAAATAACTTTCACATAACTCTCACGGACAAAGGCAATAAGTCACTATAAAGGGCTTTGTGCAGGTTATTGTCATTGTAGGCAGAACCATCTCCCGCGCAAAAATATTTTTTGCATAATTAGACGGACTTTGTCTCCAAACTGTCCGTACAAACTACAAAGGCATAATGCACTTGCCTATAAGCACTTACTATACGTTTATGTATATTATTGAGTCACGTTGTGGGTACGAGACGAATACCAATTTTATCTGTGTACTTCTGAACTATGAACTCTCCCTTATGAGTAGATGAGATGTTAGGTAAAGCCACTTGACTCTTATTATTCTATAAATCTAGTTAAGTAGTAGAGTCTAGACTAGACAAGCAAGTGACATCCATAGGTATAGTCGACAGTCATAAGATACGTTATTTAGGGTACCTATGCTAAGACTAATGCCATTCCCAACTACTCGAACTAGGTAAGGTCAGCAAAATAGGTTACCTATCTTCTCCACGTCTCACTTTCTCACCTTCCCTCTCTTACCAAATCCATATTATCTCCCATCTTTCCCATAATATCGTCTTTCACACGATGCACCCATTATTTCTTAGGGCTACTACCTCTACTCACATATCCACACACATTACCTACCGTGGCTACCGTTAGTAATTTGACGCTTTAGTAATATGACTTAGGATACGATATAATATTTTTATAGAACTTAACGTAGGTATTAAAAAGGTAGAGCAGTCTTGATAATGTAATTTCGTAAAATCTGAGAGATTATTGTGCTTTTTAACATTGTATAAAATACCCGCAAGAGTTCTTTTACGAAAACAGGCGCTTTCCTAACAATTAATATAATTTTATAAAGAAATTACTTTCTTCTTTTGTAAAGGAAACTCTTTTGTTGCAACATAGGTAATTAAATAAAGTTACATATTTATTATCCTTTAGTAAAGTTGACATAGCTGTTGCAAAATAGACCACAAAAGTGAGTTCTTTACTTCCTACATAGGTCAAACCATCTCGATGTACTAAACAAACACTCTAAACAGTCAATGTGTTTACCGAATCTTGATACATACATTTTGTTTTAAATGATTTAATTAATTTATATTTAGCTTAGAAGATATTTAAATCTGTTTGTTTGAACAATCTGTCGCTCACCTTATCTTTTCCAAATAAATAAGAATACAATTTTATGTTTGGTTAATGAATAAGCGAGCTTTTGTCCAAGCCTGAGAAAACAAAACATACTGATAAGGAATGAAATAATAATGCTTACATACGATGTTTACTTTTGGAGTATCTAATTGTTATCATGTATCCACTCAATCGGCGAGCTTGTATGGAAAATGTAATGAGAGTAGGTAAATGAAGCGAAAATATGTCACAATCGTAGCGAGTGGAAATGTATAGTATCTCTAATCTATCTATGACTACCCTTACGGGAAAGATATGTGATTTTTTTATGTTTGTCGTCTTTAACTAAACGCTTTGGAGGGGTGTCTTTAATTTTCAGTCCTGGATTTAAAGTCGGTTTATTTTTCTGTTCGTGTACAATAAAGTGTTAGTGTTAATCTGTCTAAAATCGCTTAGCCATGACGGAGGCCAAACATTTCGTTACTAGAGTTGGCCACTCTCGACTAACTTTAGTTTTTCCAACACATTTTTCCAGAAACTCATACGATCACTTATGAACATGAACACTCATTTGAACTTTAGCACTCATGTGAGCGCGTTTCAAAAACATCCCTTTCAGCGCACTGAAAGCCTCGGGGCACAAAGCGCTGCGCTTATCGCGTCTATATAACGAGCTGGTGAATGCGCGCGCGCACATTCGCTTACGCCTCTCTCACGCGCACGATCGATAGCCGATACTTTTCCGGCGCTAATATACGCGAGTGAGGTGCGTTCTATATTTTCTTTTGTGTTAAGTGCTACCCATTTTACTGTGGCTGTGGTTTGTGTGCCGTTTTGTGTATTTTATCAATCGATAAATATTTATAAAAATTTGCCATTAAAAAGATTACTATGAGTTACTGTAGGAAGTAACGTGAAATTAATACGACCTTGGATAAGTGAAATTACTAATGTCCTGATTAGGCTAAAAACGTTTAAAATAATCTACATCCTGCTTTTACGTATTTATTATCTTGACATTCATTGAAAATACTTCGAAACTCATAGGTACTTTCTGCCTGGTATTCGAAGTATCTACCTAGTGTAATGACGTTATTAATGCGTATTAAAAAAACTGAAAAGCTAGACCTTGAATTAGTAGTCACTATTCTGATTACCAAACCTTTAGTCGGCATAACTTAATTTTATTTAAGTCGGAGTATGCTTGCTCAGCGCAAGCAAACCTTTTCGTAAAACCGCCGGCTAGGACTTATCGGACTATCGCCTCATCCATTGCGTTGAACTAGAATCTAGTTTTGTAAGCATTTCTCTAGCAATCGATTGTCAGCAAATTAAATTTGGAGCATTGACACAGTAACGACTCGTGCCCGGTGATTGACCTGCTGATAACTGCAGATAAAACAATAACTATCCGCGAACCGACTTGATACGACATTATCCACTTCATGTCAAGTGCCTTGTAAAATAATGCGAGGAGTCTGCTCCACAAGTATTAAAGAATATTAGTTTTGTACTGTAAACTCAAAACAACAAACAAATTCATTCGGTTTTTACCAAAGTATGTATACCTAATTGAATGAAATTAGATAACTCTGCACAAAAGTAGCCAATTCCAGATTACCATTTCAAGAAATATTTACAAAGCTATCGAAAAATATTGTTTAGTGCAAGATTCCGAGTGATGTTTTCAAAGACCGCACGTGACACTCGACGTGTCAGGAATCCACAAGTCCTTGCCTCGTAACTTGTGGTCAGTGTCAGAGAATACAGCCAGTATGGCCATTGGCTTAGAGAATCATAGAATAGTTGTAGCATAGCAATAGTCATAGCATTTGCAAGATTAACGCAAATGATAATGTTCTTGTTGTTTACTATACTTGTTGTTTTAGATAGGAATCTATTAAAACAAATAGATGTCTTACTGACCGCTTCAGCCAGAAAGGTTATAGATATGTAAACTCAACGTTATTTATTAACTTAATCGATTCTTAATTTACACTTATTCTTAGTTCAATGAAGGTCCAAGCGCCAGATTTAAAGTTGTTGTTATTTATCTTAGCTAACATATAGGTACACTTTATAGGTAGATGACCGACAGTAAATGTACTTGTACTCAACAAAGTATATTTACTTTCTGTTTAGAATCTTAAAGGACATTTTATATGGAGGCTACTGCATCTGTTTGATGTTTAAAGAGCAAGAACAAATATTCTTCTAAGTATCTTGACTTGAATCACCTCGTCTTGCAGTCAGTGACTTGAGCCCGTCGATAAACCGATTTTACATTTAAACTCTGTTTGTATAAGTAGTGGTGCGTGTATGTATAATAAATTGATTGATTGGATTAATAAAATGTCACCAATAATTTCTTTAAATAAATATTCTAAAGATTTTTGTGAGAACACCTACATTATGAAATCGATTAAATCGACTATCGAACGTCTACGACTAGCTTTTAACCACACTCGAAAATGGTCGTAGGCTGTAGCGTGAGTGCACAATACGCATTAGTAAGTTAATGCGTATTGTGCATTCATTTATATTATTATACTTAATTTACACTAATGATTTGTGTATATTATTGGTATATTGTTATATTATAAGTAGAAATAAGGACAAAAAGTAGCGTATGCCAACTCTTTGTTTATGTAGAGAAGTTTTGCGTTCCAGGTTCGATTAGTGTCATATCGCATTATTTTTCTTCGTAAGACCGTTCCATGTGATGATTGGATATTAACGATAATTAGATGTATCAATTCCTTCCTAAAAGATCGATCAAGATCATTCACATGGTGACTAGTCGGTGCACTGAATCTACTAAGCATAATCTTAAGATTATCAAGTGATTTACACTTCTACCAATGGCGATGACAAATAACTTTTAAATCTGGGTGTGTTCAACAAATAGGAACATAAAAATAAAACAATCTCTAAATATCAAGCTATTCTTTGCGTGAACAAAAGACACACAAAACACAGCATTTTATAACGAAACAACACAGTTTTTCAATTAGAAAACTTTGTTACATTCTGTTAAAGCGCGTGTGTTTTACAGGCAGAATATTACCAAAATGAGTTCAGCCGACTTCAGATTGGAGCGTAGTTTAGAGCTCTCTCCCGACACCAAAGAGGTCGCGGAGTTAGAGCTGAGAGAGACACCTGAGAGGGTCAGGGAGGCCTTGGAGAGGCTTCGAGAACTACTGAAAGAGAACAAGGACCTGTACTACGGCGATGACGATGAGCTACTGACAATCTTCCTCAGACCTTGCAAGTGGTACCCGGAAAGCGCGATTGCACTTGTAAGTACATTTTTTAAAGTTTAAATATAGTATGTATAGGTATGATGTAAGTAAGGGTTTTTATGAGACAGTCCGTCAGAATTTGAGTTTCTGACTGATTGCTATAGCAAACTTTTCCGAGAGCTGAATTTTTTATACTTATGTAAGTATCGATTTATCATACTAATATACACCCACTAAGAGATTACCTTATACAAAAAGTTATAAAAGTTACCTTTGTTATCTACATTAGTGTAGTGTAGGTGAATATTGCATGTGGGGAATTGTTTGTCATAAAAAACGGTCAGAGCGTAATTCTACCTAAGCTAGGTTGTAAAAATAGACGTGTGACCACAGGGAATCATATTCTTAGTGATATAAGCGCAGCTTCAGATGCCAAAAGTAAAACAATACAAGTAGCTAAGTAGGTGAAGCGCAGAGGTTTAAGTTTCAAAAGTGTTGCATTCTCTTTTGTTCGCGTCGCTAAAAAATTAAATTTAATCTGATCTAAATTTACTAAACTATATTCGTCGCAACTTGGTATACGAGTAGTATTTCCTTGTGTTATCATTTTTTAAAATGCCAAAACGCTTGTATCATTCCAAAAAAACGTTTAGTTGAATAGTAATTGGAAAAATTTTGAAAAAGCTGAAAACTGAATGTGTTTTTTGAAATCGAAATTTAAACAGGCTAACTCTGGCCAACATCTGTCTGGTCAGCTAGTTATGAATGAAATGAGAAGCTATTTATTTATTGTATGCAATCCATATTGACTTCGTAGAGCATGCAAGTCATATGTTACAGCCTACTAACTTTACGCAACGCGCAGTCGACGTTTCGGCAACACGCCTATTAGGAACGTTTTACGAGTTAAGTAGCTACTTGAACTGTCCTAGACCTCGGCTATTATGACAAGATGACAAAACAATGATTATAATATACTTACAAATAAATGACCAGTGCCATTTAAGTGCAGTTAGAGTATCAAAGCTGGGATCATGCAAAAGATAAGCAATTAAAATGTCGTTACTCAAAGTAAAGTTCAGAATTTCAAAATTATCTCCTTCCTCCTATGCTTCGTCATTATTCGTTCTAAAGCCTTCTTGACCGAGTGGAATTAGTACCTCGGCTTTCAATCAGAATGAAGTGGGTTCGAATGGTTCAATGGATCGTTCGTTTCATAAAGTCTAAGTAAAGAAAACACTGCAATATTGCTCCAAAGTTGTCTTGATTAATATCATTAAGTTTACGTCTGTATCCTTGAGGGCTTAAAACTATTGTGTAGAAATTAAGATTTATTAAGACGATAAGTATGTTTAACTTTAGAATTTTAATAACACAGTAATTCATGTAGGTAGGTAAGTGTGCCATAAAAAGTTATGAATCCTTATTATTTATAAACGAAGCGTGTTTATCTACTTCTTAGCGTATTTATTATTTTTAAAGAAGAAAATAGGTGTCACGACTGTAATTATATACATACAAGCTAAAACTTTGATAATTTTGAAACTGGCCCTTTGATATGAGAAAAGGGCTCTTAGTACGATCAATACACGCGTTGGTTTATTCTCCACAGTGAGCATGATATGAGATGCAATGATGTGAACAATAACAATACAACAATGCTTTAAGCAACTAGTGATTACAATTAGTTTGTTATATTATCACTCGATATTGTGATTCAATATACGTCTGAGATATTATGTAGATCAAAATATTTGTAAACATGGGCTTACGGCTATATTCTAAGAACGGTACACGCATCCAATTAGATGATCATTCGAGCGAAATTCTTGGAATATGTTTGGTTGTCAAAAACTTAACTTAAATTGTTCATTGAAATTATCCCTTGCCTTTAATTGCCTTTAATTAATTAACTAGATTCCTTTGTTTCAAATGATACATTTTTTTTATATGATTTATATTTGTGAATAATTACTTACACACATGATAAGTGTCCACTCAAAAGTTTATTTTTTATCTGGGCAAGTTTGCGGGGCACGCGGTAATGTTAGTGATAAAAGCTTCAATTATTTTATAATACGCACAACCGATCTTTGTCTCTCTGAAGTTAGGTGCACTAAACGGTTGCACAGGTTTGGTAGAGTAAGCGAGATAGCACGATGCAACAAACTAAGCGAATGAGCGAGGCAACTATACAATGCTGTCTTCGTTTTTTAGGCGCCATCAAAAATGGGTTCTGCGCAGCTACTTCAGAGAGACAAAGATTGGTTGTGCTTGTGCGTATTGTACTATTTTCGAATACAATATGAGCGAAAAAAAACTGCATATCCAATGATTATTATGACCCAGCTTTAATTCCAAACTAAACAGACTTATCTGTCGTCATGAGAGATAACACCGGTTATGTCAAAGGGCATTTGTTATCGAACGCAGTGCGCACTGCTATCTGCTGTTGTGCCATCCAACGGAAACTATTAGAAATGTGTTGAGGTCGGATAGATAAACCGGGATGTTGTAGACTGATAGTGAGAGGAAATTTATGGAAGATGCCTAGTACGAGTATTAAAATCTTCTCTACTGTCTTGTTAGCCGACCGAAATACGAAAAACGTAAGTAAAACATCACAACCGTGAAAAGATTTTCTAAATTCAAAATTACCTTGGTTTTTAGTTTAAGGGCAAAACGGTAAACAAACAAATGTCACTAAGACTTCAGTGACAAGAGACCTCAAAAAGAAAATCCCTATCGAGCGACCGAATTAAGAAAATAAAAAAAACGAGCCCATTGCTTAGCATTTCTGAAGTGTTTCCCGTAACAATAAAGTTTTCTACAAAAAATATTTAAATTTTTGGAACGAAGTTCCTTTTCGACGGTATCGGATGGGGGCTGGACGAAAAAAAAGTGTTCTATTTTTGCGTCACGACACATGTATTATGTCAAATCGTCACAGTGCGAAATGCGCAGCCGCGAAACAGTTCATAGATTGTTACATTGTTAGTACGGAAGAGCGTTTCTAGGATACATCATGACAATTAATTTATTATATCCCAGTATAGAAAAGTACTCTTTGCTTCGTTCCAACCGAGTGTTTCACGACACTCACGTACCTACTTTTTAAATTTTTTTAATGACTGAAATAAATAAAGATAAATTAGTACCTAAACCTCAATATTGATTATACTTATTACAGTTTAGAGATCATATCTACACTTTAATTTATATTTTCTAGTACTACAGTAATCTCGAATTCTCGATGCTACTGATCGCAATCCTGCTCTTATTATTACGTGCATTGCCAAACCATACGAACGATGTCTATACAAAGTGCTGAAGTTTATGAATTGTGTATTCTGATCCCCTAGGTTTCCTCTAATTTCTTGGTCATGTCTTACATAATCGTTATATGTTAGTATTGAGTAAACAACGTACAGCTTGCGGTTTGTTTACAAATGCTAATGCTCTCTATTACCATAACTCTGCACAGTACTCAATGCCAAGTAGGTACGAATTAATCAGTTTATGTATGAACTGCAATACAATGTTTATGGGGATCTATAATGGAATATTACGAGAAACTTTGTTTGAAAGCAAGAATGCAATGAGTCCGCGGCTCTTCTGCCAAAGTTGAAATCAGCTATTTGTATGGACTATTTTGGATAACATTTAAAGCTGGTTGAGTTGGGTTGACCTTTTGACCTTTTGGTACATAAAGATGGGTACTTACTCTATGTCTATATGTCTTTAAATATCGTTTGAAAATATTGCTGTATTTTGTAAGTGATAATTGATAAAAAACCGTAAAATCTAGTAGTTTTTAGAACATTGGTGACCATTGATTACTAAGCAAATATGTCTGTAACGGTTCTATAATTCAGATTTATGATCATTCACTCTGGCTACTTGTTCAATTCAACGTGTCTATTTGAGTTTTACGTAATGACTAAGTAGTACCTAACTCTAAGAATGAAAATAACACATATACCTGTTTCTATCTGAGATACGTTTTGCATGACATAACATGCACTAACGATTGATGTTTGTATGTTTATATAAACTGTACGTTTCATTTACATTGTGCACCTGAGCCCCACGTGGAACACTTATAGATAAAACCGGTACTTATTGTTGGCTCTCAATGTCGGTGAAAACAGCCCTTCAAGGCTCGTGGGGTTAACGCTACTTTACTCATCAAGTAAATTGATAATACTTACAATTCGAGGTCGGTTCCGATTGGCCTCAATTTTTTCTAAAGGTCTTTTTGTATAATTTCATACATCTTTATTATTTTATTTCTCTTTTATATGAGTCGGTTTTTTCCTCTTCCACTCAGCTCTTTTGCTCTACTGTCAGTAATTTCAACACATCAGGTATCTCGTAGGAGTAACAACCAATATGAGCACTGAGTGGTTGTTTTTCATCTCTTCTTGACTTCATATTATGTAAAGAAAAGACTGCTTCTTACCACTCTATTAAGGTTTGAGTGACTCTTTGTTTTAATGTGATCTATATGTGACAAATCTAGAAGTCAGTTATGACAACATTTGTATATGGGTTGGTGGCGTTTTATCTTCAAGATTGTAAAGCATTACCAAAATCTGAAATGTAACTAAAGTACTTGAAAATTCTTTTTGCATGCCACTGCGAATAATAAATGATTGATTTGCTTACCACTTTTAGCATACGACTTTGGCATAGGTTGCGAAACATGGCTCTTGTTAGGTACTTACAAATCTTCTTTCGCACTGCATCTTGAGGACGATTGCTACATTATTGGTTTTGCTAACTTGTCACTTACCGTGACTTCTTGCACTTGTGCATTTGACATGCAAGGTGTAAATTGCGTTCAAACATTTACAATAACAAACCTTACCCACTAGATAAATATGCAGTTCGATTTAGTACTAGAATAAATCAATAACAATCGTTGCTTTTGCTTTGTTAATTTTATTTATTTCCAACACTCGACTTTGGTCATTACTTGCTAGTGCTACGCTAATGCTTAGGTAGCAGTAGAAACGAAATCCAAGAATGAAAGCCAACCAAAGTGTTGTAAAACCGAATAAATTTTCTTTTACTTGGTTGAGTCGGTTGCAATTATGACATTGCTGTTTCAGTTTCAATACCTGTGTAACCAACATTAAATGTAACCTTCGTTTTTAATATGGGCTAATAGAATCAGTAAGTATCGTACATTGTATAACAAAACAAAGAAAATTTATATATTATTTCAAAATAATTAAACCTTGTGGTGGATTACGATACGTAAACAATTGTCCAAAGGGCGCGTTCATGATCTGGTTTCACTAAAACAGTTGCACAATCTGACTCATTACTTAATCATAAAAACATATTTATGGCTAATAGATAACTAGTTCAGTAATAGGCATGAATCAATTGTATTTTATAATTTTGTCACGAGCGCCATTTGGAATCCCGAGCCCTTCGAAGGATTCTAGAGTTATTAACTCCCGAGCGAAAGCGAGGGTTACTTTAGGTAAGGTTTGCAGATATAAAGTGACTTTTTCGAGCTGGACTGACCTTATATTGGCGGACTCTACCTTCAAAGATAATTTTGTTTACATCATCGTTCTACTAATTAAATACATAGATCGGAAGTCATGTACCTTACCTACCTACGAAAATGGATGAGGGCAAAATATGTCGATACTCTGTGACCTTTTATTATTTATTTATTTATTTATTAGTTCACCAACACAGAGTACACCTTACTGAACTTAAAATATTGAAACATATAACATTTATTCTTTCTGAGTGTCTCTCTCGTACGTGAAGACGGCATGGAATTGAGTAATGAGCGAGTAACATACTACTATGCAAGTATGCACCACACGTTCTGTATTGACCATATTATTATGATAGTTTAATATAAGTACATACATGGGTGTAAGGTGCAATCTTGTTACACAAAATACTTTCTTGCAAACGCTTTTCTATTTTAATGAAAACTGAAATTCGTGACATCAAAGCTTTAGGCAAAGATCAATGTCCGACGTATCAAGTCTTGCTTAAAACAAACTGTCATCATGCTAAATACATCATGAAGTCACAGCTACGTGACTAAAGGACGGGGTTTATTCATCAACTCTTATCGCTTTGACCCGGATCTCTATGCCTTATGTGCATCCCATTTCTGATAAACATGTGAATTATTGCTTTAGTTTGTTGTGGAAAACATTAAAACTGCATGGTTCATGCATAATGCCTTAGTATTTACACATGAGGGTTTTCCTCTCACGGATGACTGATGGCTTTTGTCTGGGCGTAACTTTGTGTTAGTCATGTTATAAGTTTGGAAGGCAGGCATTCATAATGATAGTATCAATATACTAATGTGTAAAATACATCGGTAAGGGCGGGCCTAAGAAAATATGAGGATTTTTTGTAAAAATTAGTGTGAATAGAGTGAGATATTATGAGATAATGAGGGATAGAGGGAAAGGAGGAGGAAATAAAGAATAAAAACATTAAAGTTAAAAAAGTTTGTATTTTTTAGAAACTTGATTCTAATAGGTACAAAATAGATAAATGTGGAAAATTTTAAAATATTTATGCTCATAAAACAAACTTAGCTAAGCCTTCCATTGACAAGTATAAACCCATAGATTAAATGATTGCGTCGTGACGCTTGGTAATGAAGTTAATATTTAAATGCAATAAATAACTAATATGTACCTAATTATCTGGAATTGATAACAGTTGACCGTTCTGATAAGGATATAGATACGTAAATACAATGATACGATCTTATATCATTGAGCAGTGAAGACAGTCAACGTATGTAACTGGGGACTGATGCATAATATTGCCATTTAACTTTATAAATAAAACAATCGAACGAATGATCCAATTTCAAATTATGTCAATATGTTACCTACAAGTGGAATGAACGAGTGGTCCTAGGAGCGAAAATATTATACAGGGTGTAAAAAGACTGCTACCGAAAACTGAGGGATTGCAATCAGACTATGATTCTGAACATCTTTAGCGAAAAAAAAAAACGAAAAAAAATTTTTGACTTAGCTACGTCATTTTATTTTATTTTCTAGTTATTTACCACAAGTACAACAGCGCCCGGTACATACGCTCGACCAGCTGTGCGAGGTCGGTTTTCTCCGGATATAATGATTTTTTCGGAAAATCCTTTTGAATTTGGTTGTGTGTTGAGATGCTGTACCTACTGTCTTTTTACACCCTGTATAAACATTATATCAAATACAGAATTAATGAACGTAAAAAAATATAACTCTTGTTTTTAAATTGTGCTTTTCCAAATTAATTTACATTGCAATGAATTTGTTTCAAAGCTTTCACATGATATAAATATTTAAAGGCGTTACTTTTAGACTTAATACAGAGCTTAGAATTGCAATTTTTTGAGTAGATTACTAGGATAGTGCAAACATACATACAGTAGTTATTACTAGTGACCGTTGTAGCATGTTCTTAGGGCACGTACTAGCTATGATATTCGCAATAGCCCTGCAAGATAAGTGCGGTGTTGGCTCAGTTGCAACACTAGCCACCTCTCGCTTACACCATCATAATTAAATCTTGCAGTTGAGATAAGTAGGTACATCAATCAACAACCGTAACAGAATGTTTTTGTGCGTTTGTAGATTTTGAAATACGGTGTTATAATGATCTTAAATTGACCAATTGTTAAGAGGTTCACCTTTCGGCTTTGTTCACAGATATGATGAATAGTACCGTCCAACCTTTGTTATCATAGTCATAACGGCATTACTGTGATATTCTGTTTGATTTCCATGGCTCACACTGATGCTCTGTTGTTGTTAGTACCTTATTTTGTTAAATCTTTCAATTTATTTGCAAATATTTGTATTAATTTAAGATTTATCTAGTTTTGTAAGTGCTGAAGTATGACGTCACACTTGCATATATGGTGTTATACACACATCCTTAGATATGTATGACGCTTTTGCAAGCTAAATCTCAAGTTTCTTCTCAAGTTGTTCTTACGTACGCATGTCGATTTTGACGAATGGTGTCAATTGCATAATTTAAAACAATTTTCTTGAATTACGTCTGATTTTTATCACCATTACACCTACACGGTTTAATGGCAGTTATCTAACCGCACCATCACCATATTGAGAAAACGGTTTTGTGCAACGTTTCACGTTTTGTCAACTGTGCGTGCTCTTAATGTTATCCACATTAGTTAATATGTTTAATTGATTAAAAATCTCGTTTTACGGGTCAAAAGAAATGCCTTACGTCAGTTTTCGGTAGCAGTCTTTTTACACCCTGTATAATATTTTCGCACCTAGGACCACTCGTTCATTCCACTTGTAGGTAACATATTGACATGTTCTCTTATTCTTTGTATTATAAAATGGTTATTATATCTTGCATATTATTATGTATAATCCTTACAAATTGTTGTTGTTGTACCATAAGATCTATTTTAAAGGTACTGTTAGATCTACCATATAACGCTAAATTGTTTAATATCGATGATCTCTACTCACAAAACACTAGTATCAAATTATCTTTTGCTGTTGCAAACCAGTAGCGGTAGTAATTTGTATTCCGTGCCTAGTATCGTAATATGTACACAATTATGTTTGCTCACATAGTTATTTATGTAGCAGTGCGCCCGCTTGTGCAAATTAGGCGATCGCCACATACAGAATAGTCTGAATGTCTCCCCGTGCTATCCATCAGTCGGTTACGTGCTCTGAATGAAACTTGCCAATAGCACAGACTGACGATTAACAGCTAGGTTTCTTTATGCTTTTGTTCTCTACAATATATTGTACTCAATACGTCGAACTTTGTGCTAAATTTTAGATAAAGTAAAACATTAATAGCGACAGACTAGACTATAAATATTGACAGGTATAAAATCCTTTGCAGTTTCATTGCTCAACGAATGACTCCTAGTTACACGGGTAACATAAAATGATTAGACACGCTCTACTATTTGTGTAAAGTGCATTTGCGGTTCTCTCCGGGCTACAGCAATAGGTAGTTTACCTACAACTTGACCTTCTGCTCTCCTAGTCAATAAATTACTAAGACGGTAGTTTTCATCATTGTATTGTAATATGGCATATTATCGAAAGTGCCAAGGAAATGGAGCCATTGTTTGCCGTATAATGTAAACTCGGATATTTTCATAACAAGACAGGTAATGCAAGAGGCATTACGGAGTGCAATATTCTTTTTCATAAATATTTTTAATATTGCCGTAACTTTTGCTTTAGCATCAAATTATGCCTGAAAACCCGCAGCTTAGTCAGCTCTACACGTTTTGACCATTATAATCTTTCTTGAGAGACTCATAATACATCTACATTAATGTAATATTTAAATCTCTATTAAAATTATCTAAATTTATCTATATTTGTGTGTTTCTATTTCAAATTTCTAAGTTATGAGTGTCTGTAAAACGCTTTTTCTTTCTTTTTTTTTTCTTTGAAATAAAAAGCTATTTCTAGCTTTTCTGTGATGTACCTACCTTCGTAGGCCAAATCCGCCTAGTTCAGTAGCCACTTAATTATATTGTAATTATGATGTAGGGAAATTATTGGTTGTGTTTACTCGGGAAAGCCGTTGCAGACTGATAAGAGCCCGGATAAACAGCTAGGAACTAGTTCCATGCTTCCATTTCTCTGTAATGATACAGGGAATTAACTTAATAAGCCTCTCTCATAGAAAGCCAACTAGAGTCATTTTGTTGTGCAAAAAAATATAGTAGCGTTTATTCCATAGCTAAAAAATGTGAATGATATATGGTATACATACTTATAATACTTATGCGTTGACAGGCATTGGCAATTTGGCAACAGTATTCAGGAGGTTAAATGTATGAAATATTTATTGGTAGAGTAACATTTTTCTTGGAGAATAAATTGGTCCCTGTGAGATATCCATGCGGACTATACTCGTATAACATTTTAAAGAGGTAGGATTTTGGTGACAAATGACAATCCTCCTTAATTAATAATCAAGTTTCTAAAACTCTTGGGAAACCTGCAGAGTCCCTGGCTATATTGAAATGCTGGCATATTGTGTGAGAATAGATGGCTAATCTACTAACCACAACATTACTTTTTTACCATAGAAAATGTCTGCATTGCTTTATAGTGTTATGTCATTATGTTTATGTAATACGTAAGTTCCTAATGACTTCTGTGTCCATCAAATATTGAAAAGAGCTGTTAGTTATAAGACGTTAGTTAGCCAATCTTAGTTTTCTTGCATTTAGGATTCATTCGTGGTAAATTTTAATTTTTTTGGGCCGTTCTTGAAACTAAGGTTAGAGGCCCTAGGTTTAGATTTAGGAACTACAGGGAATGGAGGATTTTCTAAGCGATAAGCGCGCATTGTATCTTAGTTGTGGGTGACACATATTTTTAGTAGACAGGAAGTTGCATGCAAACTGAAGTTTTTGGGTTAGTCCAAAATAAAAATTGGAGAATAATAATGTATTTTTGTCGTTCAGATGCGTCGCGCAGCAGAGTTCAAGCGGGACAATGCGTCTTTGCTCGAAGGCCTTTTACCGGAGCACGAGAAAGAAGCCTTCCTACAACATAAAGTGGCTAATGTCATGAAGGGCCGCGATCACAAGGGACGCCGGGTGCTCATCGTCAATGTTGGAGGTAACTGCTAAACTTTGTTACTCATTGAGGTTGGAGATAGACTCAAAAATGTTAACAGCTAATGTTATTAATGAATGTGGTGGAAAATGTACATTTAAAGGCTGCAATTTTTCCAAGCATCTCCCTTAGACATTTTTAAATATATTATATTATGAGCCCGTGATGTCCCACTGCAGGGCAAAGGCCTCCCTTCCTTTCTTCCACTCAACTCTATTGTTAGCTAATGTTCTCCAATGGGGAGAGTAAGAGTCAAGTTCGTCTCTCCACCGTCGCCGCGGTCTGCCGCGTGCTCGTTTCCCGTTCCGTGGGATCCACTCTGTGGTGGTTCGTGCCCACAACTCATCCGACATACGGCAGACATGGCCCGCCCAGTCCCATTTTAGTTTGCCGACTTGTTGTCCAACGTCTGCGATTTTTGTTCTGGAGCGCAGTTCACTGTTCCTGATGCGATCGGTTAGTTTCACGCCTAGGATGCTGCGCTCCATAGCTCGCTGGCAAACCCCGAGTTTGGACTTCTGCAGATTTGTCATTGACCAGGTTTGTGAGCCGTAGGTGAGGATGGGGAGAATACATACGTCCATAAGTTTGCGTTTCAGCGTGAGAGGAAGGTTTCCCTTCATCAGGCTTTTCATAGACCAATAGCCCTTCCAAGCGTTTTCTGTGCGTCTTAAGATTTCAGCATCTTGTCTGCTATGAAAGGATACTATTTGGCCTAGATATAAGTATTCGGGGACGTATGCAATCTCCTCACCCCCCACTTTTAACCTATGTGGAGTGGTGTTTGTCATCAATTTAGTCTTTGACATGTTCATGCTGAGTCCAACTTCGAGGCTTGCGGTGTTCAATTCGTTGAGCATTGTTTCAAGTTCGGCGGGGGTGGAAGAGAAGAGGACTATATCGTCGGCGAAACGAAGGTTGGTTAACCTCCGATCGCCCACAATAATACCCTTACCCTGAAAACTGGCTGCCAATTTTAAGAAGACTTCCTCCAAAGTGGCTGTAAAGAGTTTCGGGGAAAGAGGATCGCCCTGTTTGACTCCTCGTTTGATAGGGAAAGATGGTCCTACTGATTCTAATTTGATGGATGCGGTGCTATGGTGGTATATCTTTTGGAGAAGTTGAATGTATGTTTCAGGAATATTTTGTTTATTAAGGGCTTTAAAAATGGCGGAATGGTTTAAACTGTCAAAGGCCTTTGAATAGTCGACAAAGGCTAAATAGAGCGGTAGATTGTACTCATTATATTTTTCTATAATCTGGTTTATTGCTTGGAGGTGGTCAGTGGTCGAAAGGCCGCGGCGAAACCCTGCCTGCTCTGCGGGTTGATGTAGGTCCAATTGTCCTGATATTCTATTTTCTATTACCTTTATAAATGTTTTATATATATGCGAGATTAAACTAATAGGGCGGTAGTTTCCGATATCTGCTTTATCGCCCTTCTTGTGAAGCAATATAATATTTGAATGACAAAAATTTGAAGGTAGTTCAGCTGTGTTTAAAATTGAATTAAAAAGGTTAGTGAGATGTGGAAGTAAGACTTGTTCTCCAACCTTTAAACTATCAGTTGTTACACCGTCCTCTCCAGGACTCTTTCCATATTTCATGCCAGTGAGCGCGCAATGTACTTCGAGTCCTGAAATAGGCGGTATGTCGTCTAAACGTGAATAGGTTAGTGCAGATGTACTATCGGGACGGCTGTTTGCATATAATTTTTTGTAGAATGTAGTACAAATGTTCAAAATTTTACTCCTATCTCCCTGTTTTACCCCGTTTGTATCTTTAATTCCTGCTATTAATGTTTTTCCGGATTGTGTACCGCGCATTGCTATTTTTAGAGATCGATTTTTATCTAAAGCTACTTTAACTAATTCTACATTATGATTTCTAATATCGCTGCGTATGCTTCGCTTGACTTCTCTATCTTTTGATCTGAATTCTGAAGTGTATAATGTGAATTTTTGTCTTTCTTCAATAAGTGTTATAGATTTACTACTTAATTTTTTGGTTTTGTTTTTATTGAGTTTAATTTTCCGACTAGCAGTTTGTATAGAATTAAGAATATTAGAATATTGTGTTTGGACGTCTTCGCAGTGCTTGTTGTCTAGCAGATGAAAGCTATTTTTCAAGTCAAGACAAAACTGGTCCTTGTTCCCTATTAAAGTTGATTTATCTATCCTTTTTATTGATTTCTTTATCATTATTAGTCGGTGGATCTTCAAGTTAAATTTTAAAACACAACGTAATGGTCGGTGGTCGGAGCTAAATTTGATGTTATTTAAAACTTCAACATTATTGATGATTTGTTTACTAGAAGAGAGACAATAGTCAATTTCGTTTTTGGTAACTTTGTCTGGGGAGAACCAAGTCCAACGCCGTTGGGGTTTTTTAAAGAAAAAGCTGTTGCTTAAACTCAAACCTTGCCCAAAAGCAAAGTTTAAGAGTCGCTCTCCTCGGGGATTTCTTATGCCAAGACCATGTGGGCCAAGAACGGTGGAAATATCTTGGTCTTGTTTTTTACCTACTTTAGCATTGAAATCCCCGATTACGACAGTCCAAGTTCCTCTGTTATCGTCACATGCTTTGTTAAGCATGTCGTAAAACTCCTCGACTTCTTCGTTGGGATGCGCAGATGTTGGTGCGTGGACTTGAATTATTGTGAGAGCTGTTTTATTAGCAATATGGAATTTTAGTACAGCTATTCTATCGGAGTACGCAACAAACTCCATGATGTTAGATTTCCAACGTTTCGCAACTAAAAAACCAACTCCGTACTGACTCCCGTTCCCACAGTGAAAGAAAATATTATTATTTCGTTCTATGGTATTTTCGCCTTTACGTCGTACTTCAGCTAATCCTATAACGTCCCAGTTGATATGGTCGAGAGCGTTCTCGAGCTCTACTACTCTTTCTTCGGTTCGTAGAGTTTTGACGTTATAGGTTAAAATGTTCAGTTTATCGGTGTCCATTTTCAAAGCCTGAGTCGTTTGACAGTTTAAGACCCTCGCTCGGAGATTCATCTGGCCCCTGACCGTAGGGGTCGCCAGCCTACTGTCATTAGCGTGAACCCCATGGTCGCCGAGCACTTGGGGACATTGTATGTTGTAGTGGTTCATGAAGGGGTTTGGACCGTAACCCACCGCGCTGGTCCAGTGCGGGTTGGTGGGTGGGGCGCCAGAGCCTCGTTTGTTAATCGGCAGGGTGTACCACGAGCCGGTGAGGTTGGCTTGGGTTCCGTATGATGTTATTGGATCCCCTTACACCCCGTTTTTAAAAGTCGAAGTATTTTTTTTAATTAAACTATAGCTATAGAAATTTGTGATTATAATCACGTCTTAATCAGTACCCCGATTTTGATGATACTTCGAATACATGTAAATCGTAGCCTGGAATAGCATAAAGGCCATTTAAGGATATATTGGAAGCCAGTTAGACATAATACTACGATGTCAGGTCCATTTCAATCATAGGATCTTTGACATTTCGACAACTTACTTCATATTCACGTTTGAAAAGAGTTCTACAATTTACATATTCCTTGTTTCCATGGATCAGGTTCACCACGAGCCGGTGAGGTTGGCTTGGGTTCCGTATGATGTTATTGGATCCCCTTACACCCATTTTTAAAAGTCGAAGTATTTTTTTTAATTAAACTATAGCTATAGAAATTTGTGATTATAATCACGTCTTAATCAGTACCCCGATTTTGATGATACTTCGAATACATGTAAATCGTAGCCTGGAATAGCATAAAGGCCATTTAAGGATATATTGGAAGCCAGTTAGACATAATACTACGATGTCAGGTCCATTTCAATCATAGGATCTTTGACATTTCGACAACTTACTTCATATTCACGTTTGAAAAGAGTTCTACAATTTACATATTCCTTGTTTCCATGGATCAGGTTCATGGGACCCTAGCAAGGTGACGGCAGACCAGCTGTTCCGGCTGTTCTACCTCATCCACGTGGCGGCCACGCTCGAGCCAGAGTCACAGGTCAAAGGCACCGTCGTCTTAATGGACTTCCACAATATGGGCTGGAAACAGGTATGTGATTGTGAACATCTTGCTTTTTTAGAAAAATAATTAGGTTCTTCACGGTATTGGTCGCGAAGGAACAGGAGTAGAATCACCTAGTTTTAAGACGTTTCAAAGTGATCCCAGCGGTCCTACTGAATAAATGCTTTTTGACTTTGACTTTGACTTTATTTCAGTAATTTGTTTTAAAGAGTACAGTACCGGTAACTGTTAGAATAAGGTATACAGTAGGTATGTGTGTGCATCTATGCATTCATATGCATTCAAAGTGTAATTTTCATCTCATCATGTAAATAAATCTACATAGTGAGAGAAGAAAAACCTTCGTTGTACGGCCAGGAGTGGAAGTAATGCAGTTCCTATTGAAAGTCAACTTTTCTTAAATGTTTTCCCTGGACCAATACTATTCACCCCTACATATCATAAACAATTTGTAAGCAATCTGCCCGCGTAATTACCTACTAACGCGCCATTTGTTTTGTTATTCCGCGTTCAGTGCTTTAAAACTAGCGTCTTAACTATCTACATAAATTATTGCGGCCAAGAAAAGCAAACAAACGCTATTTCCAGCATATTATACGAGTATTATTGCATCTTGCGTAGACAACCATTAACTGTAATGAAAGTGAATGAGGCGAAGTATGTGTGTCAGGATCGTAGCAAGTCTCAACCTACAGGAAGCTACTTCCTACCGGGAAAGCGCTCGTTGGGTAAGTTGACTAGGCAAGGTGATAAAGCGTAAGTGGCAGAACAGCAGCCAGACATTAGTAGTTTTCAACGAGTAGCCTTATTATTGTCTAACTCAACTGGGAATGGACATGGGCTTCATTTTGACTTTTGAAACCCATTCTGGACTTCAATTGTCATTTTCCTATAATGTGATTGGTTGAGCTCTATTGGGATGACAACTGGGAATGGATTTCAAATTGGACAATAAGGCTGCAGATTCGTCGTTGATGACAATTCACCGGTTCTAAATTCTGTTGTGCAACTATGATGATCTATGAGTTTTGCAGCCAAAATGATGAGTCTGCAATGTTACATCATAATTATTAATAACGTCAATGCACGATGATGATGACATTTAATAGAATTGTCATAATTTAGGTACTCTTCGTTTTGTTACGTACATTTTAATGCATTTGATGAATTCAAAGTTAAAAGGAGAATGGACAATCTCTCCACACCAAACCTTTACCTTTTTTTTTTTTTTTTTTTTTTTTATGGAAGAGGGGGCAAACGAGCATGTGGCACACCTGATGGTAAGTGATTACCACCGCCCACAGACAACTGCAGCATCAAGAAGCACTGCAGATGCGTTGCCGGCCTTTGAGGTAGGAATAGGCTCTTTTCTTGAAGGTGCCTAAGTCGTATCGGTCTGGAAATACCGCTGGCGACAGCTGATTCCATAAGTCTGTTGTGCGAGGCAGGAATTGGCGTGAAAACCGCACAGTTGTGGACTGCCAACCATCCACATGATGTGGATGGTATGAGTATTGCTGTACCTTGTACTAAACATGCCCGTATTTGCATCTTTGGTTGTATCAAGCTCGATTTTTTTTACTAGTCTAAGTACTTATGTAAATCTAGCACTTTCAAATTAGTTGTGTAAATCATTTACGCATTTATTTTTTTCAACAATATTTACAATTATTTAGTGTTCTGAAAATTTCAAAAAATAATTAACTAACTTCCGTAAGCGGCTTTACCAGCATTGAAAGTACGTGAATCAAAACTTTTGCATGAGTAATAGATATACAGTGGTGGCCATATAGTTAAGAACGATCTGAAATTCCAGATTTTTTTATCTAAATCATGTCATGTGTGGTTATGTGTTCCTTCTTAGAAGTGACTATTTATGTTATGAAATAGCCACACGAATAGAGCAAACGGGACTAGGAATATAAAATAAAATCGCGGACTATTTTTATAACAAATTTCATTTATTGTCTATATTATCAAAATCAAATTGTAAAAACAACTCACCTATAGTATTGTCAGAGGGACTATTCAGAACTTAATCACAAATTACTTCTGCGCAAGCGTTTGTTTTTCACTCGCAACTCGTCGCGTCCTTTTTTCCACTGTGCGGACCCCGATAGCCAAACATGGCGGTTCCGGATATCATTGCCGCTTCCTTCAATGAGTGTTGCTAGGACGCTATATTGATATGTCATAACTGACAGTGACAATACGTCACTATTCAACTATTTCAGTGTAACTATCAAAGTAATGCTAACAATCGGTCATCCTGCGAATAGGACTGACCTCAGTCCTAAGACCGGCCATCTGTCCAAGTGTATGACCTCATACATTATAAAATTCCAATTCAATAAAGCAAGTGATCAAAATTTATGTTACCAGTTTTCCATTGAGACGCGTACCACTCCTCTTCAGGAACGGCCTCCTTCGTCTCGCACGCTGCAGGGACCGTTTACCCCCAGTGGGGTTTCGGCCTCCTCCGCTCAGTGTGTTGCAGGTACCGCTAACCCACAGCAGGGTTTCGGCCTCCTCTGCTCGGTGTGTTGCAGGTACCGCTAACCCACAGCAGGGTTTCGGCCTCCTCTGCTCGGTGTGTTGCAGGTACCGCTAACCCACAGCAGGGTTTCGGCCTCCTCTGCTCGGTGTGTTGCAGGTACCGCTAACCCACAGCAGGGTTTCGGCCTCCTCTGCTTAGTGTGATGCAGGTACCGCTAACCCACAGCGAGGTTTCGGCCTCCTCTGCTCAGTTGCTCGGTATAAGCGTAGGTACCGCTTACCTCCAGAGGTTTCGGCCTCCCATGCTCAGTAAAAGCGCGGGTACCGCTTACCTCCGGGAGGTTTCGGCCTCCTTTGCTCCTCGTGTAAGCGCAGGTACCGCTTACCCCCGGAAGGGTTTTGGCTTTCTTCGCTTTAGCTCGTCTATGGACCTACACGAAGGGCTTTCGGGATGAGGACAAGGATTTTTAGGATATCACTGACTTTTGGTTGTTGATAGGAATCATGCCTAAGTAATTGCTTGGGGTACGAACAGTTTTTAATAAATAATAATTGTCAGTCTGCTGATTACTAGAACAACATTTATTTATTCAAAATAGCTTAACCATTTTACACACAGTTTTCAAATCAGAACATACAATGTATCTTACTTATTATTAATTCTTTGATTGTTATTATAATTATTAATCGTATTTCAAAACATACTACGCGTGCATTTCACATCGGTCTGTTATTTTGTTATATTATTTGGCAGTTGAGGTTCAATTTTAACAAAATCACGTATAACGGATTATTTTAATGCGTAATATTAAGCTGGTTTTGTTTTTTTTTTTTATATTTTTTTAACAAAAATGTATTTATTTATTCTGTATCATTGTCGCTCTCTGACGGAGAGCAATGGAAAGTCACCCATGGTTTTAGGTGATCAGCAGGAAATATGTTTTTATATTTGCGGGTGGCATGACCTTCTATACTGGACACTTCATATCTGTCATGGTCTAAGACAGATGTAATTTTAAATGGGCCTTTAAATTTAGGGGCTAATTTATGACTTTTTCCTTTTTCCTGATAATGATTAGGAATCATCACCAAAGTTCCTTCTTTAAAAATCTTAGTAGGAGCTCTCTTTTGGTCAAAACGCGTTTTCATGCTTTGCTGTTGCTTTTCGATCGTCTCTTTTACTTCCCTCCGAATTTCATCTCTGTCTTGGGGATTATAATCCTCGTCTATGCTTTCAGGAAGATCTGATTGTCTTTGACCAAACACCACTTCTGCTGGAGCTTTACCAATACCTCTATTGATGGTGTTATTGAGACCTAGCTGAAGTTTCGGTATATTTAAGTCCCAGTCGGCTTCATGACTATTATGGTTCATAGATGCTAAAGAGCTTAAGATAGTCCTATTATATCTCTCTATCTGACCGTTAGCTCGTGGCGTAGCCACAGCATTAAGTATGTGTTTCAAGCCAATTGAGCTCGTGAAACGCCTAAACTCTGCTGAGGTGAAGCTTGTTCCTTGATCTGAAATAAGAACTTTTGGGTTGCCAATGATCGCAAATATGTCTTCCAAGGCTTTTATGGTTGTTTTTGACTTTGTATCCCGTACAGCCTTCACAAAGATGAACTTACTAAAGCTATCTATTATACCGAGAATATAAGCATTTCCCCTTTTACTTTTTATAAAGGGACCCAAGTGGTCCAGGTGCAGAGTGTGGAATATTTTATCAGGTTTTGGTATCGGGTGTAAGTATCCAGACTTTTTGCCAGCGGGTTTTTTGTTAAACGCACAGTTCATGCAAGCTGAAACGTATTTTTTGATGAATCTTCTCATTTTAGGGAACCAATACTCTTTGCTAATCTTTTCAAATGTTTTGTCAAATGCAAAATGACCAGATTCATCGTGGTTCATTTGACAAATACGCCACCTGGCACCGTGTGGTACAACCCACCTGAGATCTTTTCCTACCTTACGGTATAATCTCCTGTTCTTAATACAGTAGTTGTTGGCGATTTCTTTAACATCTTCCTTAGTCTCGAGTATATCTCGAATTAGCTTTAGTTTAGGGTCAGTCATCTGAACGGTCTGTAGCCAATCCTCGCTTCTTATGTTCATAACTTCTAAGCTCTCTGGCTCATCGGTTGGAATAGGATTCCGGCTCAGTGCATCCGCGTGCTTCATCGATTCCCCAGGCCGATATTCGACGGTAAAATCAAATTCTTGTAATTGTAGCCACCATCTCGCAATTCGTGGCATAAGATCTCGTTTACTTAAAGTGGCTCTTAGCGCGTTGCAGTCAGTCATGACCTTAAATTGTAATCCTATCAGATAAACCCTAAATTTCTTAAGCGCAGCTACTACGGCCATTGTCTCTAGCTCGTAGGAGTGTAGAAACTCTTCACTTTTCGTAGTCTGACGACTGTAGTATGACACCGGTTTCAGAGGGGATTTCTCGTCTGGCTTCTGAAGCAGTATACCTCCCAATCCATGTTTACTTGCATCACAATGGACTTCCGTTGCATATTCTGGGTTGTATAATGCCAAAATAGGTCGAGATACTAGTCTGCTTTTAATCTCTACGAACGCAGTTTCTTGCTCTGCTCCCCAGGACCATGCTGTATCATTTTTGGTCAGCATCGTGAGTGGTCTAGCGATTTTAGCAAAATCGGGAACGAATCTTCTAAAGAAACTGGCTAGCCCTACAAATTGCCGTACCTGATGTACGCTCGTTGGTGTAGGGAAGTTCGAAACAGCTTGGGTTTTCTTGTTTCCAGGTTGAAGGCCATCTTCCGAAATTTCGTACCCTAAGTACTCAATAGACGATTTGAGAAAATGACACTTCGACAAATTCAGTGTAAGATTTGCGTCCCGCAGTAACGTCAAAAGTGTTTCTAGTTTCTCTAGGGACTGATCGATTGTAGGCGATGCCGTCAATATGTCGTCTAGATACGGAATGGCCAACTCGAATCTTTTCGATCCTAAAGCTTTATTGATCATCTGTTGAAAGACTGCTGGCGCATTCACCAATCCGAATGGCATCCTCGTGTACTCATAGTGGCCATCTGGAGTAACGAACGCTGTGAGATGTCTTGATTCCTCCGCGACTGGTATTTGGTGATAGCCGGATGCGAGATCAAGACTTGTGAAGAAACGGTTCCCACTCAGTCTGTCCAACTGATCATCAATAACCGGCATAGGATAACGATCTTTTACAGTTTTCTTGTTCAGAGCCCTATAATCCACACAGAGCCGATAGTCATCATTTTTTTTCTTTACCAACACAATGGGACTCGCGTAAGCAGAATTGGACTCACGGATGACATCATTCGTAAGGAGCTCTTCTACCATCCCTTGAACAACTCTTCTCTCAACAAAAGGAAGTCTGTACGGCTTGTAAGACACAGGAATGTCGTCTGTCAATTTAATATGCATCTCTGCTACTTGCGTAAGACCAAGTTCTTTTGAGGTTAGAGCAAAGCCATCTCTAAACCTGTTCAGTAAGCCCAGAAGACGTTCCTTCCCACCTTCGGTCACGTTCTCTCCTATATTGATCATATCCATCGTTATACGCTGGTTGGTGTCGTTACCAAAGTCTTTAGCCAATTCAAGTTTTTTGATTTCTTGAACATCAGTAGCTTTTGTTTTAAATTTATCAATGTCGGGTAACGCATTCCCTCTGCTGAGTAACATATTTTCGGATAGTTTTATGTCTTTCCCTGAGAGATTAATTACAAATATATGCCCCTTGCCTTTATGAAACGCATATATTCCTTGAAGTATCAAGTATTCGTGATCTTCCCTTAAGCATGTGATTGATGGTATATAAATTTGACCCGAAAAATCATACTCCGTTTTGACTGATACCGCCTGAGAGCCCGACAATGTGGTCTCAAACTCATTAAAAATTTTGATTTTTTTTAGATTTGAATCATTTTGGTAAAAATACAGATCGGAGCTGGTCTTGTAAACAGCCACAAGAGGCAGTTCCGTCATATTCTGACCTATCAATAGATCAGTCTTTAATAAATTATCATCAACGACAAATACCTTAATGTCAGCACAAGCCGCATCAATGGTGACATTCGCATGACAACTACCGATAGGTGAAATTATATTGTCCGAACCAAAACCCTTTAGCATTGGAAGATCTTCTTTAACTACTTCAAGACCTCGATTACTAGCCACACTAGCTTTAATAATAGAGCACTCGCTACCGAAATCGATATACGCCTTGTGAATCTCACCATTGACTACCACTGTCTTAAAATATTTATCATTTTTACAGTTACTAGTTTCCGCAATCTTCAATACATTTTGAGGTCTGGGCGGTGCCGGTTCACCTCCATGAGATGGTTTCCCTGTTCGCGATATCAATTTCCCGCAATGTTCCTGCGTATGACCGAACTTTTGACATTTTCCACACTTGGTTAGTGGTTTCGTGCAGCGCACAGCTACGTGTCCTGCCTCTGAGCAGTTAAAACATTTGACATTCTTGAGTTTATTTTCTATCTGTTCGCTCCTTCCTACCCGCTCTCCTGTCGGTTGCCTATTTGGGAGGTAAGTCTTTTTAGGAGCGGTGGATGTCGTGTTTCTCGAGATACTTCTTAAGAATTTTAATAATTCGATTGGTTCCTCAAAGTTAGCGCCCTGGGCGTTTAACTTAATGTTGTGGTCGTAAATGCCATGGATGATACAATCAACGGCATCTCTCTTTTCGATTCCGCACGTGTTAATTAGCGTCATTTTATCATAGTAATATTCTTCCAATGATTCTTCACGTCGACTTCTTCGCGCTAGCATTTCTGCCAGCTTATCCCCATAATTCCGGTCGTCCGGGAAGGTTGACAGAATTTTCCTTTGCCATTGTTTCCAGGTGAGGTCGACAGATTTAAGGCCCTCGTACCAACGTTTTGCTAAGCCATCAAGTTTTGGTAAGGCGTGATATATAATTTGTTTTTCCTTCCAGTTATAAATTGCTGCCGTTTCGTTGACCTTCCTGATCCAATCTTTGGCGGACTGAGTTTTGGATTTTGGGTCAAATACTGGCAAAACGTTGTGAGCTCCTGCGTACGAAAAGGGATTGCTTGCACATTTTTCTTTCATCATTTCTAAAAGCGTTGACAGTAAGATATTCTGTGCGCCAGGTTTACTAGTTTCGCTATCCTTTGGGTTCCGCCGTCGACGGCGTTTCGGTCTTGAGAGATCACAACTTGAACTCGAGGCATCTCGGAATCGGCGTTTCTTCCGATCGCAACTCCTCGAAGCTGATGTTGAGGAACGACGACGCTGGCGGCACCGCTTGCTCTTAGTTAGACGCTTACGTTGTTCGATAGATCTAGATTTGCTTCTATTGCCGCGACTCCGTTTGACGACACTTCTCATTTTGCTTCGACTTTTACGCGTCGAGTAAGCAGGTAAGTCATCATTACATGATGAAAGACTTCGCCTCGTCAGTATCGAGCCTTCTAACGAACTATTACGTCGAAGTTTACTACGGCTACGTCTCGGCGGTGTCAAACCATCAGGTGAAGTACTTCCACCAGACCGGCCCATAATAACTTTTTTTTTTTTTTTTTTTTATGTTTTTTTTTAATATATATATTTTTTTTTTTTATTATTATTATTTTTATTTGGTTTATTTTAATAGTTTAAATTAAATTAATATCTCAAGATAATTCATGTTTAATATTATTATTATTTTAATAAGTTCAGATAATATAACATTTTCATTATTATTATTATTTATTCATGTTTGTCAATGAAGGGTAGAGGAGGAAGAGGAAGAGACAACAAAAAATATAATTAGGTCCACAATAGGTATGTATGCATGCATGCATATACCTACACACACGTAATTTAAATGCAACCACAAATAATTCAGGATGTTCAATGTTCATGACATTACATTCAATTTTAGATATTAGTTAATATTAATTTTATTCCGTTTTTTTTTTGTAACTCCTGTTTATAATTTTCAGTTATTGCAGTACTTTACATTTGACTTGTCAATAATTAAGTTCTGAGTAACATCCAATTCTATTCACACCCTGTCTTCTATTCAATTTCAATTTCAATTTCAAAGCCTTTATTTGCTGAAAATATTTTACAGTTTGCTTAATTTAGTAGTTTTGCACACCAGTCCGGCTATTCTTCAGCGTGTCCTGTCGACACATAGGCCTCCTCTAACCTTTTCCATTCACTCCTGTTCCTTGCCACTCGCAGCCACAGTGGTCCCCTGTCTTCTATTAATAATGTTCAAATATCGGTGCAGTAAACAATGTAACTAACGGTTGATGGTTGTCTAATGACAATCCCGGTTATAATTATATTATTGTTGTTATGTCAGTTTCAAATACAATATTTATCAATATACAAACATAAAGGGTTTTACTGACTCCGTGAATGTTTTTAATCCTCGGCCACTAATGCCAGGGCTCCTTTTAATTCATTATTTATTAAATGTCCAATATCCAAACTTATTTAGTTATGGCTTAAATGTGTGTGCATAGTTTTAAATTTATTATATGACTGATATTTTATTTTGATTTAGTCAGCAGTTTATTTATACAGTGAATATATAATACAATGTGGTCTGTATGTTGTTTTACCTTATGTCTACACTGAACAACGGAGTAAATAATAGACTAAAAAAAATAAACTCATTTCTATTGTGAAATAGAGTATTTTCTACTAGTACTTGCAGCATAAATAATGTACTATTACCCCCTACTCTGTAATCAATCAGCTAGTTCGGTGGTAGTTATCCTCCGGATACTAGTACCTAACAGATTCACTTTATGCCCATCCCGTCCATCCACATCAGTCCGATTTTATAAGTAATTTTTTTTACATTAAATTAATTTTACTCATTATTTAAATCTTCCTGCAGCTATTTAAACAACAACTCGAAATTATGGCAAGTTGACCTGAACAAATGGCATAAAAGCCTTTGATTGTATTTAATTTTCTTGTATTGTAAGTGTTAGTTGTTATTATTTGTATTGTATTGTAGACTATATAAAAAATACATTTTTATGTTTTGTACCTAAGTACTTTTAAAAATAAAACATGAGTAATATCATGAGCATTCACAAGTTATGAAAACAGGCTCCTAGTTCCTGTCCCTTCTTTCAATTCAGTAGAAAACATCACTTTGAACCATCTCGGACTGAAAGTTTGAGTAAAGCAGAACAACGTGCAGAGTGAAAGTGGCCAAGTATTTCCTTTGCTTTGTGTATAGTCCTACAAAGTACAGACCCATCGTAGAGTATAGGTACTTGCAATAAGAAATACATTTTATTCACTAGCGGTCTCACAGCGATAGCAGAAAGTAATAGTTTATGTAAGGCAATAGGGTGTGTGAACATTTCGCGAGAATTGTCTGTGTGTGCAATACAAATTCTTAGCTGTAGAATGCAATTCCCGCTTTCCTGACAGGTTAGCCATGCAAATTCCGCCATGCGCAGCGCGCATGCCCGGTGCTTCAATGATGTTATTTCAGTTTTAAGATGAAAGTTAGCTAGCAGCATTTTCAACACTCGTGTATAAAACAGGCAGAGTAACATTGCAAAACAGAATGAAATCAAATTTCGAGCATACAAAATATCTGAGAAAATGGTGCTCGGGAAATAAATTTCCAAAAGACATACCTGTAATCTCCGTATTCAATTGCCGCGATTCTTCCACTTCTGATTGTAAAAACAACTCACCTATAGTATTGTCAGAGGGACTATTCAGAACTTAATCACAAATTACTTCTGCGCAAGCGTTTGTTTTTCACTCGCAACTCGTCGCGTCCTTTTTTCCACTGTGCGGACCCCGATAGCCAAACATGGCGGTTCCGGATATCATTGCCGCTTCCTTCAATGAGTGTTGCTAGGACGCTATATTGATATGTCATAACTGACAGTGACAATACGTCACTATTCAACTATTTCAGTGTAACTATCAAAGTAATGCTAACAAAATAGTAATGAAGCTGGACAAATAATTAAGAACGATTTATTAAACTGTTCGAGAAATACTTTTTATGAAACTTAGATTGAATAAATCACACTAGCGTGAAGCGCGTAAGAAAAATTACCAATTTAATACATTTTAAACTAAAATTAATACTTAGTAGCATGTCCACGGCTTTTAATTACGGCTTTACACCGGCGAGGCATTGACTCTACCAATTTTTGACATTTCGCAAGATAAATAGAGTTCCATTCTTCTAAAAAAAACGTCGTACAGCTCTCTTAGATTGCCACACTGCCAATTAGAAACATTTTTTTTGACTTCGCACCAAAGATTTACTATCGGGATGAGATCTGGACTGTTAGCTGGCCAGTCTAAAACGGAGACTGATTGCGTTATTAGAAATTCCTTTACGGATCGTGCAGTGTGTTTCGGATCATTATCGTGGTGAAATGTCCAAATAACCAGAAGCACGTCTTCGGCATAAGGTAACATTGTTTCTTCCAGTATATTTTTGTATTGGTATTGATCCATATTTCCTTCAATCAACTTTACAGGTCCAACACCATGTCCTGAAAAGCACCCCCAAATTTTCACGTTTCCTCCACCATGCTTTAATGTCACCTTTGTGTATTTTGGGTCGAATGCTTTATTCGGAGGGCGTCGGACATATCGTTTTCCATCAGAACAAACCCTGTTTATTTTTGTCTCGTCAGAAAAAAGAACATTTTTCCACTGTCTAGATGTCCAGTTTTCATACCTTCTTGCAAATGCAAGTCGGGCTTGCCTATGCGACCTTTTCAACATGGGCACCTTCCTTGCTATCCTTCCGTGCAACTTTGCTTCTACCATACGCCTTCGAATAGTGCGTGCTGAGATTGCTAAGGGGTTGTTTTCACCAAAATATTCTTTTCTCAGCTCATTAGACCCTTTAAAAGGATTTTGTTTTGCCAAACGAACGATATTTCGATCATCACGACGAGATGACTTTCTCTGTTTAGGTACACGCAGTACATTTGAAGTAGTTTGATACATGGCAAAATGCTTCACAGCGTTGAAAACCATCGTTTTTGAACATTGCAGATGGTCGGCTATCTTTTTAATCGACCAATTCTTCTGGCGAAGTTTTATTATTACTGCTCTGGTAGGTTTATCACAACTTTTATTTTTCCCCATTGTTTTATTATAAAGCAATCACTCCTAAGACTTTTACAGCATTAAATGGCGCCAAAATTATACGAATATTGACATAGAACCACAGTGTTCTCTATTAGAAATTGAATTAAAAAAAAAACTATTCATCGTTCTTAATTATGTGACCAGCCAGTAAGTAGTAATACTAGGTAGAGATTTAAGGTATAGAGTATATCGATAATTTTTCTTGCCAATCATGTGTATTAACGAATGTAAGGCGAGTATGGAAAAGTTATGCGATACTGGGGGAAATAAAAAAAAATACGTGCAATTAGTTTTACTTGTTACTTCGAAAAAAAATTTCCCTTTCATTAAGCGTTCCTAATTGTATGGCCACAACTGTAAGTATGATCTGGGGTAATAGTGAGATTAAATATTACAAAATGTGGTGAAAATTATATATTTTATGATAAACTGCACGTTTATGTGAATTATGCGCAGAATGTAAACAAAGCATCAAGTCGACGACCTTTACCCGTGTTGTCATAGAGATCAAAATTCCTTAGCAGCGTGTTTTGGCAAGCATTGCCGACACAATTGTCTTTTTCTTCAGTAAAATAGGTAAAGGTGACAAAAGATCATCTCAAAAAAAAAGTCATTGTTTAAAATGTTTAGAATTTAGGTACTAAGAATGTTTTACACATTGTATTATTGCTAATTTCAATGCATTTCCTTGAATGTTAATTCGCTTTGTTCTACGCGTCAGATTATGCAGAAGATATAGGGAACAATCGATGATTATTATAAAGCCAAGATGATTATTATAAGACCAATTGCTTACTTATGTTGCAAAAATATGCATCGAATATGAGTCGGGATTTTTATCTGTAACATTTATATTATGTATAACATTTATATTTTATATTATGTTATCATTTTGCGCTGTTGAGATGAGTGGAGCAGGTCAGTAGTGTTACGTATTGACGTATTATTATTTTCTTATTGCTACGCGGTAGTAGATAAAGTTTCAAAAATGTTATTGCATGGAAATATAGTTGAAGCAGTAAAACTTTTAACTGCATATTTTTGCAAACAACAAAAACTTGTTTTGAATCGTTACCGCAACATATGTTTATTTTGTAGAACTATGATGTTAGATTTCAAGGGGCAGACCAAAGAAAAGATGGATGCTCTTTGCGAAAAACGATATAGGGAGGAAGAGTGTTGAGATGACGGCGATAGAGTTGAGTGGAAGAGCCAATCCTGTTGTGCTGACCTAACATAAAAGTGTGAAGTAGGAAGAATTATGAGATTTTTGTGTCTTTTTGTCAAAGTTGTATCTATAAAGAAACATTATTCAGAGAAGAAACTATAGATAATATTGTCAACGAGCATGATTCACCGAGTGCTGAACAAAGTACAAGGAGCCCCTCCGAAGTAATAACACAAGCGCACGTATCACATTTACCAAACAAAGAACAAACTAAATGTTTGGCGTGTCTGTTCTCGCATTGTTACGTACTATATCTTTGTTTAAGTTCGTTTGTTTCGAAACACCTAATATATGTATGTAATTATCTGTAGAGGCTTTGAGATGATTGGCGTTTTGTTAGTGTTGCAATGTGATTACAGGACCATGGGAATTGACCTTTATGTATACCTACGGCTTACTGTTTTTATTTTTTTTTCCAAAGAGAACGTTCACATCTTTATAGGTACTTATAGGGACTCATATTTAGCCACATAATATAAATTATTTTTGACATGATATAGATTTGCTCAAATATTTATATTAATTGTAGGTACACATTTTTACTTTGATTAAACTACTGATATAACAACGAATTTTACAAAAATAGACTTCTTATTTAGTGTTCCTTAGATAGAATCTACAAAATCTACAAATACTTGGTTTAAAACCTGTCAAAGTAGAAGATAGTTGTATGAATTCAGCACCTCTTTAATATAACATCCTTTCCAATTTTCTGTTTTATTTTGATTTTCTTTGTTTCTAACGCAATTATCATTCAGATACATTAGATTAGAGCTTATCTTATCAATGAACCTTTGTTCTAATGTTCTCTATACATTGCATGAACTTAATCAATCATATCTTTAGATTAACACTTTTAAGTCAATGACATTATTACGTAGGTAAGTAAAAATATATTAATTTGATGATTATTTTCCTAGCAACAATGCTCTCAAAGAGTATAATCGATAAAATGTCATGTACTTCAATAAATTGCTTCGTTATCATGAATTATGAACAACTTTTGATAATCGCAATGACCTGTATATGTATATCAGTAATAGTATTTTATTTTTATACTTGCAATGTAAAATATTTTGTTTGCAAAAAAAAAGCATAGTGTTCTTGAAAAAGTCGGTAAATTTTACCATTGGTACAAATATTTACAAGATTTTATAAAACTGTAAACGAAAGAATTATAACTGAACTAAATGACGGTAATATTTAACTACACATAACAATAAATACGAATAAATTACATTTGGAAAACAAATGAGTGGTGCTAAACACGTTAGGTACCTACAGTTCGCCCAACGGATCTAGGCATTCGTGAAGTTAGCCGTTTGTCTGCGCAGAACACAATTTTGTATGAAAAAGCGTTCACTGCGCAGACAAACGGCTAACTTCAAGAATGGATCCGTTGGGCGAACTGTACGTATTGGTATTCTTCTTCTTCTTATTTAAGGATTTACTCCTTGTCGGTACAACTGATGAATCCCTCTACATGTATTTCTTTCCAGGGCTGCTTCCTTGACCTCTTTATACGACATGACAGCTACCTTCTCCTTCACTTGGCTCATGTAGCTTATCCTCGGTCTTCCCCTTCCTCTTCTTCCTTCCACTTTCCCTTCTATAATGTTCTTAATGAAACTGTCATGTCGTATAAGATGGCCGAGCATCTTTCCCCTTCTGTTCTCGACAACTTGCAATAGCGATCTCTCTTCGTTGACTCTACGCAGAACTTCCATATTGGTTATCTTCTCCGTCCAGCTGATTTTTTCCATTCTACGCCAACACCACATCTCAAACGCCATCAACTTTTCTCGATCCTTCTTTGTTATTGTCCACGTCTCACACCCATATTGGTATTCTATGAGACCGGTATCATGAACGTGCTCATTTCATTGTCACTAACGCTAAACTACATTTGTGGTTTATCAATGCATGTTGCATTTACTTTACTATTGATTTATGTAATTACTACTCACAATTACTACTTTACTATTGTGGATCCTTTATCCGTTGAATTGTCGATAAACTACGACGAAGGCCATCAATTAAAAAAAAAGGTCACTAAAGTTAGAAACAAAGTCTAGCTAGAAATTCCTAGAGCGTAGCTATTTTTTAAGAGTTGTCCGTTGATCAGCAATTCTAATCTTTCTCGATATCTGTAATGATCTCATAGGAAAATGTAGGCTATTTATTCAGGGTCCAGTCGTAGAATAAGTATTAGTTAGTTGAGAGCACGTTGTCGGTGTCGGTAGTGACCGACGGGAAGTGTCCCGTCCGAGGTGATCGCACCATATTGTGGATTCTAAAAACGTATCAGATATCTTCCTTAGCGATTGTTTTTGTTTACTTATCTTCTTCATACGTTTATAAATTGGTGGAAATGGATCTAACTATGAAATACTAATTTCTGCAAAATGTGAGCATGTGCCAATTGTGTAAGAATTTATATGAGCCTCTAGCTGCTACCCCATTGATTTATTAAAAGAATGTTAAATAAATAAATAAATAATGCTGGACTTTCCACACAGCATTTCTAGCCCCAAAGTAAGCAGAGCTTGTGTTATGGGTACTAGATGACTGATATACTACTTATATACTCTTTTGTTTGTAAATACATACATATTATACATTATTACATATTATACATTGGTCCCGCTGCGGGGATCGAACCCGCAACCTTCTGCGTCGCAGGCGGGCCTTCGCCCACTGCGGTACAGAGGTCGTCATGCTACAAATGCTTAAAGCTATGCAAAAACTGTGATTGCTTCATGATTTGTTTTAATTTTTTTATGAACATTCCATCAATCGTTTATTCAAAATTTAACGAACTTTTATAAATATACCAGTCTTCAGACATACAAAAAGCTTTCTACTGCGGGTGAAGGAAGGTCTAAGGGTTTGTAGCCACCATTGTCGATTTATAGAGCCCGTTTTTGTAGCATGAATAGAATATATAGCAATATATAGAAATACAAAGATGTTTCATCAAACACTGACTGGTCGTGAATAGACTGGACTTTCACTGTTGGGAACGGCAGACTGATGATTGATGATATCGGTCGGGTATTGGAAAAGAAAATGAAAGGGCCTATAAAACCTGTAAGTGGTTTTCTACTGTAAACGATGTTTGCGATTATGATAAACTACTTACTCAAATCATGACTGCTTATGTTTACTTATGTTTACTAGCTTCCACTTCGCACCCTGTTTCAAAAAAATTAGTTCTTAGGATTATAAGTATGTGCAAAAAGTAAGAATACCATTATTTTTTCTAGAATGAATAAATGAATGAATGAACACTTTATTGTACACCAATTAATAACAAAACACCACGTAAATAAAACACGTTCAAAATTAGTACAATGGTTGGCCTTATCGCTGAAAGCGATATGAATAGAATGTTTCATTTAAAGAAGCAAACTGTGAAATACCATTTCATATTCGTAAGATGATCATAGGATGTTGTAGTTTTAAGTTTGTGCGAACTCTTATCGCTTGTTAAAAAACTCCTTATTAGTTGCTGCAATATACTCTTTGTATGTGAAGATCAATATTTTACAACAACATCCGTTTGTTTTACCTGGAGGAAGTGGGTTTTCCTTAATGATAAGGAAGACGTCTCAGGGTGCCACACACGGAAAAAAATCGTTCGATGACACACTTACATTAATGTATTTTATCACACTACGCATTTAAATTTACATCTTTACTGTAGGTAAATCTAAGTATACAATTAAAAATTTTTGCAAAACTAATCTCAAAATAATCGTTTTCGTTCTTTAATTATTTTTTAATTTTGCTTAGCCCGTAACATCTTAGTTTAGTTGGTTTAGTATAGTAACTTTTATTTTTTGAGTAAGCCCTTAGGTGTACACTTCTGAACATTTTATAATCTCCTTAACTTGATCTTTACCTCGACCTCGGTGGTCAGCCGCAACTAGGCCGTGCCTTACCCGTACAAGTGGTGCAAACTACTCGTGTGTTACATCGCATGTAACCATTTTCAGTGAACAAATTCGGTCATGCGAACTTTACTTCATAGAAGCAAACACGAAATTGTTAACCTTCAAATAGTTAATGGGGTGCAATTGTGCTAAGGTTCTCGTATTTGTCCTGTTGTTCAGAGTTTTTATTGTTTATTTCTCTCACACAATGATTTTGGTATCCCACTTTCAGGTGAAATGTTTTGTTATTTTCTGAGATTAGAACTTTCTCAGCACAGCCTTGTCCGGAACATTAGATACTTAATAAAATAAATAAATACATTGACTTATTGTTCCAAGATGTACCTACCTACTACCATTTTTATTTTTAAACGTCTTTCTATTATACATTGTACGGTTCACTTATTTTACAGTTCACACTTTCGAATAAATGCATGATCGTATTTTCCAGTCCAGTGGACTTTCTCAATCAAAAATATAGCTTAGTTAATTTTTGCTCTTTTTTTCTATCATAATAATGTAATTTTGCATTCATATTTAGATAGATAGATAGAATATTTATTTGACAACACACAGTACACATACATATACATTTATTTATGGTTCTTGATAATGGTTTGGGTCTTATGACATGCACGTTGGCTCAATGTTTTTGCTCATTTGTAGGTAGAATAAATCAACTCTCTATGCAACATTGTTGTGGGAAGTAGTTGAAGATATCTTTAATAATTTGTTTGTTTAATTTACAAAGCAACGTCAACAGAAAACAAACTTATGAACACTTGATGACTAATATGATAAAATAATGTTTAGAAAATTTGTATAGAATATCATCATAACAATATAAGTGTTTTTTTATTTACAAGCTCTTTTTGTCGTATATCTAAGTGAGACTATTTTTTTCTACCTCAGACAATGGGCCTGACTCCCAGCTTCTCCAAGCGTCTGTTGACGTTCATTCAAGATGCAATGCCTCTGCGTCTGAAGGAGGTGCATTTCGTCAAGCAACCCATGGTCTTCAACGTCGTCTGGAACATGTTTAAGCCTTTCATCAGGGAAAAGCTAAAAAACAGAGTAAGTAAAAGCTCTATACTTATGTACATTAGTGTCCATTAGTAACTTTTGTTTCTATATAACAGTCAGCAAATAGGTCGGACACATTTGGACTTTCTTTATACACATTAAAAGTTATGTAAAATTACCAATGATTTCAGACAATAAAGGAGGCCATTCACGCTCTATACAAGGCTGGGCCTTAAATTCAAAAGTGCCGGACTATGAAAAAAAGGCCTCACCTCTATTGGGAATGTCAATGGCACCAAGTCCACTACTTCAAAAGTTTTCTTAACTTGAAAAATCTGGATTTCTATACAATTAAATTGTTTGACTTAAAAAATCATTTGCAAAGTAGTTGACTTAAAGACTTGGTGCCATATTGAAAAATACTCTGATTGATTCCTCCATAGTGGTGACACTTTTATTTTCGTTGGCCGGCACTTTTTACTTTTGGGCCCAAAATGAATGACCTCCTTTCATTTATTTGATTCTTATTACCAGAAAGTGATGAAGAATAACTAGATTAGATAGGTAGTGTCTAAGAAAGATGCATCCTTCGACGGGCGGATCTTTTTATAATACCTTAGTGCGTTTTCACGCTCCATACGCATGGTCCGTGGTTTATATATTATTCTACAACTACTCACTTACAAATGCATTTTGCATGTTTTGTACCGGGAATGAAACCAGTTTAGTCTAACGGATTGCCTTTTTGCTACCGCACTGCCATCTTGTGTGTGACATCAATAGCTACCAAGCCTAATCACTTCAAACGCCTTATAAAATATATACAAGCAAGGAGGACGCATTGCCGAAAGAATTTCAACAATGAGTTGAATAACCTTTTTGATGAAACCGGCGAAGCTGGCATTGTGTCAATTTGTCTGTGGTCGGGATTATCCTTTGTCGAATCATCAAAATATAATAACTACTTGCAATTCTTCGTTGAAAAATGCATTTATGTAACACCCAACACCACGTTCGAATTTTGGTCTAATATAAAGTTCAAATGACAAAGTGTGTGTAATTAAATCAGAGATAAATAGTTCTTACGTACTCAAGTGTTACACTTCGCTTGCCTTTTCTGAAATCGTGTTATTTACCAAATCACATTTTTGAAATCGCGGAAATATGAAATTGGGGTTGAATCGCAATATTATGGAAAGTAAGGCCATTTCATATTCTTACTGAATATTTGATGGTCAGATTTTATATTGTCCAAACATGTCTCTTTCACAATTGCATTATGATGAACGTACTAATTGCCTTCGCATTGACTGTCAAACAGAGTAGGCACAAATAAATAATACAGGTACGAGTTGTGCCATGCGCTCAAACAGACTCTTGAGCTGCTGGAGCAAATGCTAAGGGATAAGCGTGTATATTTTGTTCTTGTATTGTGGAGAAAATAAAATTTTATTCTAAATTATTAAAAATATTCATTCACTAAAGCCTTTTTGTAATAATTCCTCTATCTTCTTGTATTTATCCAATTGTTTCTCTTCAGATTTTCTTCCACGGCTCAAAGATGTCGTCTCTCCACAAGCACATGGCACCTTCCCACCTTCCAGCTGACTACGGCGGGGAACTCCCTGCCATTGACTACTCCGGAGCCGAGTGGTACCCCGTCATCAATGACGTCCTGCCTCATATCAACAACTGGAACAGCTATGGGTTCACTAAGACTACGTAGAGTAGTGTAGATTTAGAGTAGTCAAAATAGAGTAGATGTTATAATTAGAAGACAATTGTGAATGCTTATTTCCAGGGTCTTTAGGGCGTCGTATAAGGCTATGACGCCTTAGTGGGTGGGAATAAGAGTTCATATTAATGATATGTTTTTATAGTTCAGCTATTATCATCGGAGTTGTCAGGTCATCATTTTTTTAATATCGGTCTCGCTCGCACTTGGGTTTATGAAGCGCTATTTTGTAATGTACTATTCAATTTTAACCTACTATAATACACAAACAACACAGATTTGTGAATAGGCGACACATGATAACGGCTGGACTATATCATCTTATTTGTTACGCCTATTTGGTCCAAAAAAACAAGCAAAATTAGGCCATAACTTTTTTGTTGTAAATAACAAAAGTATAGGAGCGATGGCACGTAGCTTTACGTAGGCAGTTGTTTTGCCTTTAGCTTAGAGGGAATGTCTTGGGGTTGTACTGAATTGAATGTTATCGTATGGTTTGATACACTATCTTGCCCTAAAAGATACGAATAGATATTTTTGGAACAAATATTTATAAATAAAAGATTGCAGCTTTCAAATAGGCACACTACTCTGTCCATTTGCATGAATTGTCGTTACGTAGGCAAATCTAGGCATCTTAAATAACCGAAGGCAACTTCGTTGTATAGAATCATGTAGGTATAGTTTTACAAAATGTCTGTGTTATCTTGGCTATGAATGAATTGTTAATTGATTCCAAGTATGGTATATTTTTGGTACAACTTCAATACGCATTTTTGTATATAAATGTGTTTAGTATATCTTTTCATAGTGGTGTAGTCCTAGAGTACCTTATTCCAGCATTTCCGTTGACCATACGTAAATCATGGTTCTTTAAGTTTATGATATGTTCACTGTTTAGTCGGGGTCACTTTTAATAAATATACCTAAGGTTTATTTAGTTTTTATGTAAAGGGTAAATGTGAGCGAATTTCATGACATGTTTGTAAGAATGTTTTATCAGGCGGACGTAGCTGGGTGTTTATTTATATAGTTCATAAGTAAAACTGTATGCATGAATACTTAGATGGAACTCGCATACGGTACTGAGGCTGTGAAAGTGAGTACTGTGCCAGTTTAACCATATTTACCAAATGTAGATAGGTATTAGTTTTGTATATTTTTATTTTTTATAAAATAAAGATAGATTAGCGAGCTGTTTAAGTAATGATAGAGCTCTGGTGGAACGGTTTGGACCACTTATGTGTCTGACTAGACGGCTGAAACGGTCACGCGAAGTTTAAGAGTTAAATTGGGACCAGAACCCACTCATTAAAAAACCAGCTAGTAAACAATCCTAATAAGTGTAGCGTGATCTAAAAACGCTAAGAAATGGCCTATGAAGATACTGACGTCATCGCAATACTTTGCAGCGTCAGCACTAATACCTGCTGAATTGGTTGAGTTTACATAACTGCTGAGAGAATGTTTTTTTCTGCAAAAAAATACCTCAACTACAGTTTTGGCTGATGCGATAGGAGCTTATACGATCCATTTTGAAACACTTTTTTTTAATAATAATTTGTTTTTGGCTACGCGTGTTTGAAATTGGTCTATATTTAAGTCAGTTTAGAAGGTTTTGTGCAAACAATTTTTCCAGTGCTCTACAAAATTATGATATATTTACATATCTTGTGATGATAATGTGCCTTGGTCGTGGGAAATACATTCCAAAACTGTGTATGTATCTGCTGATTTTCAAGTTTTTGTAGAATTTATATGTACTTAGTTTTAAATTAACAAACGCAACAAACCTGATTTGCTCAATTAAAAGATATTGGAATAATTCCTATTTAGAATACTTATGTATTTTTTATTAAAATTTGAAATTTAAATAAAGGATTTAATTTAAATTGTTGTTATTATTATTATTATTATTATGTAAGTGCTTATCGTTCTGGGGCCGTCCGGTCGGCCGTAGGCTGGTTGGTCGCCCTAAGTACCGATGAAGTGACCGGCGGACGGAGGCTCATCTGCGGGACCTACAAGCCGACAACTGGCAAGAAACTGCATTGGATAGAAAAAAGTGGCGTGTTCTCTTGTCGCTGCGCCAAAGGAGTAAGTAAGTGCTTATCCAATTAGGTGACTAAATATTTTAAGTAATAAAATACTTAAATTTAACACAAACAAATCATATATATTCGCATATACTTTGTTTTGCTTCATGCTTTGATACACTCATTTATATTATATCTGACTAAATTCATCCAACCGGCGCTATATAGGTATTATTAGAGGAACGCAAAAAAATTTCAGGAATTTCTTAAAGTAAATAAGATTTGTAATAAAAGCCTTCTAGATAATGTTATTCCACAAAATCAACGTAAAAATAAGTCTGAATCAAGTAAGTAGTGCTATAACTTAACTAACAAATAATAAATAATACGCATTAAACACACATTTCAACAAGTAAAATTTAATACGTTATTTTTATTAAAGTATTAAATTATATCAGTCCCTGGGTGTACATAAGCAAAACTTGTTTTTTTTCTTATTTATTTTTTATTTATCTTATAAAATCTTACATATATAAAATCTTATATATATAATATAATCCCAGTTGCATAGCTTCTGATCAAAAAAATGACGATTTAGTAAAGCTGTATTTTGTTATAGGGCCCGGTGACCTGTAATACAGGTTCTTACGAACCTACCTCAGGCTCCGGTCTCTCGCAATTGTAGGTTTAACTATAATTTAAGTCATAGTTTTTAAGATCTATGTAAGTAATGGACCTTTGTGAGAGAAAATAAATGAATTATTTATTTATTATTTATTTACATATGAAACAATTAAATTAGTTCTAAGAAACCACGGAGGTTTGTACTAAAACTAATAAGATTTTAATATAGGTAATTATGCTAGAATAGTCTAATTACAAAAAACAAAAGTTTAGTTTTTACATAAAGTGTTCTAGATTAAGGAGAAAAAACTTTTTTAATTTGATTTTGATATTTTTTTCCGAAATACTACAGTACCTAATTACCGTTCTATTAGTATTCATTACTTTGTTGCTAGTACTGGCTAGCTTGACTACATTGTCATATTTTATTTGGTTTTATATCATTAGTTCCTTCATCACTTAGGTATTTATAAGTAGGTAACCCTTACGGAAACAGGATTTGATTTGATTATCTTACCGTAGCCATTGTCGTAGCTAGTAAGTACTACGAAAATTCTTGCTAGTTCTACGAATATGAGGGAAACCTAACATTTGACCTAATTTCTGCTATAACCATTCCAACATTTTCAACTTGTGCTTTCTCGTAAAATGTAGTCTCTGTGTTCTGTGTAAGTTTGAATAAGTTTTATGTATTCCATGTTAGTGTTCTGTCTGTTTAAGTTCGAATAAGAATTTTATCTCTGCTCCTATGCAAAGGCTCTCAGCAAATCACTGCCTTATAACTTTGCTGCATGTAAACCTGCTGTTTATTTACAGCTGTGATCTCGAGGCTTTCAAGTATCTACCACTGCTGGTACCTACCATGGAAAGGAGTAATACCGTTAAGAGCTGCGCGCGCGCCGGACAGTGTATTAAGCTCTCTAGTGGCAACAACATGTCAAGCAGAATTTGACCTGATTAATTTTTTATCGTTATAATCTGAATTGATTGTTTAGATTTATCTTTCCAAAAGATAAAATTAATATTATTTTTTTTACAAGCCCTGTTGTATTTAAGTGCAATCCGGTCAAGTAATAAATAATTGAAATATTGCATATCTGTGTGATAAATTTAAAGTGACTTTCTAAACTAGTGGTTACATAAGTAAATATTATCTTCTGTTAAAAATTGTATATTAAGTACCTAGAATCTGTGATATTAATATAAATCGTATTCAAAAAAAATGGAGATACAAATTGATAGTGATGGAGTTCCCTTCGTTATGTGGGGTGAAAACAAAATCCAGTTGGAAACAAAGCCAGTCTCAGATAAAAAAACGATAGAGAAGGCTGCGGAGGAACTGCGAGAAACGCCAGAGGTGGCCAAGCAAGCGCTCGCGGAGTTGCGACAGCTTTTGAAAGGTAACAATATCGCTCCATTAGCCAATAGTTCAATGAACTGTAGCAATTTGATCGAGATTTCAAGAAATGTTTTGATGTAGGGGCCATAAACAGGTTCACGACCCCAGATTAGCACATAAGATAAGTTGAGGATGTCTGGGAGAGCAGTCAGAGTCAAATCCAAATCATCTAGTTTATCACCAAACAGGTTTTATACAGGTACCTTTGACTAATCTTCATGAGAGAGTAATTTATTCAATGAGATAGGTAGGTGTTTAGAATGTGTGCAATTTATAAATTGTAAATAATTTTTATGAAGATATTCTTAGCTTGTACCTACAAACCTACAATTTCACGCTAGAATTAAGCAGCGGAAACATTACCTATATGGCTTTAACAACCTGTTGTGATTGGTAATAATATAGGTACGTACCTGTCTAGTAACTAGTCGGTGCTTACCTAGTTGAGTTTAAAGAACTAGATTCTACTCACGTAAACACTAATGAAGCTAGTATATTTCGATACTTTTATGACATCCACAATCAACATCATGATTGCAAAAGCCACCGTTGTTCCAAATGTTTCTTCTATCAACGAAACAAAAACTTTCCATTATGATGTCCAAGCAATCCGAGTGTCTTTCTAATAAGTTTCTGTTGAAACTTAGGTATATTTTACTATGTTAGCGCAACTTTGCTCGCGTGGTATCATCATTTTTGATACTATTCCAGGCAACGATCTACTTGATACTCCCATTCCTAAGTTTAATTCAAATGTCTACTGTGTGAATTTCAATGTCTAGGCGTGATTGAAACAGGCTGAGAAAATACTATCATTTGTTATCTTGGCATCGGAAAGTATGAAACAAGGGTTGAAAATTGAAAATTTCTCTAATGCCCTACAAAAACCGTGAGACTTTAATCGTCGAATAGTAGTGTATAACATTGTGGCATTGATGATGTAATGAAACGACAACTCGTTATTTAATTTCATTGCACTAAGTAATTTTTAATTTCAGGTGAAACAGATCTCCACATCCCAGTTGATTGCGATGATTTCCTTATAAAGTTTTTGAGACCATGCAAGTTTTACGCTGAAAGTGCTTTCAAAAGGGTACGTAATTCGTCGTCGGTATGTTAATATGCACAATTGCACAGTCAAGATCATCTAGTCATGTGTGGGATCGTAACCGCGCAGCACGTAACTTTTTTACCATTTTATAAGGAAAGAAACGAAAGGCAAGCATATAAATCAGCTTTTTGCTCCTCATATGTTTTTATAAGACTTGTAGTTTATGGGTCTTGTTTTTAGTAAGTGAGATGAAAAAGCTCAACCTATAATGTTTGTATAGTTCCTATTAAAATCTGCATTTTTTTATATGGTAAATTTAAAAAAACATGTCAGTCATCCTGCCGCCCCGCTTTTAAAACGATTTTCAGTGATCAAATTAGTCTTACAGAAAATATGGATGACAATAGGTACATAAGACATTAGAAGGTATACTATTGGGATATCTGATTAACAAGTCTTCGTTTAATTCGGTTTTTCAATGACAAAGTCAAGGTAAAGGCACATGTTTGCTTTAATGTTTTTAAAGATAACGATAAAAGATAATTTATTTGCTCAAAACATTGTGTAGGTTACCTACATTTATTATTGTTATTTGGTTTATTTTGCTAATTTTTTTCTGCTGCAAGCTAGCAGAGTCCATGCTGGCATAGTGTAGATACCTACTTAGTTCCTTCATAATAGCGGTCATTCATATTCACAAGAATACGCGAAACAAAAATCCTAGAATTATATTCGCGAATGCATTGCATAGGTAGGTACAAAGCGCGAAGATTTGTTGAAACATATTGATTGAAACATAATTTACAGATACAATTATACTACAAGTTCAGAAGTTCCCATGCTGAGTACTGCCGCGACCTCCTCCCGTCAGCCACCAAGACCACCTTCGAGCACTCCGTGGTTTCCATCTTGTCTCCGAGGGATCAGCATGGGAGACGCATACTACTCGTAGAAGCTGGAGGTAAGTAACCTATTTAGATGATAGACCCTTAAAAATAGCATAAATCGGAAAATTATTCTTGTCGATAGATATAACTTTCTTACGAAAACATACGAACTTGATCCCTCTCTTGTCTGGCGGAGAGTGCTGACTGACTCTGCTACTCAGTTTTTTAAACTTTTGCAGTAGTCAACGTTTCCCTACTGTATTTTTTACTTGCATGTTCCTGCTTTTGTTCCAAATAAAATATTTTATGATTGATGATTTGATTTATAAGAATAAGAATAATAAAGTTTTATTTTCTCCACATCATATACAACAGTTACAATAGGTATTTAAATCTACATAATTTTATATGGGTGAAATACGGCTACCCCTCAGCATTTGCTCAAACATCTCGAGAGTGTAGGAGCGCTGGTTTTCAGTGGCGCATTTGATTCTCTCTTGTTTATTTCTATTTGCTGACACCAGCATTTCAAATTGCAAAATATCTCCCTGGCAATAGAATGTTAATATAGCTTTTGCAAACCGTGGGCATGTGTTATGCATGTATATGTATTTGGACATGCTTCCTTCCCCCTTAGGTGTCTTCAAATAGATCTTGAGTGTTTGGGTAATACCATACAATACAGTCATGATCGTATGGTCCTTATTGTTGTAGTGGACAAACCTTATTTTGTAGTGGTAGCAGTGCAACCTCTAAAACTAAGTTTAGTTTTAGAGGTTGCACTGCTAACACATCATACTCTTTTGTTTGGATTTATTACTTTACCATTATAATGTTAGGGATGTATGTAATATATTACATCCCTAACATTTTAATGTAACAATAAAAAAATATACAATTATAATACAATTGCAAATGCTATTGATTAAGCGGATTCGATAATAACTTAAGGTGCATTTACACGACACGGTATAAGCACGTACGATTTAGCATCGCATGCCAATTTTCCCGTGTAAATGCTCACCGCACGCTAAATGTCTTAAAAAGTGCGACGGTCATCGGGTCTAAGTTACTTAGTTACCTAGTCGCACGGTGAGCGCGCCGGCGGCTAAGTCTGCGGCGAGTAGGGTTACCATACGGAAAATTTAAAATGCGGACAAAGACCAGAGAAAAAAATCAATTTCAATGGAAAAGTCGCGTGTGTTGTTGGTACCACGTAAGTGAAGCCACGTGCGTTCCGCAAGCTCACATACCTAAATGTACGTATAGGTACACGTTGATATTTTTATCTTAATAATAATAATCGTCCTGTTGTGGGTGAATTTGATTATTTTTCTACTTAAAAAAAGCATCTTAAACATATTTTGTATCTTATTATCTTAGAAAAATCCTGATAATTCTAAAATAAAACGACATGTCTGGAGAAATTTTAACGTATGGTCACTGTAAAGTAGGCGGAACCTGGCCACAGATTACAGAGAGTACCAGTCATAGTTACCTAGTCATGCGTTTTAGCGTACGGTATAACGAGACTATACGATATAATGTTGTATGAACCTTTTTAAAATTTCGGCGTGCAAATCAAGTACTCTCTGGTGTAGTGGTCTTGTCCGCCGGTTCTCAATATGAGATGTGCCGGTTCGATACCATTAGAAAATTATTTTAATTTTGCTTTTTTTTTTTTTTGCTTTACTATTTTGTATTTTTTTTATGTTGATTGCGAAAAAAGAAAATAAAATTTAAATTCAAGGTCCAAAAAGAGGTACTTACACTACTTGCCTAGAATAATTTTCCTTTTTTTTTTCTTCACTAGTTTGTAATTTTTTATGTGAATGACGAAAAAAGCAAATAAAATCAAATTTCAAGGTCTAAAAAGAGGTACTTACACTACTTGCCTAGATGGTAATTTTATCAATTTTAACCTGACTATCATAGGACAACGTACCTACATACCTACCATTCCATGATACCTACGTACATACCTACATGGTATGGTTCCTATGACACCTACCTATCTAATGGTAGGTTTACCTAATGATGCTCATACCTAACAGAAAAAAGTGAAGCAAAAACTAAAAGAAACTGGTTCACGACTTCCAAGGCACGGTAGACATTTTTTTCAGATCGTCACACAAGATCCTTTCAACACTTTAAAGTTGTCAAAGGGGTAGGTAAATCAGATAGGCTTCCAAAATTAATAAAAAGTAGGTAGGTACTTGGGTAAGTAAGTTCGTATGAGTACTACATAGGTAGGTAGGTACCTACTCGTACCTCCGTGGCTAAGTATGTAACTAAATAAGTAGGTAGCATCTACCTATTTGGTTACATTTTTTTTTTTTTTTTTTTTTAAGACATTTTCACACAGCATCATCTAGCCCCAAACTAAGCAAAGCTTGCGTACTATGGGAACCAGATAACTGATATACTACTTATATACTTTTTGTTTGTAAATACATACATATTATACATAGAAACACCCAGACCCGAGACAAATATCTGTAGGTCATACAAACATTTGTCCCACGGCGGGGATCGAACCCGCAACCTTCTGCGTCGCAGGCATACACATAACATATATATTACACATAATATTGTACTTACACACGTATAGGCACAGATCATATTATGCTGTGCCTACCTACAGCACCCTACAGTTAAAACTGAGGAGTTGGCCACACTGCCTGTGGCTGTGTATCTAACTATAGAAGTCTAGAGAAACGACAGAGAGTTGCTTCATTAATGTGTTTCTAAATAGGCAGGTACTTATCTACTGGGAAATTTTGCGAAATTGTGAATAAGTAGGTACCTACCTACTAGCTACTAGTATACTTACCTTACCTATAAATGTATAACCTACCTACCTACCTAGAAGCCGTGTTGGTCGAATGGAGTTGTGCCTCGACTTTCAATCCGAAGGTCGTGGGTTCGAATCCCGGCCGTGCATCACTGGATTTTTCGTTTCGAAAAATTTATATGCGTTTATACCTGAGTACCTAGGTACCTACCAACAGGAATACTCTACGTAGGTACCTATTTTGGTACCATACTACCAATGTTGGTAGGTACCTAAATAAATACTTACACGTACCTAAGTAGGTAGATAGACGAGAATATGTACTTAGGTATGCTACCCGGGTAGGTAGGTACCTGCATACTTCTAAGTAGAGTTGAGAACCGTGTTAGCCTAGTGAGATGTACCTACGTACCCTCATCAACCTACCTCCGAAGGCTGCGAGTTCGAATCCCAGACGCGCAGATATGTAAATTTATACCTAGGTAGGTACAAACTTTCCTAACTGTGAAGATTTTATTCTATAAAAATTTGTAGGTAACTTCACGAATGTCAAGATCCGTTGGAAGAACTGTACCTGTCTCAGCTTCCTTAGCATCATAGTAGCGAATTGTCTAGGTACCTACCGGAGAATAGATAAAAATGACAGTAATAATGACACTGTGAATGACACACACCACAGAACTATAGTTCTGTGACACTCACTAATGCGTAGTTCGGACTAGTCTTGTATTTTAGTCGAGTAGCGAGTAACTTATTACCAAAACGTGTCCGAACAAAAAAGTAATTATCTAAGTACTACCTACCTACCTACCACATTGTTGGGATGGTAGGTACCTACCTAGTAGGTAGGTAGTTATGTGATATAGCTTTATGATAGTACCTAGGTAGGACCGACCTACCTGAGTACCTACCAACAGGACTAAACCTTTTAAAATACTCTACGTAGGTACCTATTTTGGTACCATACTACCAATGTAGGTAGGTACCTAAATAAATACTTACACGTACCTAAGTAGGTAGATAGATGAGAATATGTACCTAGGTATGCTACCCGGGTAGGTAGGTACCTATGTACATACTTCTAAGTAGTGTTGAGAACCGTGTTACCCTAGTGAGATGTACCTACGTACCCTCATCAACCTACATCCGAAGGCTGCGAGTTCGAATCCCAGACGCGCAGATATGTAAATTTATACCTAAGTAGGTACAAACTTACCTATCTGTGTGAAGATTTTATTCTATAAAAAATTGTAGGTAGATAGATAGGTACATAATATTATGATACGTAGGTAGGTACCTACTACATTAGGTACCTACTGTTCGCCCAACGAGTCTAAGCATTCGTGAAGTTAGCCGTTTGTCTGCGCAGCAACCGCTTTTTCATACAAAATTGTGTTCTACGCAGACAAACGCTAACTTCACGAATGCCTAGATCCGTTGGGCGAACTGTACTAGAGCACTATGTCAGACAACCTTTTCTACTTGAGACACGCTCATATTTTGAGTTAATTTTGGGTTAAAATGGGTTTTGCGCAGCTGCTTCAGAGAGCTGCAGAACGATTGTGCGTATTTTACTTACTTGTTTATTTGTATTTTATTATATTATATCTACCATCCCAATTCCATTATAATAAGATCACACATTTTAATATAGAGTCCGTCAGTGACTTAATTAAAGCGTATTAAGTACCTTACCTACCTAATAATTAGGTACCTATTACAGATTTGTTTTATTTTGATACTTCGATCAAGTTTCGATAGGTAAATCATGTAGGTAGGTACTTTATTTGTAAAACAGAAGAATTATATCAGGAGTTGCTAAATACAATGTAGGTAGCAGGATCTACCTACTACGAACGGCCTAAGCAAACACACGGGGCGCGCGCACAAGGGCGGGCGGCGCGTCCGCCACGCTTGCCTTCTTGGCACTAGTCGGATTGGTCGGAACTCTGAACACACTGAAAGGTAGGTAGGTACTAAATTTTCAACACGTTATTTGTTTTAAGGTTAGGTTATATGAGGTACCTACCTAGGTAGGTAGGTACTCTAGGTAAATACAATACGTTCAACGGATCTAGGCATTCGTAAAGTTAGTCTGCGCAGTGACCGCTTTTTTACAGTGAGATCTATTGAATTCTATGCTTTTGCGCATCGAAACGACTACATGGATGTGTATGTGAATGGTACTCTATCCTGATTACAAAAGTCAAAAGTGCCATGTAATGTGCATCGAGCGGCGAGTGGTCGCCGAGTCTGCGCGTGTTCAGATCCACCGAGCGAGCGAGCAAGACAGTGCGGAGAAGCGGATAGGTAGGTAGGTACATAAGTACCTACCTACCTATCCAGTGAGATAATGAGGTACTTACCTATAATAGTTTATACTATTATAGTAGGTAGGTACCTACTTATTAACAATTTCACAAAATGTCCCAGTAGGTAAGTACCTACCTATTTAGAAACACATTGATGAAGCAACTCTCTGTCGTTTCTCTAGACTTCTAGAGCTAGATACAAAGCCACAGCCAGTGTAGCCAACTCCTCAGTTTTAACTGTAGGGTGCTGTAAAGTAGGTAGATCCACAGCAAAACCTATTATATCAAACGATCTGAAAAAAATGTCTACCGTGCCCTGGACTGGAAGTCGTGAACCACTTTCTTTTAGTTTTTGCTTCACTTTTTTCTGTTACGTATGAGTATCATTAGGTAAACCTACCATTAGATAGGTAGGTGTCATAGGATCCATACCATGTAGGTATGTACATACGTAGGTATGTAGGTACGTTGTCCTATGATAGTCAGCTTAAAATTGATAAAATTACCATCTAAGCAAGAAAGTAGTGTAAGTAGTTAAATACCTCTTTTTGGACCTTGAAATTTGATTTTATTTTCTTTTTTCGCCATTAACATAAAAAAATTACAAACTAGTAAAGCAAAAAAAAAAAAAGGAAAATGATTCTAGGCATGTAGTGCAAGTACCTTTTTTTAACCGACTTCAAAAAAAGGAGGAGGTTATATGTTCGGCTGTATGTATGTTTTTTTTTTATGTATGTTCACCGATATTTCCGTCAGTTGTGGACCGATTTCCAAAATTTTTTTTTTGTTTGAAAGGGTATACTCTTATAGTGGTCCCATATAAATTTTATTCCTGAGGGATTAATAGTTTTCCCGTAAAACTAAAACAATCACTGAACTTTAAGAAAATTGTGGCCCGATTTCCAAAATTTTTTTTTGTTAGAAAGAGGTATACTCTCAAGGTGGCGCCATATATTTTTTTTCCTGAGGGATTAATAGTTTTCCCGTAAAACTAAAACAATCACTGAACTTTAAGAAAATTGTGGACCGATTTCCAAAATTTTTTTTGTTAGAAAGTGTAAAGGACACACTCTCAAGGTGGCGCCATATATTTTTTTTCCTGAGGGATTGACAGTTTTCCCGTAACATTCAAAAAACCTCATTCTCACTACACAACACACCCTGACTCACAATCTGAGTCAAACATTAAATAGTTTGAAAGGGTATTACACCCGAGGTAGTCCAAAATATTTTCTTTTCCTTATGGATTGATAGTTTTCCCCCTTGCTGAACTCCGGTCTGCCCATGCTGACTTCTCTTATCCTTTCCTACTTAAGCTACGATAAGCAAAGTCTTAATGTACTCGTAGTTTACTATATTATTTACACATACACTTTTATTTACACAGTATTTATTTACTTACACTAAAAAGTGAAAAATAAAACATTTTTGAAAAAAAAAATTGAACCGACTTCACAGAACACAAACAGAAGAACCTTCTACACACTAAAAAGAGAAAAATAAGAATATAATTTGAAGTCGGTGCCAAGTGAATACGATTAAGTACCTATCAAAAAAAGAAATCGAGCGATAGCGTACCAGGATACAATTTTGCACCCAAGTTCTTTTGAATTTCTTAGATGTAAATGAATAGTTGGCACCGACTTCAAATTATATTCTTATTTTTCTCTTTTTAGTGTGTAGAAGGTTCTTCTGTTTGTGTTCTGTGAAGTCGGTTCAATTTTTTTTTTCAAAAATGTTTTATTGTACCTTGAATTTAAATTTTATTTTCTTTTTTCGCAATCAACATAAAAAAAATACAAAATAGTAAAGCAAAAAAAAAAAGCAAAATTAAAATAATTTTCTAATGGTATCGAACCGGCACATCTCATATTGAGAACCGGCGGACAAGACCACTACACCAGAGTGTACTTGATTTGCACGCCGAAATTTTAAAAAGGTTCATACAACATTATATCGTATAGTCTCGTTATACCGTACGCTAAAACGCATGACTAGGTAACTATGACTGGTACTCTCTGTAATCTGTGGCCAGGTTCCGCCTACTTTACAGTGACCATACGTTAAAATTTCTCCAGACATGTCGCTTTATTTTAGAATTATCAGGATTTTTCTAAGATAATAAGATACAAAATATGTTTAAGATTCTTTTTTTAAGTAGAAAAATAATCAAATTCACCTACAACAGGACGATTATTATTATTAAGATAAAAATATCAACGTGTACCTATACGTACATTTAGGTATGTGAGCTTGCGGAACGCACGTGGCTTCACTTACGTGTTACCAACATAGACCTTGTCATAGGAGAAATTCTGAGCCCACGCATACGCCCACGCCCACGCCCACGCCCACGCCCACGAAAACGCCCACGCACTCGCGACTTTTCCATTGAAATAGATTTTTTGTTTAATATTTTCCGTATGGTAACCCTACTCGCCGCAGTGTTAGCCACCCGGCGCGCTCACCGTGCGACTAAGTAACCTAGTCATACGGTATACCGTGTCGTGTAAATGCGCTAACTCTAACTGGAGACCGTACGCTGAATGGACTTAGCTTAGCAAAACGTGCGTCATACCGTATCGTCTAAATGCACCTTTACCCAACTTAACTGAGTTAGAAGACAATAAAATTGCTGGTTGCATCAGAAATGTAGATATTACATATTACTTAAACTCGATTGATCATTAAACGGATTGCAATTTACCTTGATCTAAGAGTGCTGCTTGGTTTTCCAATTATTTTGATATACCTACGCAGTAAAATAAAAATACTTACCTAGAGGTCATTACTCTATGGGTTTATTTCCAGCACAATTAAGTTTTCCTTCAGTTTTAATTTTGACGATGTCGATGACCGACGTTTCGGTTGCTTTAAAAGCTGTAGGTACTTAACCTTTTCAAAAGATTTTTGTTCAATTAGGGTGTTTTGGAGATGCCGCTCGTGGACTTTGTTTCGTTTTATGCTATTTGGCAAGTAGTATCGTCTTAGACTACAAGTACAGGGAAAAATCTGAAAACCGTATATTTTTAGCTAAATTACATAAAAACAGGGCCTAATGCAAGGAATGGGGGTCGAAATTTTGAAGCGAGTTAACTGTGTCATGTGGGGTATCGTATGAAAGGGCTTCATTAGCACAAGCTTAAACAGATTTTTAATCATTTTTATGGTGTATTTCAATAAATGACGAAAAATATAAAATAAAATCCCTTCTCATATTGTGGAACTTTGGTGTATGTAGACAGTTATACGTACCTACTTAGTCCTTTGTACGGAACCCTCGGTGGGCGAGTCCGACTCGCACTTGTCCGGTTTTTATTTAAATTCTCATTTACATACTTTCCCAAGATCAATTTAATATTTTATCTTGAATGATAGGATATTTCCACTTGTCCTTTGTTCAACTAGCAGCATGTTGTAAGAAGTAGGTACCTACTTAACAATTATGTAGATAACTTTGTAATGCATTTGTCTTTGAAGCTAATTGTCAATGAGCACGATCGTTATGGCAAAGGCAACTCTTGATAATGATAACTTCGTATGCTCAGTAATTTAATTCAAACAATTTTGGTCTCTTTTCTGATTGTGTCAAAGTTTAAATTCCCTCGGTACCTACAGCAGACGGGAGCTAATTGGAGCGTATCAATAAACGTGATCTCAGTAGAATTCCATGAGTTGGCACTAATATTGTATAGTCTGTTGTCTGAGCAATGTCTTTTCACTATAAAACTGGTCTTATTCAGGCTTATATGAATAGTGGTTCTGTCTGCTCTAATAGATGATATTTCACTTGCTTAGAAAGTCAGTTTTAGCTGCAGACTGCGGAGAATGTTGACTAGTCTATAATGTAGGACATATTGCTGCTTATTACATAAACGTTAAACCTTAGTTGAACCCCATGTTGACAGATGTCAAAACAAAACTGTTACCACAAAAAAGCGTTCTATGTACCTACGAGTATTTAAAGATCGTTTTTCTAGGGACAGTTTTTTAGTTAGACTTGGTCTAAACTCGGCTCATTTTCTTGTAGTAAGCCTCATTCGGTTTCATTTCGACACTTTCCTCTTACATAACATAAACCAACTATTTAAGATTTATGATTCGATAGCAAGCAAGTCAAGGCCATTATTATGAAAATTTCGAGAACGTCACATCTCATTCACACTCAGAGAAAGACACATCTTATTCCATAACACAAACCTATATATGATAATAAAAATCTTTACGTCCATTCCCACACAAAATTGTTCGACGTTTGCACGGTGAACGAATAAAACGTACTCGTAAGTAATACAAGCACAAGTCAGCGCAATTGTAACAGTTCTCCGTTTAAAATTTTTGAAGGCATATCAAAAAACGAGTTCTACATTTTTCAGAACGATGGAACCCTCGTGAGGTTCCCCTGACGGACGTGTTCCGCGGGACCCAGATGGGCCTCGAAGGTGCTATCAAAGAGCCCGAGACTCAGGTGAACGGCGTTATCGCTATCTTCGATATGAAGGGTCTATCCTTTAGCCACGTCATGCAGTTCACCCCGTCTTACGCCAAGATGGTTATTGAATGGATTCAGGTAAATTACTGTTAGTACTCTCAAACGGTGAAGGAAAACATCATGTTTAAGAACCTAAAAAGATCTAAAACATGTGTCAAGTGCACGAAAGGAGCCTCTTTGAGGCGCACTTAAATATAATACGATTGATTGGACGCTTTTAGTTGCTGTTTAGAGAGAATTTGGTTGTATGTTTGAGGGTAACCCCCGAAGCCTACACCTAAGTAGAAACGTATACTTACCTTGAAGAAACAGCTGGCGCGAATAAGTTAGGTAAATATTTGAGAAGATAAAAATGTACTTATACATAACTTCCCACACATACAAAATTCCAGTGTCATTATTATTTTTTCTTGTTTTGTTTCATAATAAAAGAAAGTTCCTCCTCCACTACCTCCAACACTATCAGTTGTCCGGAATTGTTAGGTCCTCCCATCTTTACTCCTGTAGTTGGAACCAACTATAGGCAAAACGCTTATTTGTGGAGAGCGAGCGATAATTTCAATAAGTTGTGTAAGCACTTTGATTTGGACCTGTTCTGCTCAAGTGTCAGGTCTGCTAGACAACAAATTAGCAGTGAGTTCTTTTTGTAGTACAAATTAATGTAGACATAATTTTTATATTTGTGTTACATACCTTCATTTACCTAATTTGTTATCACGAGTTATCATGAGTGTAGTATCAAGTATGCAAGTAGTTTAGGTTGTTTAGTTTTCGTTTTCTTTAAGTGGTTGTGTTATTATTAGTTTTTTCTTTTTGTATTTCTCTGTTGTATGTACCTATTCCAAATTTTAGTTAACTTTCATTCTACCTTTCTTACGCTAAGCTACCTCTAAACGTGAGAACCTATAATTGGCTTTCTATTTATATAAATTCACCTAATTAAGTTAATTTAGCTGTTGGTTTTCCTAATAATAATAAATAAATAAATAAATAAAGCTGAAAGCTTGAAAGTATGATTAGATTCACCCCCAGACGGCCAAGAAACGTTCTTGGCGATCCAGATGACGCTATCACTCTCGCCAATGGTGAAGTGATACCGTCATCTAGTGATGATAGATAGGTAGGTAAATTCTCTCCGGCAACAGCCCAAGCCGAGGTTCGTACCTATTAGAGGTGCCCTTGCGCATGTTGTCGTAACTTCTCTCTAGGCGTCTCGGCACCTTCAGTGCCCGCCATAGTCCGGTAACACTAAAACGGCCTCATAGGCCATATTAGGCCCTCCGAAATAAGGTATGATTAGATGTTACCTGAAATAGCATATATGCTATTAAAAAATGTTGGTACCACGCGGGCGAAGCCGCGCTGTAGCTAGTATTTAATAATGATGAAGTTATTTTACTCTATTTTCTAGGACTGCGTGCCAATCCGCCTAAAAGCCGTCCACATCATAAACCAGCCATACATCTTCAACATGCTGTTTGCTCTCTTCAAGCCGTTTATGAAGGAGAAGCTTCGATCCCGAATCCACTTCCACGGGTACAATAAAGAGAGTTGGTTGGCGCATATCGACGCTAAGGCCCTAAGAAAACGGCACGGCGGCTTGCTGCCCGAACCAGAGATACCTGGAGATATTCTGTGGAAGATGCTGTGTTATTACGAAGAAGGTTTCAAATGTGAGTATAGTTTTAACACGTCCGTACTGATACGATACCAACGGGATCCTATTAGCATCCGCTGACTATAGGACATAGGCTTCGAATTGTGTTTAGCCTACTATGACCGCCTATATCGACCTCTATGAAACACATAATACAAATCTTAATAGTTGAAGAAAGTTGTTTCTGTCGTTCTGTCGCACATTGCGTTTGACTTGCCCTTCACAAAGACTACGCTTTCATATCGGTGTTGTGGTTTCGTACAGCTTATGAACTGCGGTGATCCCACTTTGCTCACACTATTATCTGAAAACTATAATCGGTATAGGAACTATCTCTTACATTAGAGCAACAGGTTAACTATGTTTAATGCTATTTAATTTTTATTTTTCAGCGGCTAACTCATACGGTTATACAAAATCCGTCAAGTGAAATGTATGCAGAATAATATCGGTATTTAAGAATAAGCGAAGAAAGTATTAAAATTTCATGAGTACTTATTCTACAAAAAATTGTATTCCATATTAGGTACTTTTAAGATTTGCCTAAGCATTTATTTAATACAATTGTGATGAAAAAATATAGAATTAGGGATAGTCTACTAAGTTAATATTATTTTTAGATTTTGTTAGGTACCTTAGGTAATGCTGCTCAGTTTTTAAGCTAGAATTATATGGTAAGGGTACAAGTTTTTCAAATAAAAAATATTAATATATGTATTTAGTTTTATTAAATACACCCATGGTACAAATCTTAACACGAAAACATTTAGGTATATTTTCAACATTATGATTTAATGTGCGCATTTTCAAGCAATAGATACTATCAGACCTGCTCCGCCTCTCAAAAGCTTATGTATAAAGAAACATATCTATAAATAATTATAAAAAAATCATTTTTTAAGCCATATAAATATGAGAAAAAGGTTTAAATATTTTTGGGCCCCAATTACATTAAAAACACCATATTTCAATATACTAACAAAACACTTAATTTTGTTTAACTATACAGATACCTAATAAATAGCAAGAAGATCAATAAACCAAAAAAATAAATACATTGACAGTAAGATAAACTCTAACAGCTTTTATACAAAAAATACTTTGCTATGTCATGGTTGATTGAATCCGTTATAAGTTATGTTATATTATAAGTGATGTAGTTAATTATTATCACAGACCTTTCAACGAGATTATTATTATAAAAAAAATACACCTTAACTGATTCGGAAGGGGCATACAATATTTTAACCGAACTTTAAAACTCCGTCACCAGAGTTGTCCACTAACTTAGTATTTTTTTAAACACGATTTTATTACTTATTACAATTTATAAACTTTGAGAAAACAGTAGGTTCTCATTTTGCGACCTTTCTACTTCATTTCACGACTACAAAAAAAAACGAATTTCGATTCCTAATAACACCTTCATGTAGGCACATAACATTTAACCTACGTTCCACCTATATTATAATGTTAAACTTAAGTTTCTGGAATGATTAGAAAGTTGTTTCTAGTGATCCATACTAATATACTAATAATATTATAAATGTGAAAGTAACTCTGTCTGTCTGTCTGTTTGTTACGCTTTCACGCCCAAACCGCTGAACAGATTAAGCTGAAATTTGGCATAGTTAAAGGTTGCATCCCAGGGAAGGACATAGGCTACTTTTTATCCCGAAAAAATTTAAAAAATCTCGAGGGACCGCGGGTAACACCGCGGGAGCGCAGCTAGTGAAATATAATTTCAAGTATGAATTGGTGGCACAAGACCGCCAGGAGTGGCGTGAAAGAGAAGAGGCCTATACCCAACAGTGTGTGCTACCGGCTGGATAGATAGATAGATGAATTGGTGAAATTTTAAATATTGGTGTTGAGATTATTATACTATTATTACCAAAGATAATAAAACGTTGGTACAAGTGGTTGGCAGGCAGCACTAGACCTTTGAACTAAAATAAAATGCTAGATTTGAACTAGGACCTTAAAACGACATCGAAAACCTATTTACATTTTATCATTAGTACTTATTAAAATTTACAATAATATAACTCATAGGCATTTTCGTATCACGATAGACTTATTCAGTATCACATAGTGTATTCACCCTTAAAATATTAATCACTTCTTCTTGTAGCCGTACGAATTGATAGCTGAAACAAGGGAAAACATTATTTAAAAACAAACAAATATAATCCCCGAGTCGCAGGAGACATTCGCTCATGTACAGATCCTTTGAAGATTAATATGGGTTACAAAGGTAGTCAAGAGTTTTTTTTTAATTTTCTTAAGACCAAAAACGAAAAAAAAGTACGTGAGTGTCGTGGAACACTCGGTGTGAACGAAGCAAAGAGTACTTTTCTATACTGGGAATTTCAATTTCAAATTCAAATCAAACGCTATTCCGTACTAACAATGTAATAATCTATGGACTTTTTGCGGCTGTGCACTTCGCACTGTGACGATGTCGTGACGATAAAATGGAACGAAATTTTTCTTCCAGCCCAAGCCTGTTTTTCTTCGATACCGTCCGAAAAGAAAATTCGTTCCAAAAGGGTTTAGAAAACAGCAGTAACACGCTCAGATTTGATATTGAACACTACCCCACACTACCTACTTTTGTTTTTGTTATGTATTTATTTTTATTTATTTCAACCTTTGCTTATTTGTTATTAAATATTTATGTAAGTACCGAATATTACAATTAAACCACCTTCACTTAACTTTTGTATTTACTTTTTACTTGGCAAGCATTATATTTTATTTAGTTTATGGAACACAAACACTTCACATAAATATCCTCACAGGGTCTATTGGCTGACCGATGGTTTTCGATAGAATACCAGCGCCTCGCTACCTCGCTGTGGCAAGGCATTATGCTGAGTCGAAGCCCTTTTGCTGCTGTACCACACATACATGACAGGCTTTTTGTTTTTACTTGTATTCTCTTTTTTTGTTTTCATTTTGTTACTGTATTTTGTGTGTGCTTGAGTGGCAAATAAATAAATGTCTATGTCTATGTCTATGTCTACCCCATGAAAAACGTTACCTAAATTAAAATTGCAAAATCTGCCTGAAATACAGCCTACAACAGCCTTCATGGTCGTTCACCATGAAGGCTGTTGTAGGCTGTAAATTGGACACAAATGAAATAATTATTCCGTCAAAATACATCGAGGTATCTCAGAAATGTAACATTTGCTTACCCGCGAATTCCTGGTCACACATGAGCAGTAGTTCCAGCCATTGCGCCCCAGTGACATTAGGTATAGACACGGTTCCACCATACGACTCCGGCAGGCACTTCGGACTGATGTGTTTGTGAAGTGTGTCTCTATCATTGCCCATGAAAATGATGCGGGAACGAAGCTTCTCTTTCAAGAACGGCTTGAAGAGTGTGAACACCATGTTGAAGATGTAGGGCTGGTTGATGATGTATAGGCCTTTGATGCGGAGAGGAATGCAGTCCTGGAATAGGAGAATAAATCTATAATTGAATAGGTACATCTAAATATTTACATTTTACAATAATTATACAAAATACAAGAATCAGTCAAGCTATCCAAGGATCGTTAAAAATGATCCATAGATAGCTTAACTGATCCAGGTCACTGCCACATCGTGTCCAAAATATTGGCAAAATTACCACGATGAATGGCAGTAGGTAAACCACTAGCAGAGTTTTCTGACTATTCAGCCTAGGGTTATTTGTGTCTTTTAGACATGGAACTTAAAAAAAAACTTGAGTCAGGAGGCAACCTATGCCTACACTTAACGGGACGCTGCAGTGCCTGGGACATTGTTGGAGATGGAATAGGCTTGCCCAGCACCTAAACCATCCTCTCAGATTAATCAGCCTGGTCCACAGGAAAAACAACGTCAATACGTGTCGAGCTGACTAAGCTGCGGGTTTCCTCACGATGTTTTCCTTCACCGTTAAGAGCTCGTGTTAGAGCGCATATAAATTTTAAGAAACGAAAAATCCATTGAAGCACGGCCGGGATTCGAACCCACGACCTTCGGATTAAAAGTCGAGGTTCAACCCTATTCGACCAACACGGCTTGACATGCAACAGTCCTATGATAATTCATGACGTCTTTCGTATTGAACTCACCTGTAGCCAATCAACGATTCTCTTAGCGAAAGGTGGTGTGAATTGCATGACCTGTTGCATGGACAGTCCATCCATATCGAAGATGACCACAGCGCCGCAGATCTGAGACTCCGGCTCCAACATAGCAGCTTCCAGGAACAGCACGCAGCCTTTAAAGACCTCATCGAGAGAACATTTGTTGTGCTTCCATTTCTCTGTGAAAAGTAAGTTGATGTTATTCTTGGAAAGGGAAATAATTTGCGTCATGTCGTTCAACAACCTTTGTATTTTCCAGTTTAAAAGGGTTTTCAAAGCATGAGGTAATTTTGTTTCAGTAGGTACCTAAGCAAAGAATTTCCCAGTTGTGATGATTAGATAAGTTTTTTGATGGCATTTTTTTTGTGAAATCAATTTGCGTCATATCATATACCAAGTATCTAATATTTATTATGAAATAGCATTAAATAACAAATTACAGTTAATGTAGTCATGTACCAGACTGTCCATACAATACGGTAGTAATTTAGTCGTCGTCGTTATTGTATCCTAACATTTAATTTGGATAATTTTTATGTCACGGTCGCGTGCACTAAAACTTCCATTACACACCAACAAAAAAAATTGTTTGTATGAAATCCTAAAATATCAATTTTAATGTTATCTGATGGCTTGTGTTGAAATGAACACTCACAACCACATAATGTAGATGCTTTTTGTCTGTGACTTTTATTGCTGTCAAGACAAAAACTTACCTGCCAATTAAAATGCTGAACCAAAGCTAAGGTAATAACCGAAGCGATTATTAGCATACTGATACTATAAAAGTTAGCACGCATCACTAAGGTTTTCATAAGTATTTCTGACAGGTTTATTCCCATCTGTCACACCCTGCTCTATCCTAGAGAGATACCTACCTAAACAATTCGATCTGTTCTCCTTGCCTGCTTAATCACGATGATGAACCATAGGTATAAGTACCCCTCGTTACTTACTTCCCAACTCTAGTACGAGAACTCGCCGTCCGTGCTGGTCTCTGGTCGGCAGCACCGTCAGCACATTCTGGTTGAAGACATTAGTCTCCTTGCTCGGCACCAGGCCTTCATAGTGCTTATGATGCTTCACCTTGAACCCGTAGTAACGTTTGATCTGGAAAATAAAAAAAACATCACGACTGTATCCCCAAGCAAAGTAGACATTCTCTTCAGACCAAGGTCACTTAAGGTGTCTATTGATTTAGAGACACATCCAAATTAAAATTTTTAGCATGTAGCAGAAATTAGCATCGGATGAATACATTCGGAGATTACCTTCGACAAACTTTACCTCAATGTATGTTTATTCAGAATAAAATGACATCAACAGTAATTTATATGAATCATAAACAGTAATGAACCAACATTTAGATGTTAAAAGGTAAAACTGCAAAAGTTGAAAACTTTGAAGTAGGCAGTCTCTAATCTAACTTAATCAGAACTGGAGTTCCGACTAAAATACATACATACATAAAATCACGCCTCTTTCCCGAAGGGGTAGGCAGAGACCACGGACCACTTGCTACAATTCTGACACACAACTTTCGCCTCATTCACTTACCTACTAAAACATTTGTAAAATTTATGTAGATACAAAATTATTAAAGGGTAGAAAGTCTAACCAGATCATAAGCGCTGTCGGGGTAGAATTTGCAAGGCCTCAAGAAACGCACTAGCCACGCCTCGCTCTCCAACGGCACGTGCAGATCTGGATCCTCTGAAACATAAAAACAGTTGATTGCGTAATTTAAAAATCAAAATGTTCTGTTGTGGTTGAATTTGATGATACCTCGCTAGGTAGTAAATTATTTCCGGCTCAGAGATGATTCAATTTTCCTAATCAATTTAAACAACTTGAGAAGGAGATGACTGGCAGTGGTGATATGAATATTCCGGCATATTGTTAAAAAATAGTACCTACCTATAGGCCTGAAATATTGAGAATACTTATTAGAAGGGATTATTTTGGTTATTAAAGAGACTCAATAATTCAAGGCCTCCTTACAAAGTCGTAAAAAAACTGTTACTTTCCAAACCTTGCACGTTTACCGCACGGTCTCCATCTCATGGAAAATAAATAAAGATTATTTGTTGTTTTTTTGTTCTGAACTAAACTAAACCTAAACCTACTGAGGTATGTACCTAGATTAAACTTTAGCTCTTTATGATCTTATTCCATTGCACCAAGTTTGACCTTACATTGTTAAATGAATTAAGTTTATAATAACATTCGTAGTAAATTGTTTTAATTCACGTGTACCTACGTAACTAATTGTTCAGGAATCTAGGTTTTCAGTGAGCACGTTATGAACTAGCAGAGATATTTTACATAACTACCTGCCTAAGTGCCTAGTTGTTAATTTTTATTTTTCTTTAATATACTTACAAACCAACATAAGTACCTACAATACAATTTTATTTCAGGTAGATCTTAAATATAATTAATTAATTATATGGGCTAGGTTTAGGTAAAGCCTGGGTTGCAAAACTTCTTTTATGAAATCAGTTTCTGGGGGGTTATTCGCGTTCGTTTTTTCATTTCCTACTACGGTAAGAAGCATCCGAATATTCATCGAACGATGTAGCTCGTAAGCTACATTGTATTCAGTCGATAAGATCAACGTTAAAACACGGTCCTAACCTAGGACCAAATATTCCAAACCGAAAAATTGGCCATTGAAGAAAAAATGGCCGGAAATTGTAGTAAGAGACATCCGAATATTCATCGAACGAATGAGAATAAGAACGCGAATACGGCGATGGTTATTACTTATGTCATGATGGCTCATACATTATTTAGAACACCTTGGTTGTAAAGGTTCATTTGTATAATAAACAATACTTCACTCAGTAAGTACCAATATTCTGTAAGATAAACTCCACAAATTACACAAGAGTGAGAGATATTTAGGGGGAGGTGGGGAGCATTGATACAAGGGGCACATTGATACACTAGTCTTATCTAATAATTGAGTGAATGGATTTGAATGGCTCCATCTCTAAAACGTTAGGAAAAACTTCCGAACGCATCCATTGTAACCGCAGCAACCGTCTGTCAACGGGCGTCCTTGGGCATGTCAAGACGTGTTTTGAGCGTCCCTATGTAAATTTTGATGCAATATGTGAAAGTGTTTCGACACTCTTCGATAACATCTAACGAGGATCTTTATATACCAGTGGTAAGTTAAACTATCAATTATTATAAATTTTGTTAATTTTACTTAAAATCAACGTTAGTTTGAATATGATAATTTGATTTTTATTAAATGTCGTTTGGGGCACTTTGATGCAACAAAGTGTGGGGCACATTGATGTGTATCATTGTGCCCCGTCGCTGTATTAAGGTGCCCCATTTCTGTTTTTCCAGAAAGCGAAAGAATTAAAAACTTCTAAGAAATTATTGGGAATCACAGAAAATAAAAAGCTTAAAAAGAAGAAAGTCTGTCCTCGTTTGCCAGAATATAAATGTTGGGGATTTCCTTCTCATTAAATTTAAAAAATAAGATCGGTGCTCCACTACGTGGCCAAAGTCATTAGTAAATACAATTTGACTGAGTATGAGGTGTTATACTAGAAAAAAAATTAGTGGCACTCCGGGAGTGCCGACAGAAGTGAAAGCTTGAACAGATACAGATACTCATACAGAGGTGTCGGTAACGGTAACAGTGTCGCGAATTCAATGGTTTTTTTTCCCATCTCAAAAATCCAAAATATCTTTAGGCGCGTTGAGCGCGCCTAAAGATGTTTTCACTTAAAAAAAGTACCAGGTCTTATATTTTTCTTTTCAGATGTCGAAGACACAGCAAGTGTTGATTTTAGAGTTTTACACCTGCCTACACCAAATTTTACGAAAAGCGTAGTGCTTTTCGTAAAATTTGCTTTTCGAACCTCATCTATGTATACTTTTGCTATTAATTTGAGTGAATATAATGTGCAATGAAAGAAAAAAAATATAAGCATTACTTTTTCATATTAAGTTTGATAGTTTGATTTATAGTTTGTTTGAGCCTGACTGTGATTAAGATTTGTTATAATAATTTAATTACATATATTATAAGGCCGATTATGATCTCATCACAATAAACAAGTAGAATCAATGTAAAAGTGTTTTAATTTGATTATTTTCATAGATTTTCCACCCTGTATGAAAGTGCCCCAGGTGGTGTATCAAAGTACCCCGCTAGTGGGGCAGATTGATACAAAACCCATTTTTTACTAAACCTAATTTTTATCTTTTCTGTGATAACTTAAACAATTTTAAACTATGACATTATAATATTTAATTATTTAGCTATACGTAAAATGCAAAATTAATGAAAAATATTATGTTTATACACATTTTATGGAACTTTAAATTTTTGTGTATCAATGCGCCCCACTTCCCCCTACCCATCGCATACAAAAAGGTAAATAAAATGTGTAAAGCATTAGTTTTACCTAGATAAATATTGAGTTGGGTCTATTCTTACTGCAAAAGTAATGCCCAACGAATTGCAAACACTTCACTCTACAATCTTGTGGCCAACTAATGTATGTTAGGTACCTACCTACGACTTGTATGGTTTTTAGATGTTTTCTCCATGAAAACAAGTCAGCTACCTACCAATAGTGAAATGTTTATAGGTACCTACACTGTCTAGCTGCCTCTTTTTTCACTTTATCAAACACGGTTCTAGACACACTGGGGGGTTATTCCCGTTCGTTTTTTTGATAAATATTCGGATGTTTCTTACTACGAGCTTTATTGGATTCAGTCGATAAGATCAACGTTAAAACACGGTCCTAACCTAGGACCAAATATTCCAAACCGAAAAATTGGCTCTTGAAGTCAGAATTCGTAGTAAGAAACATCCGAATATTCATCAAACGAACGTAAATAAGAACGCGAATACGGCCCCTAGTCTTCGTTTTTACTTTCGAGTTTAAAATCAAATAAGAATCTCGTTAGAATTGAAAATATTCAAATTTTCACGTCTAGAATTTTTGATAAATAAAACTTTGCCTTATCCACAGAGAAACCATCGTCAAAACGTGTCAGGGTTCTAACATTTTTCCGTAGGTACCAATACATTTAGTACTTATACATGAGTGTATATTAATATCTTATCATGGGTGAGAAAAAAACCTATTATTTCAATGTCAATTAATTCAATAAGGCTGGCATCTGTATGGTTGTTGTTAAAGTTCACGACCCTTTTGCAAACAATGTAGGTCGTACGGGTCATGTTTGTCCTCTGATATTTTGTATTAGAACATAGTACAAATATTTCATTATCATTGAATAATGCCCTAATGATCTCTAATTTTAACCTGTGGATTAGGAAGCAAGCAAAAAAAAACAAACATGATCAAGACTAGACTAGCAAAAACTCCTATCGTCTATGATCAAGTATCAAGTATCCCCAGAAAATATTCTAGGCATAGATATAGGCCAACAGTTTTCATACAACCATTCTAACATTTTATAGTAAAAAGTTAATGCAGGTCAATAAACTTTTATGCGGTTCCTTTTTTGTAATAGACGAAGATTGTTCGCCCGGCGAGCCGATCAATCAATTAGGGTGATGAGATTTTAAAGCGAATGATAATTAACTAAAAGCAATGAGTCAAAAGGCGATTGATTTTATATGTATATACCTGCCTCTATTCATTAGGTACTCATTAATACATCACCTTATAGGCCAATATCTATTTAGTTTTTCGTTATTTTGGTTATTTAACTAAAATTGAAACATACGGATTGATTTCTAAATATGTAGTTAGCTTTAAAGATAAGTAAATATCCTATTTAGTTATATTCTGAGCCAATGTTCAACTTTTTACTGAGGCCGTGATATTAAAGTTTGTAAGTATTCAAGTAAATTGAAGATCAAATTAATTTACATTTTCAATACTTAATGTCATCCGAATGTGGGACGCGAGAACATTTCGGCAGACCTTATCCAATTCTCCAAATATGGAAGCAACCTCGCGATAATTAGGATTAATAACTCATCCACCTTGAGAAGAAATGCTCTCGAAATCACAGCTTAAGTACACACTTACAATTGACCTTTCAATACGATCTTTACTAGGTAGGTAGGTAATTATTTACAAAAATGAATTAAGTATGACGTAATCTTCTTATCGTGTCACTAGTTCTTTCGAACCAGTGTGGTGAAAGAGTTTTAAGTGCGCCTAAAAGAGGCTCCGTTCGTGAACTTGACACATGTTTTCGAGCTTACTCAGCTCAGGCTCTACGACATATCGGTTTCCTCACGATGTTTTCCTTCACCGTTTGAGTGTACCTACTGGCATAGTGCACATACATTTTTCTGCAGAAAAACAAATTGGTGCACGACCGGGATTGAACCCACGACCTTGCAATCGGAAGGCGGGGCCACTAAGTACAACTATACCACCAGTGCTCTAGATGATCTCTATGACGTAATGATACCTACACATCAAGGGTTGTAGCAAAACTGGACGAGTGAAATGAATCTGCGTCGCTCTGATAAGATGATGTTGAAACTTGAAACGGCACATAAGTGATAAGTATGGATCGGATCCATACTTATCACTTATTGTCCAATCTTCATAGAAGATACGGCATGCCTAATGCGGAAGATCTGATATGGAGTAAGTAAACAGAGGTGCCTACAATTAGAATATAGCAAAATTTTAATGAACCTGGCTTATTTACAGAAGTTAGTTGAATGAAATAGTGGTTCCTGCCTGAGGTACCTTTAACAAGCGTAGGTATACGTTTTCTTCTGTACCTACCTAGAATTATATTAGGTTCCCATTTTTTTTGTAATGAATATTTTTATTCTAATTTATTTTTTAGTATATTAATATAGTTTATTTAATTTTAATTATTTTATGATTTTAATCTAACCTATTAAGCTCTAAAATGTCTACGATATCACTCAATCTCTATCCTTTTATATTTCACACTTGTGGGTCTCTATTGGCTCGTTCCACTTACTTTCTTTGAGCAGCCTCTAATTCATATAATCAACATATAAGAAATAGAAACTCACCTTCCAATAATCGCCTCAGCTCCACCACAGCGGATTTGACGACATCAGGTGTCTCCCGCAGCTGTTCCTTCGCGATTTCCTTCACGGAGTCGCGAGGCTCATCCAGCTCGAACTGCAGGAGGAAGTCTCCCAGCTGCACGCCTGGGAGCTTGTCCAGGTCGGTGAGCATGTGCTGTGATACTGAAACAAAATAAATTATCGTTAGAGACAGCTCATTTAGCAGAGCAAACGGCATAGCTTGATCAGCAAAATTCAGAAAAACTTACTTTCAAAATGTGAATATGACTTATTGCTAGGTAGATAAATAAAATATACAATACACTCAAGAATCTGAGTTATTGAAAAAAAGTAAAAAGGGAAAGAAAATAAACTGGTTCTTACAATGCGGAACGGTATTTTAAGACGAAGTGACGTCGCACCGGCTCGTGATTAATTCCTATAGGTAACGAAGTAGGTACATAAAAAAATATAGGTACCTACCTTACTAAATCTATTCTCAGTTTTAGGTACCTTTAGTTCAATAGTCTTACTACTGCATTAAATAATCTAGGCATTCGTGAAGTTAGCCGTTTTGAAATTCGATGCGCAGTAGTAGAAGTTTTTTTTATAAAAAAAAAACGAAACATCACGAATGGTTTGACCATGTTGTACAAATACTTGCTACTGTACATACCGATGCCAGTGCGATACACTTATTAAAATCCTGATTTGAGCCGGTTTCAGTGTCTAGCTTATACCTACAAGGTGCATTACATGCATTTGTTATGGGCAATGACTGCAGTTAGTGATTTTTCATAGTAAGTTAAACGAGTATTAGGTACACCAAGTAAAAACAATGTTTTATCACAAACAATCACAAAAAGCGGCATTCAACTTAATTTTTAAAGAACATAATTGAGAGATGTCTTCTAGTTTTTTCCAGAATCAGGTTTCGTTTGTTTCTATAAAGACAAGCAAAATTTTAAAAAGGTAACCATAAAATATTCATACCTAGTTTGATCAAATAAAGCTTACTCACTTTTGCCCATTGTTGATTCACTTCAAATAATAATTATTATATGCGCTCGGTATTTCACCAATAATCGTGTTCGCGGAAGATAGCAGCAGACGTGACCGAGAAGCGAAGCAAGACTGCGATTCGGCTGACGAACATATTGCTTATAACGGGTAAACCGCTACCCTCATTATTGTTTACCGATGAATAAAAATAGTACAGTACTTACCTAAATGTGAACTTCATGACTCACGGAAAAGACATGGCATGGCCAATTACGCGGTTGTCAGACGTGGTGTGTATTCTGTGGTGGTGCTTAGTTAATAAGCTTCGAAAGTTATGAAATCCTAGGTACCTGTCATATTTTTTTTCGTGATTTGTGTTTATAAGGTACTTCCAAACTTATTCTATTCCTATAGAATAGAACTTAATAGAATTAAAGGACCTATGCAAAACGCAATTTGACTTTATTGATACGCAATTATACCGTCTCGTTTATAATTTCGATTCCACGAAACTTTTCTCAGACGTAATTGTAGTTCATCAAATAAGATACCTATAGCTATATAAATAAAACCAGTTTGACAGTTCATCGTCCAAGAATTTTCCTAGTGATCTTCATTGAGTTGTATGGGCATACCTACGCATTAGTGGAACGAAGTTCCATTTCGGACGGTATCGGATCGGGACTGGACGAAAAAGTGTTCGATTTTTGCGTCACGACACATGTATATGTCAAATCGTCACAGTGCGAAATGAGCAGCCGCGAAACAGTTCATAGATCGTTACATGTTATTACGGAAGAGCGTTTCTAGGATACATAATTGTCAAATGTCAAAGTTGAAATTCCCAGTATAGAAAAGTAATTGCTTCGTTCCAACTGGGAGTGTTCCACGACACTCACGTAAGTAGGTACTTTTTATTTTTATTTTATCACAGTATTTTTATTGGCTTAGCAAAATTGTGTCATCATAAGGGCAGGGAAATGATGTCACAGTAGGAAAACTTGGCACATTTAAGTTTGCGAAGCCCAATTATAATTTACAATGTAGGTACCTACTGATCAGAGACGAGATTGAGGGCAGCTACCAATGATGTTAATTTATATAATTATTGCTTTTCTTTTGTAGGTACTTATTAGAAGGTTTTGTACTTAGAAAACTATAGTTTTATTTTATTTTAAAGAAAATTTAAAGATTTGAATGATTAAAAAATTTACATTCAGCCCAGAAACTACATTTGTAAAAAAAGCAAGTTGTTCTCAATCGATCGACGCTATTTCTCATCAGGAACACTTTTCCCAAAGTAACATGCCAAATTAAATCGCAAGTTAATAAAATATATCAAAAAACGTTTTCCATGCAATATTAATACTTAAGTAGGTATTTATTATTTTTTATTTGAAGTACTTAAATACTTAGGGACTTCTTAACTACTTAAGTTATATCGTAAGGTAGGTACCTAACAGTTTTTTTGCACATGATGAACAAATTTTATGTTCTACATAAAAATATGTTAAATCGGTAGATGTATTCGTTGTAACCTATATATCTGGTGCACACAGGGATTTTTGTTTAAACCTACTCCAAGAATGTCATAACATTCTTGAAGTAGGTGCCCTTAAGAGTAGGTCTTGGCTCATTACGATTTTGTTCGTCTGTTAAAGTTTGAATAAACAGGAGTAATTTCTGAACTTATAGGAAATTGAGGGTTTATTTTCCTAAAATTCCACCGCGCACAAGTTCTCATAGCGGCTGCTTCAGGGTCAATGTCATCTGTCATTGACCTGTGAGCGGGTGTTTGTGTTGTTTTTTCATCGCCATCTAGCGTTAAGTAGTGGTACTACTCGCACAATATTTTGTTGGACTGTGAGTTGGGCTGATACTAAAGAGGTTTCTTGTTTGTAGATTTGCTACTTAATACTAGATGTCGCTGCTACGACTGCAAAACAGTAGAGTCCGCGCCATGAAAGAAGTTTCTACGGAATTTAGCAGAACTACCGAGAAAGCCTTGCAATTTATTTATCTTTTCACGTAGATACTAGCGCCAAAAGCTCCAAATGGACTTTTATCGTTGCGCGGATTCAAGAAACTTATTTGTGTTTACGTAAAGTAATCGTCATGAGAGCTTTTCAAAATAACAATTGGCCCTGATGAATGGATACGTAGTTTACCACTTTACCTTTTAACGTGATCATATAATAATGATTTCTTTCGAGAACTATTCATTTACTTACCTACATTTCATTAATTTGTTCCTTTTCAGTAGCAAGAAATACCTAGAATGTACTTACTTTTTATTCACAACTATAGATTTTTACTAAGTGTCCATTTTTGGCGTTAAACAATTTTTAATGGAGAAAACATACTAAGGTCTAACGTTCCTAAGTCGTTAGACATAAGTTATAATAAATTTTAGGAAAAAAATACTTGTCATTCGTCTTTGCGGTAGATACCTACTCGAAATATATTCATAAAAATATATAAGTAAGAGTACTTCATGTTTTAAAAAGAAGTGGTAGTAGTCTGTAGGCTGTAGTTCCCGTGAAGGTCAGATAACATTCATTTGTCCAGCTGTGTAAGTATTACTACAAAAGTACATCAGAAAACTAAAACAGTGGGGGACATCATTTATGACAATTACAACACTGAAAAAAAAGCATGAATAGGTACTACTCTCTCTGGACTCCTAAAGTGAACATTTGAAGGCCAATAAATCTGTAGATGCATATTTCTGGGTCAGTCTATGATGAAAGGCTAAACCAGTGATTGTAATACGAATTTTATGCTAATGAAATCGTAATATGTAACCTACCTACTGATTTGTGTCGATATAAAATTAGGCAGTATTTCAAGTCACTCTCGCAATCTCTGTCTAGATGTTGGTTTATATGATTTTTTTGATGACGAAACTACACAATTTGATTATTTATTTATAAAAGTTTATCGCAAACCGACTAAAAGACTTATAGAATCGTTAGCCTACACAAAATTAAAAAAACTTTGGGGCTAGATAATGCTGTGTGAAAAGTCCACAAATAATAATATAAGAAGCGTTATAATTATTAATATTTTATATATTCTTTAAATGATAAGTAATACCAATACAATTTGTACTGGGTGAACAGATGTAAAATACATAATACAATTTGTATTATTTAGGCATCAGAAAATCCTAATTTTCCAATTCCAGATAGAACATTGATGAATCTGCTATAGGTACTTGGGAGCTTAGAGCTAAGTAGGTACATCAAGGTCAGTGACGTCAAGATTATAGACCATATAGGGCTCGCTCATGGCTGGGAGCACGCCAAAGCCACAGGTGAACGTACGATACTTAATTGTTAAGGCGGAAACCCACCGCGGCGCACGGAGAGGCTACGCACGGGCGTCAAGATTTGCTTTGCAAAGAAAATGTATGTAAGTAAACCAACGGATACGCTACGCACGAATTGACGTCATTGGTAAACGCGTGGCTTGCAGTGCAAGCCTGCAATGCCATGCACGCTTGCACGTGGTATACGGAAGCGAGCGTAACGAACAGCGTTCGTTCCACAAGGTTTGACTATGCTGCGCCACAGTTGTACCTAATCGTGCCTTAGTATTCGTGTATAGCGTGTTCTGCAGTAGAAACGAAGACCTACGTGGTCAAACAAATAAACCCACGCAGCTAAAATACGTCGCGTGCTCGTGCACAGCATGCGCCGCGATGGGTAGCCCATAGCCTTTATGGTAGCTATGCGTAGAGCCACAAATTGGAATAATGTCCATGTGACGTCGTCACCCATGCCGCGCACATGTTTGGCTTTGCGCCAAACAATCAAAAGTGCATTGGTAGAGCGGACAACAAGCCAAAACATTACCCACGTACCTACTGATCTATGATTCAACTTTACTCGGTAAATGCTCCGGTTCAATGTTACTCATTGAGAGATTTATGCATAATGTTTTGATTCGCAAGAACGCATAATATCATAGTAATCTCTGGTTAAAAGTGTAAATTCATGTGTTCATAGATAATCGTAAATGCCTATTTTTTTCAAATATGTACTTACATTTTTACAATACCTACAGGTTGGTAAACGGGAAATAAAGTTAACCGAGGTCAGTGACTTTGAGTTTATAGAGACAGGTCAAACGCTATTACGTGTTTGTGACAGATAAATCTGTAAACAAATGTGGTTTAATTCCATGCAATTCCAATATCTGTTTTTTTAGTTCACTGCGATAACGGAGGCATGGTTGAATGAACTGATCGGACTTGAAGAGCCTATATTAATTTATTAGCTGCGCTCCCGCGGTTTCAACCGCGGTCTCTCGCGATTATTTTATTTTTTGCGATAAAAAGTAGCCCATGTCCTTCCCTGAGATACTTACAGCATTTATTCATGCCAAATTTCAGCCCAACCTGTTCAGCGGTTTGGGCGTGAAAAGGTCGTAAACAGACAGACAGACAGAGTATGGATGTTTCTATATGTAATCATGTATCATATATCAAATATCAATATAAAATCTTCCTATTTGACCTGGCTATGTGAGAGACAATTATTTGTTTTAAAATTTTCCAATGATGTCATTAAGGGGCGCATGTTTGGGTCAGCTCCAAAACCTACGGGTGAATGCACGATTACACGTGGACCTTGCATATTGCTTACTTATAATGGCCTATTGTGATTGTCTAAAAATACACTATGTTATTAGCTGTATACAATTGAAGACACAATAAAATTAATGTGTCTTGTCTGTATCTGACTGTTGTTATTCTTTCTATATCAGGTAACGTTTGTGTCTAGACCTATCGCCAAATCTTTTAACTGACTAGGTATTTTGACGAAGAGTTCTCGTCAATACGATCGAAAATTAGAAAAAAAAGGCATTTGCTACTCAGACCTAGATTTTAACGCTAATTAGATTTTTGATTAGCAAACACTTTTATTTGGCAAATGGTCATTATAATATGCTTTATTTTCACTGTAACGCAGAGTGGAATATTTTAATATTTGCAAATAGGCAGATCAAATAGTAATTGTATTCAATGATTCATCTGTGCATTCAACAACAGCTGAACGTTCTTAATCAGCACAGGATGATCAATAATTTAACTATTCTTGTGATTCATAATTCATAAGAACAATTACTTTAGCTATTGTTATAAGTATAAAACAGGTTTCTCTCTTTCTATCCCATTCAATTTCAGTTCTCAAAATGTTTTACATATGACCCAAAATGTCTTGTTTTCGTAGACTTTTCGTAGAACATGGCGCGCGTTAAAGTCTTTTCAAGTAAAAGTGAGGTAAAAAAATTCTACGCATGTTTTACAAAATATTGTATCTAATTTTTTTGATTTAATCTAACTAAATTATTGCACCTTATTTAATTATCATATAACAAAATCTTTAATTACCTACCAAGTGACCTTCCATCGGCTAAATTTGTACCATCTTTCGTAATCACCTAACAGTGTAGTGCTGAACGAAACGTGCTGATTTTCATCGGAGGTTGTATCATGTATCTTGCATCACTTATCTGAATTTCAATAAACGTTTCAACAGTTCATCAGAATTGGGTTGAAGATAAAAAAACAGATGCTGTATCGTAATTAGGATGCGATAAGGCGCTTTGCTGTTATCTCGTATGTAGGCCGTGCTGTTTATATGTATGAGACGTGACCGACGTGATATTTAGAACAAAATAGTGAGGACCATTGATAGTAAATAGTACAATTGTGTTTTGTAATTAGCATGCACTGATAGTGACAGTCGTAATATTTGTCGTGATATTTGTCTGTACTAGGAAATATCCAAAAAAATAATAATTAAAATAATCTTAATTATAATGAATGCGCCAAGAAATTCATCTTATTTGAATATGACTATATATTTGAATAATCACTAGGCATGAGGAGGAAAATGCAATGTATGTTTGCAATATATTGACATTGCGATTGTTATAGTCACGGGAGAAATGTAAGACAAAGAAATAAATTCATGACTGTCTCTCAATAGGGAATCCTATTGTGTGGGTGACTGTATAAGCTAGGTACCTTGACCTACATATAACAAGTTTGTAATAAAAGTAGGTAGTTTTTGTAATTGGAAAGTTTCAATGACAAATTTTAATATTGTAGGTATATGACATGTCATTGACCCAACAGCAAGGCTCCATCGATCGAGCCTATGAAAACTACGGCAGTGTTACAAGGTTCACGTTTCTAAGCAAAGCGTTGTCATGACAGATATCTATTTAAGCATCAATGATATTAGTAGAATAAAAATATATTATTCATAAGAATCTACAAAGTCACCCATTGTAGGTATTAAACGAGGAACACTAAACAGTAGGAAAACAACGTTTTCGGTTCCAACGAATGTTCCACCCGAGTTAACCTCCTTTTACCCCGATATATCTTTTGAGTCCAGTTCCTAGGGCATGATCTCTCGGCTTTTCCCCAAGTTAATTTAATGAAAGTATATCACAGAAAGCAATTGTAATAAAGAACATATTATACAGACATTCTACAACGGGCGATTTACGATTATGTTTTTAAAGTGGACATACTCGTAGTTTTCAGCCATTTAAGCTCGATTAGGTGAATGGCCTTTGTCCGAAGGTAAGCGTGTGTCAGCTATTAAAAAAAAAAAGTTATTCAGTAAATGTTTTTTTAATAGACCTAATACGGTATTGTCCTTGTAGAGTATTTTAAGAATCTTTTATAATAATCTACATTTTATGGAAAACAAAGTTTTACCGTCGTAATATTTCGAACAAATCAAGGTTTTAAGATAAGTATAAACTTAAAAACAGTTACTTGTCCAATTTTTAAACAAGGAGTACGTGTATAAGCAACATCATAGGTCCATCCAAGGGTTCATTATTTACCAACTACGAGAAACGAATTTAGCTAATAAACTAATTAGGTGCAATGTTCCCGATGGCCGTTATTTTTACGTACGATCCATTGAAAATATTGAAATAGTTCGCAGACGACTCGTCCATCAGTGATGGCCTATTTTTGCAAGTAACCTAAATCTATGTACCTATATATATGGTGCCGTGTTTTTTACGCAGTTAGATAAATAGGCCTCGAGGCACACCACCTACTCGATGTTCCGACGATATTGTGGTTATTAGGTTTTAATAGGAGAACAGTAGATCCGACACAAAACTACCAGAAGTGGTAGAGGCCTGTACCCAAGTTTTTAAATCGCAGCCCCCTGGATCATTTGAGCTTTCTATAGATAATATGTGTATTTAATATGTGTATAATGGTTGAGGCATCTAAAGATTGTTGCAAACGATATATATATTGTTGCAGTAGATTAAAAACCTTACGTAGGTATAACTTACAGTATTGTACATTCATTACGTCTCCGATTTTGTTTCAAAATCGGTCAGTGTATTTCGCACTTTCTTCACACTAGCATTAGGATTTGATGGTATTCCTCCACATGTTGTTGAAAAGGTATCATCATTATTTCACCATATCTGCTCCTGTCTTCAATACCTACCTAATGGCACTACACCTTGCAATCTTCTAGCATAATGCTGCAGTTTTGTGCTGAATAGGTATGTCAAAACAAGCGTTGTTTTCATCGAGTGGAACATTTATTTTATAATAATAACAAAGAAATAAACAAAACAGGTAACTAAATACGATCACTACTGCATCTTGAAAGTTCGGAAGTCATTCACGATTCTTTGAATATATTGAGGAGGTAGTCAGAGGCACGTGTTGACGTGCAAATACAAATTTGGCTCATGCCCACATTTTGCAGAAGTTTCATAAATAATAATATCATTAGTGATATTATAATAAAAATACTTACTTTTAAACCATCGATAAATAAATCTAACTGAGCAATTTCGTTTTTATGTTCTAATTTTGCTCGCAGATATCTGTTTAATATCATTTACCTACTCATAACGGAACGTACTGTGCGTTCGGGATTAGTTTGTGTGTTAATTTTACCTTTCATGATACAATTCTTTTTCATTGGGGGTTTATTCAAATAATAATAAAATACCTTTTCTTTATCCGTTTACGCCGTGGGTATTTCTTTATCTTATTACAATCTTTTTGACAAAAACAATAACAAAACATTAAATCCGGTTCACATCTGTATTCTCAAGTAGGAAAAGGAAATCCTTTGAACATGGCTAGAGTAGTCTGTGTCAAGTCCAAAAAAACATGGTAGGCTAAACTAGCTAAACACAGTGTGTAAGCTCATTCTATGTGAAGGTTTCTAGCCTATCCACTGAAATTATTTAGTGGATACTATAATTAAATAGGGCTGAGTTAGGGCAATCATTGTCTGTGCACTTTGTGGGTGCAGGGCAATGGGGGTCAATGCTCCTTTTCCCTTATGACATGGGAACAGAATGAGGAAATCCGCATGGGGTCACAACCAGTGGTAAATGGATTCCCGTGCAGCGGACGAGCAATCAAGTTCAGCTGTATCGAATTACGCATTTATTTTGTCAATAAAAGGTTTGTTGAGTTCTTGTTGACCAATGTTTGTATAGCTAAAATAGCACTATTTTTTTTTCAATTTGTTATGCATACAAGTAAGTAATAACGCCATGCGAAAGTTTAAAAAGATTCAGTACTTTTACTAGCTTAAAAGCTTAGCGTGGGTTCTGCTAGTAATTAGCTTATTGTGCCACAAGCCATTATTATTAAGAAAATGTATTTAATTTATAGTACATATATATATACTACTACTAGTATATTATTTGATCCTGTTTACATATTTTGTGGACGATAGACTTCCGACTTGCACCCGCATTATGTAAATGCGACGAGGTCGGCAGTCCATCCGATTGATGATTTATAAGACATTGCAGTTACTGACTTTGTCCTTTCCTTCGTCGATTGTATTCAGTTGTTGCTCAACACGACAATGAAATTAATTTCAAAATTTTGCATGTTTCAACCTACTTATAGCAAAATGATTTAGGTACCTCATTCAAGTTTATTATATTATCATAAGCAATCATTGGTGTTTTCGAGAAAGCTCGACTTTTAAACAGGCACACGACTGTTTTCTTTCGTAAAATATACCTACCTTAGGGAAGTCGAAAGGTAGGTCGAAAGGTAGGTCAGTGATTAGTCGTAGTAATTAAAGAGATATTATTATTATTATTATGAGCCCGTGATGTCCCACTGCTGGGCAAAGGCCTCCCTTCCTTTCTTCCACTCAACTCTATTGTAAGCTAATGTTCTCCAATGGGGAGAGTAAGAGTCAAGTTCGTCTCTCCACCGTCGCCGCGGTCTGCCGCGTGCTCGTTTCCTGTTCCGTGGGATCCACTCTGTGGTGGTTCTTAAAAGAGAAGAAAGAGATATACTAACCTAATAATACAGGATGTACATAATGGCCAACACTACCTTTTTATAAGTAAATTATACTTCGTCTTCTGATATCTGAGAGAAATCTTAATAAGTATAGGTATCTCATCATAGGATACAATACTTAACCATCTGTCATCGCATCACGTACGTATGCTATTTATGATATGAATTTAAATTGCACACTCATTCAACTGCTCTAGAATCAGTTCAGGTTATTTTGTGCTAAATCCTTCGTGATACACATTGAAAATGAATCATTTTTATTACATTTATAAACAGCACTAGACTGAATATGCATGACATACTACATTGCTATTGTGAACAAATGGCTCATACGCATGCAGTAGGGTGATTATAGAACTTAGAGTCTTATGAAGAGTTGGTCACTAATACATACGAACATATTTTAAGTCATGATGATAGAACATTGTCAAGCTTTTCAGCCTTGCGGTTATCTGACTGTAAACATTGAAACCCATTGTTGTAAGGTACTTGCATAGGGAAGCTATTAAAAAGTTGTTTAGGTTGTAGGATTTAAAAAAAAAGTGTCTACAATGTAGATACTTTTTCCTTTTTTATATTGTAGCCAAAGTGTGAATTATAAAGTTATGTCAAAATCATCTAAACGTTCTGAAATGAAATGAATGTTATTGCCTTGGTCTTGGTCTAGGTTCGCTTCATCAATATTCAATCATTCGGTCGAACGATTAAGGATCTTCCTTATGAGGCGCCCAATCTACTGTTTATGACTTATTATTAGTACAGTCAGCAACGAAAGTAGCTTAATATTTTTTGATGTTTCACAAATCTCAATATTTCCAAAATCTGTAACATTATGACCAATATTTGAAGAAAAAGCGTCAGCCCATGTTAATTTCCCAGGTGGCATTGTAATTATGCCGAGCTTCAAGGGATTTTTCGCAAGGAAAACAAAATGTGGAAACTCGCGGCGATACGCAGCTCTACATGATTTTCTTAAAAAAGTAAAAGGATGACATAGGGGCAAAAATGTTCGGCGTTCTGTGAATATAAAAAATGATATTTTAAAATGTACCTAATCAATAAACCTAAGCCTATGTTCCGCATTAATTTATTAAGGTATATTTATTTTATCTCAATTTTAAGTAAGTATCTACTCGTATTATCCTATAAAAGCGTTATTGTTGTCGGATGTATGCCAAGATGGGAAAACCAGTTTGACAAGGAACTTATTTATTTACAAGAACTTAGTAAGCTCACGTGTGCGTCATGCGGCAAAAATTATGGGCCTCACCGATGTTTTACTTTAGTTTAATGAATGAGAAAATCAACTCACTTTCAGGGGTGACATCCCGCAGCACGATTCTGACTTCAGCTTGGGCAGGCATAGTTGATAACCTACTTCAAACACTAAGCTTTAAAAGGTCACTAAAATGCGGCTGTAAGCTGTAGCTAATAAGTGTATCAATTCTTGTAAGTGACGTGGAACGTTGGATATCGAAGTTTTATCTCATGTTTTGATTTTGTTTCACGGTAAAAAGCGCGGGCAACGAGAAACGAGTGCCGTTGGTCAAGAGTGAGCCGCGACTGGCGCAGGTCACTCTTCTCTCCGTGTTACAATATCTTACGATATATCAAAACAGTTCTGGTTGTTGCTATAAATCAAGTGTCTGAAGAAATATTTCAAAACTTTTTTCTGGGGGTTTAGCTCTCCTTTGCAAATAATAAAATAAAATTGTATATCCGAGCTTGAAATGTACTAAGTAGTTGTTGAAATTATAACACGCAGACTGCACATCGTTAATAATAAAAATATTTTGAGTATTATTTTTGTAAGGTCGTAAACAATATTATTATCTTTTATTATACCTACTGTAGAAACTTTAGGATAAGTAGTGGGATTGTCTAGGTACCAATGACAGTAATGACATTAGAGTGTGGCTAAAAGATAAAAGTTATCAATTATTAACGGTAAAGGATACATTAAAGTATAATAAATTCAAAGCTTCTTGTAACTTACCTTTCGCTACGAAATTATACAAACTACGAGAGTGGACTAAGTTACTTAAAAGCGACCTCTGTTGTCAAGTGGCTGAACTTGAGGTATGCAATCTCTACGTGGTGGTAGAGCCTTTTTTACGGTTTTAGTAACGCACAAAGAGGTTTTATTCGAGAATATAGTTCCACAGTCTGCCGCAAGGGGCCTTTTTTATAAAATGAGGTAAGTATGCACTATGCACTTTGTAGGTTGAATCCAGAGAAATGATTTATTTATTTATTTAATTTTATTTATATGAACAAAAAAGAAAAGGGCTTTGTCGCTGAGCGACTATACCGCCCAATCAGTAACATCTTGGCTCAGTCTTCTTCTTCTTCTTTCTCACTTCACTTCTTGGTTTCTTCTGGTTTCACTTCATTCCCCGGCTTCTTCTTCTCTTTATTCCTTCTTCCTCCCTTAATTCCTTCTTCGATAAACTATAGGGACTACCTATGTAAAATCTATGGTCTATCAAATGGTTAAGTCATTGTCGTTTTTGAATTGCCTGGATTTTTATGCAGTTTGGCCACAGACATTAAATACCCTGCAGTACTTCTAGGAAAGGACATCATTCAGCGTTCATCCGCATCAAAAATCAAAAAGTGATAGATATACAGAATTCAGCTTTTTCCTCATGATCACGCATCTTATTGCGTAACCAAGTAAATCGATAGTACGTAATCAAAACTGTAATCGCGAGTCCAATTCTATCACTTTTAATCATCAAATCCTTGTGATATTACATCAACGTTTTCGTTAAATGTCAAGTTGCAAAATTTTTGAATATTTTATAACAAAAGCAGCTTTTAAATTCAAAAACCATTAAATAAAAATAAAGCTTTTAAGGTTATTGATAATCGTCGTTACGGTTAACTCCGATTAGCTGTGGTCACAATATTAGATTTGGTGTTAGTTAGTAATTTTTGGTAGGTAGGCTCGTAGCGGGCTCAGTAGCAGGCATTGTGCTGTCTATACTCTACAGAATTCCATAGTAGTTTATAATTTCTTTGCTATACCCTAGTTCAGAATCTTAGATAAGTTTTGTTAACAAAGAAATGTCATGTTATGTTTAACTTTTAAATGATTACGCCCTGTGATTGGACCAATTTCATCCCATTATTACTTAAATGATAATAGTGTCATAAAATATTTTTATTTAATTTGTTTATCCCTAGTATAATACTTATATACAAATTTATAGCATGAATATAAGGTTACACTTGAAAGTTTGTGGTTCAAGAGATAAAGGAGATTAAATGGGAAACCTTGCACCCAACGGAAACACCTACCTACTCTGTTCCGTCCAATGACCTAAGAAATATAGTCGCGGTTAAAAAAGGCCACTAAAAACAAGGATTTGCTTATTCATTATTGACGACCTCTGTGGCGCAGTGGGTGCGGGTTCGATCCCCGCCGCGGGATAAATGTTTGTATGATCTGCAAATATTTATCTCGGGTCTGGGTGTTTCTATGTATAATATGTATGTATTCAAACAAAAAGTATATAAGTAGTATATTAGTTATCTGGTTCCCATAGTACAAGCTTTGCTTAGTTTGTGGCTAGATGATGCTGTGTGAAAAATGTCCAGCATTATTTATTTATTTATTCATTAATGTAAGTAAATCGCAAATAAAACGCGATGAATAGGTAAGTTTTTTGTTCACATTTAAATTGATAATAAGGTCGAACAGAAACTGCGCACCTGTCCTCATTCTCAATATTAATTTTGTCAAAGTGCACATAATTAACTCCAAGCCCTTGAGTCAGTTTGCTTGAACTTAAAATGATATATTTTTTACTCTCAATCGAGCAGAAAATAAATATTTTTGAAAACGCAGAAAATAATTGAAATAACCCCGAGAAAACCTTTTTTTGAAATGAGGCCCTTGGTCATCATCGGGCCGTCCAACGAAAACGCAAGCGAGCATGGTTTATTAAAAAGAGAATGTGCACCTGGAGCCCTGACCAAGGTTAAAAAAACCCTCAGGGTTGGCACGTATATTTTCTAGTCTAGTTTGATTTGTTATTGAAAAGATGGGCAAGTAATTGGAATAGCCCAGCCCTATCAAGCTAACAAAAATGCCGAAATATTGCAGGATGGATTTTTTAGTTATCATACAAGAAAATAGCGCTTCCAAAGCTCTATTAAATGCACTATGGTGTCAACTCTGCGGGCGTTTGTTTTAACTTTGGCCGAGATGGTCCATTCTCCTTGCGGTTCCTACGTGTTTCTTTCGGATCGGATAGGATTTTCTGTACATGTAACTTCTATACTGCAAGAAATAATATTTTTTATTTGTATTACATATTTAGCATAATATTGTGCCTGAAATAGGTTTGAGTAGGCACTAATATTCGTCCTTAATTAATACTAGGTAAGCTTAGGTAGGTATGTAACTTGTTAATTTTGTTGCTAACTTTTTGTGTCATATGCAAAACTTTTTTTCAATAAATTATATTAGGTAAGTGTGTATCTCTTGTGTTACATTTATTAAAGCATTTATTGAGCTTATTACAAGAAAATGAGCCGAGTTTAGACCAAGTCTAACTAAAAAACTGTCCCTAGAAAAACGATTTTTAAATACTCGTACATAGAACGCTTTTTTGTGGTAACAGTATAGTTTTGACACGTGTCAACATGGGGTTCAACTAAGATTTAACGTTTTTATAATAAGCAGCATTGTTTATTTTTTTTTCACAACTAGGAAGCTAGACTCTGGGTACTATGTATTTCAGGTATCAGGCACGTCCTACGTAAGAATCAATCGACAAAGCATGTGTTGTTAACCACAGATAAATCACATTGAGTCGACATAGCAACCTTGAAGTTTCTCATTACTTCCATCCAGGCTAGTGTCATGGATAACTGCCAATCACACTACCTAAAGACGGTATACCTACTACAAGTTAAAGACCAGAAGGAGTATTTTAGAATTCTTACTTAAATTAAATATAAATCTTAAAGTTTGTACCTATGTTCATTTGTGTTTCAAATTTCAATAAAACCTTAACTGGACCGATTCAGATGAACTTGGCTACTAGGTTTGACTTCTGTTTGAGTGCAGTTCTGCTGACTGCAGGTTGTATGTAAGTAAACATCGATGACTAGCCGGTTGTATGACGTGTTATAATTAATATATCTTGTTGGCGAGCGCTTAATCCACCGGGTTCAAGAGCTTTGCGCGCGAGTTGTTCGCGCAGCGCAGTGCCGCACCAGACGCGGACGCAAGCGCGCGCACGCGCATCCCTACAATATTATAAAAAGAGGGTAAGTTTCAATTTTTTTTTCTCACACCTATACTCAATGAAAACCAAATCCGCACTTGTTTCATACATCACTTATTTGGTACCGGGCTGAACATGATGATGTTTAGCCTGTAACCATAACCACCCCTTGTTAGGCATAGCCCATATTTCATCATAGTTAATATTTACATGAGCTAATCTCATTGATAGGTAATCTTCGATAAAACTAGTAGGTTTAATTACATATAATCCGAATCAAGAAAACTTGATCCAATTACTTACGTGTGTCATGCATGACAGTAGACCCACCACCTATATTTATTTTATTAGTAAATAATGATAAATAGTTTTTTGTCTTAGATAAAAATAATATTAATGCGATAACGATATTATAATAAATAGTTGTGAACTCGAGCAAACGGTTACTTAAGTATTTTGTGATAAACAGCATAGCTACATGTCCGCATAAAAATGGTATGTTTAAGTATTGATATATTTTATAATCTCTCTTCTAAATCTTTTATCCAAATGTGTTTATAATACTGATTACATTAATCATAAAAAATATCGCTTTGATTTTATTATCATCTGATATTTCATGTGACCTTGAACAATAATAATATTTTCGAATTCACTTATTAAAAATCATAAAAATCAATCTAAAGCTAATCGAATTACAGAAGAGGTATTAGTTTCTTCAAAGATCTCACTGGTTTGTAGTAAGTAAATAAAAAAATGTATTTTCTTTATTCAAAAAATACAATTCTATTTTTAAAAATATGAAAAGATATTTCTTTTAGAGAATTGCGAAACTACTCTACTGTGCTTTCTTTCGATTGGGTGTGCCAAAAAATTACTTACGTTCTTTTTTCAAAGCGATCCTGCGAGTTGAGCATAAAAAGCAGCATTCTTTTGAAGCGTCGTAAAACCGCCAGTCTGTAGAAGCCGCCGGTGGCCTTGGTCTCCACTATTCAATCACACACGTGGGACCGCCCGCCTCGGGCTACTTAGATTGATTTCTTGCTTTGCTATGATGCATTTTGCGATTTAAATATAAAATAGAGCAATTGACGTATTTGAACGCCAACGGCAAGATATTAGTCAGAGTATAATTAACTTTCTAAGATGTTGCCTTTCTTTCAAGGACAGTTTTTATTTAAATCCCAGTCTTTATGAGATACGAACTAGGTAGGTAGGTACGTCTCTTTGCATTGTGTTTAGATTGATGACTCAGAAATGACAGCTTGTTAGTTGATATGTGTTGTGTTGGACAATGCACATGGCTTTGTTTATTCTGTGAATCGGCTTTTCATAGTTTCTATAGAATTACCTACTCATCCATTACTTAGCATCACATTTTTAAAGAATATTCAAAATATTTTGTCTTGTTTGGGACCCGACTTCATGATTTCGAAAAAATAATACAAAAAACGAAGTAATAATGTAGATATAGGTGCATACATATGTTAAAATAAGTACATAAAAGTGAGTTAATTGTTTTTTAGAAGTGTGTCTCTTGACTTGTGAGTCTGTTATTTCTTTTTGTTAAAATTAAGTCTCAGAACATTATGTTAAATCGTAATTTAATATTGTAAAGCTTCTATAAATAACTTGTGATTATTTGAAATGTAAAAATTAGAATAAAGTTTTATTAGTGTCACGCTCCTAGGGTAAAACAGTACAGTTTGTCAAAACTAAAACAGATGGCGCTAGTGGTTCGGTGCTTACTGTTTTACCATAGAAGGCGATGACTTGATGTCTTTAGTAAATTCAGTCAGTCCGGTTCCAACCGTCAAGGTGTGAAGTGTTAAATTAGAATAGTCAAGTGTAAAAGTGTTCAATACAGTTTATAAAGATTTATAGTGGTTTCATTGGTTACACAGAAGCTAACAAATCAGAAGTGGGATGGTAAGTTACTGTTGTCTACTTATTATACCTCGCCTACATTATTTTTTTTTCTTTTTGAAGAGTTAAGTGAAGTGTCAATAATAAATGAGAGAATCAGTGGAGTAAAATAGTTGACTTTTTGTACCAAGTGGCACTTTTTCCTTCCACGTGTAACAAAACAAAGAAATTAATTATATCTACCGTCATGAAAATTAAAAATTGTTTTCGTGTCGCGTTTTCATGTTGTTTAAAGTGTGTCAAGATTTATTGAGATATTATAGTGCGACCTTTTATTTCCTGTTCTGTGGCGATTTTTTTTTCTTCTTTTATAGGTCTAGCCAGAATAATGGAATCAGCGAACGATTCTGTTAGGCGGTCTCGTGATCGCAAAAGGGTCATGAGACCGGATCGCAGATCGCAGATCGGCCCTAGGCAGGATGCTGAACGGTCCCGCAGTCCTATTTTGGATCGTGTATCGTTGCGCAGTCAGCCGATACAGCTAACAAGTCCAGCTAGGCGGTCACGCAGCAACGCCAGCCGGCATTCGGACAGCAGCGCCAACCAGCGGGCAGATCGCCGCAGCCGCGCCAGCCAGCGGGCAGACAGCCGCAGCCGTGCCAGCCAGCGGGCAGACAGCCGCAGCCGCGCCAGCCAGCGGGCAGACAGCCGCAGCCGCGCCAGCCAGCGGGCAGACATGCACAGCCGCGCCAGCCAGCGGGCAGACAGCCGCAGCCGCGCCAGCCAGCGGGCAGACAGCCGCAGCCGCGCCAGGGGGCGGGCAGACAGCCGCAGCCGCACCAGCCAGCGGGCTGCTAGTCGCAGCGGCACCAGCCAGCGGGCTGCCAGCCGTATCCGCGCCAGCCAGCGGGCAGACAGCTGCAGCCGCGCAAGGCAGCGGGCAGACAGTCATACAAGCGGGCGATCGGGTAGCCGCAACGTTCAGCGAGGATCCACTACACATCGCAGTCGATCAAGATTGAGCAGTCGGTCGAGATTGCGCTCAAACAATGAGTTCGACTCTCACACGGAAGCTATGGAAGACAACAGCAGGAATCCTCAGCCGAACAGTAGTAGCCCAATCGTTTTACAGACACCAGGTATCGATGTTCAGTTAAGTAATAATGTGACCCTAACACAGTTAGTGCATGCTCTACAATCTATTGGTACTGTTAATAATGATAAATTGTCCCATCGCAACACAATTCCTGAATTCGACCCAGCTCATAAAGAACAAACAATTGATACATGGCTTCATAAAGTAAATGAATGTGCGACAATATATAGTTGGAATGACAAACAGACCACTCACTTCGCGTTGCCAAAATTAAAGGGCAATGCGCAAAAATGGTATGAAGGTCTTACTACGGTAATGTACTCATGGCCAGAGTGGCAGGAGAAATTAAAGTTAGCATTTCCTAGTGATGATAATTACGGGCAATTACTCACGACAATGTTAGGCAGACGAGCAAAATTTAACGATTCATTAGAGGAATATTTTTACGACAAAGTAGTGCTGTTAAATCGTTGCGGTATCGAAGGTAAGAGAGCAGTAGACTGTATCGTATTTGGTATAGACGATCGTAGCGTGCGGCTGGGGGCAGAAGCAGCTCGGTTCAGTACTCCAGATCAACTGCTCCCATATCTGAAGAGTGCCCGGAATGTTGGTAATTTTATTAGCAACATTGACAGAAAACGGAGTCGCCCAAATGACACAAAAGCAGACAAGAACGTAAGTAAAGAAAACGAAAAACGTCTTATTCAATGTTTTAATTGTTCACAGTACGGTCATTACAAGTCTCAATGCACAAAACCCATTGTTAAATGTGACAAGTGCTTCCGCTTCAGACATGTTGCGGATAAATGTAACGAGGTAAAGACTAACACCAGCAGCAACGGTCCATCGAAGCCCGTGCTGATAGTAGAAGGTACGGATTCTAGTGTTTCGAAGTATCATAAACAAGCACTTGTTAATGGTGTTTCAAAAGCGTGTTTCATTGATTTTGGTAGTTCCGCAACACTTATCAAGGTATCTGAGGTTTCGGATGTGGGTGCAGTGTGGGAAACAGATACTCCTTTACCGACACTAAAGGGATTTGGTGACTCGTCTGTCCTGCCGCTAGGTAGATGTTCAGCTGAAATACAAATTGATGATGCTAAAGCTTGCGTTGATCTTCTTGTTGTACCAGATCATTTCCTACACGAGCCGTTGTTGATAGGTAGATCTTTTACGGAACAAGCTCACATTATGGTTGAAAAGGATAATGTTTCCCTATACATACACTCTAAACCTAACAATCGATCTAAATTGAACTTGGTTTGTTTGGAAGATACAAATGTTGATGGCCTTACTTTAGTGCAGTTCAGATCTGAACCCAGTTATACTGGAGATGTCTACATCACGGGAAGTAATAGGTTTAAGTTTGGTGAAGAGCATTGCCTTGTTCAAGGGTTATTTTCGATCACAGATGGAACTGGCGTTGCACTGTTAAAAGGTTTGTCGTCTCAACCTTTCCTTATTAAAAAAGGTACTACTATAGCAAGGTGCCTACCAGCAGCTCTCGCGTCCAATGGTGAAAACGCCTGCGACGTCCTACGAATCGAAGAACTGGAATCACGACAAGAAATAACAAAGGGCGATTTAGTGACTGATGGAGGCCTGGGAGACAAAACTGCAGAGACTTTGGTGAGTTTACTTAATGAGTATCGAAGTTGTTTCGCCTTTAACTTGCAAGAGCTAGGTAAAACCGATGTGGTAGAAATGGCAATCAACTTAAAGGACGATGTACCGGTGGTATACAGACCGTATAGGTTACCCGTTAGCGAGAGAGAAAAGGTTAAGGAAATGGTGCAGGAATTGATCGAATGTAAGATTGTCAGACCTTCGACATCGCCATATGCGAGCCCCATAGTTTTGGTAAAAAAAAAGACAGGGGATGTCAGGTTATGCGTCGACTACAGAGCATTGAATAGGAAAACGTTCAGGGAAAACTATCCTTTACCAAGGATAGACGATCAGTTAGATGATTTAGGAGGCTATGAGTACTATACAACCCTTGATTTGGCATCTGGTTATTACCAGATCGCCATAAGAGATGAGGATAGGCATAAAACATCGTTTGTTACGCCTGATGGGCAGTTTGAGTTTGCTAGGATGCCCTTTGGCCTCGCTAACGCTCCTTCTACGTTCATGCGCATGATCAATCTCGTCCTAGGAAGTTCTAAGGGTATTGCATCTGCTTACATGGACGATATCATTATACCGTCTCGAACAATCGAGGAAGGGCTACAGAAGTTGAGGTTGATTCTGGATGTCCTACAGGCCGCAGGTTTGACGCTTAAGTTGAGTAAATGTTGTTTTTTTAGCAGGACTGTTGATTACCTAGGGTTTGAACTCAATAAAGAGGGTATTAGGCCTGGGTCTCGTAAAGTAGAAGCAGTCCGTGATTTTCCTGAGCCCACAAATCAACATAGCGTTCGCCAGTTCATTGGATTGTGTAGTTTCTTTCGAAGATTCGTTAAAGACTTCTCCATGATTGCAAAACCATTAACAGGTCTGCTCAAAAAAGATTCCAAGTGGTTGTGGGGTCCAGAACAAGTTCAGTCGTTTAACACATTGAAGGATCAACTCTTACGCAAACCTACTCTGGCTCTGTATGACCCAAAAGCTAGGACGGAGTTACACACAGACGCATGCAAAATAGGTATTGCCGGCATACTGATGCAAAGAAATGCTGATAATGTATTGAGACCAGTCGCATATTATAGTCGACAGACTACGGTCGACGAACAACATATGACTGCGTATGAACTCGAGACTCTTGCTATTATTGCATCGCTGCAACGGTTTCGGGTGTACTTGGTAGGTATCAGCTTTAAAGTCTTCACTGACTGTAATTCTCTTCGAGCGACGTTTTTGAAAAGGGATTTGATTCCAAGAGTCGCTCGGTGGTGGATTGCGATGCAAGAATTTGATTTCGAAATTGAGTACCGTCCTGGAAAGTCCATGGCCTATGTAGATGCGTTAAGTCGAAACCCTCCTACTAGCGGACCGGACTCTAGCGGGGTAGCCGAAGTGATGTTAGTGGAGGGAACTGACTGGTTGAGTACCGTTCAACAAGCTGATTCCGAAATACAGCGGAAGATATCAATTTTGCAAGATCCTGAATCTGCTAATGTAATCGATACTAGCAAGAATTTTCTGGTTAGGCAGGGCAAGTTGTATCGTCTGACAGAAGAAGGGGAGAGATGGGTAGTACCAAAAGGAGTGCGGTGGCAAATTCTTAAACAATGTCATGATGACATTGGCCACTTTGCCTTCGAAAAGACCCTCGCTAAGGTGAAGGAATCTTATTGGTTCAGTAAGATGAGGCGTTTCGTAAAGAAATATGTAGATTCGTGCTTAGAGTGTGCTTATGCCAAGTCTTCGTCTAAACGGAAGGTCCCGTTACACCCTATACCGAAAATTGATTCCCCTTTTGCCACATTACACATTGACCATGTAGGTCCATTCATTAAGAGTTCGAAAGGAAATACTCACTTGTTAGTTATCATTGACGCGTACACAAAGTTCGTAATCTTGAAACCGGTCAGAAGCACAAAAACGTCTGTCGCAATAGACAAATTAAGGGAATATTTCAGTATTTTTGGGGTTCCTAAAAGGGTCGTGTCGGACAGGGGATCTTCTTTCACCAGTACAAGGTTTAAGGAGTTTATGAATGGGTTGGGTGTTAAACATATCCTTAACGCCGTTGCCACTCCCCGTGCTAACGGACAGGTCGAGCGTTATAATCGAACCTTACTGGATTCACTGACAGCCAAATGCACGGGTCAAGACGAAAAGAAATGGGATCTGTATATACCTGATGTACAGTGGGGTCTCAATAATACCCACAATAAAGGAATAGGCCGAACACCGTCAGAGGCACTCTTTGGAACTTCTTTAACAGGGGAAGCTGAGAGCAAGGTAAAACTTTCACTAGATCTAGATCATAGCGTGAGTAATGAGTCTCTTCAAGAACTTCGTGAGAAGATTAATGAGTACATCAGCAACTACCAAGGTAAACAAAAACTCCGGTATGATAAGAACACAGTCGAACCTAAGAAGTTTCAGGTTGGAGATCTGGTGAGCGTCGAGAGAGAAGTCCCGTCAACGGGTCAGAGTCGTAAGTTGGTACCTAAATATCAAGGACCCTATCGTGTAACAGCTGTGTTTGACAATGACAGGTATCAAATAGAAGATACCCCAATAACTCGTAAATGTGGACGGAAATATAGTTCTGTAATCGCAGTAGACAAAATGAAACAATGGTTAAGTTTTAGTAGATCAGAAGATTCGACTTCTAGTAGTACAAATAGCGATTCAGAATCTGTCTGTTGTGAGTAAAGCCACGATTGTCAAATCATTTATTTAAATACTGTGGTCATTGAACTGGGCATATAGTTAAATTTTAGAATGTATGCTTTTGTAAATTAGTAATGTCAGAAAAAAGGCAGAAGTGGCCTTGTTTTTAATAATGGGAGTCAGTGCAGAAGCAGCCTGTAACCATTTAGTCTTAATAATGGGAGTCAGTGCAGAAACAGCCTGTAACCATTAGCTAGATAATTATGTAGTAAGTTAGTAATCAGAAGCAGAAGCAGCTTCAAGTACCTTAATAAGAACCGTAGAGTCACACTAAATTCACTGTTTGTAGGAAATCAGTGTAGTAAATTCACTGTTTGTAGGAAATCAGTGTAGATAAAGTCTGTTAACTCTAATTAATTATGTTATAATGATTGTTACGTCGTTATCATTGTTATTTACTGATAGGTATAGTTGATTAATGAATCGATGACGTACATGCGCTTTTAATGTTGTATTGATTTTGTTGTTTTGTACTGATATACTTACTTTACTTTTAATACACTATGCAGATTTAGGTGATTTTGTTATGTGAAATGATGTTAATTGAATCAATTTGTTGTATACCTGTATATATTTTAAACAATTTTCGTGTGAGCACACGAGGACGTGTGGATAGTCGGATGGCCGAATGTTAAAATAAGTACATAAAAGTGAGTTAATTGTTTTTTAGAAGTGTGTCTCTTGACTTGTGAGTCTGTTATTTCTTTTTGTTAAAATTAAGTCTCAGAACATTATGTTAAATCGTAATTTAATATTGTAAAGCTTCTATAAATAACTTGTGATTATTTGAAATGTAAAAATTAGAATAAAGTTTTATTAGTGTCACGCTCCTAGGGTAAAACAGTACAGTTTGTCAAAACTAAAACAGATGGCGCTAGTGGTTCGGTGCTTACTGTTTTACCATAGAAGGCGATGACTTGATGTCTTTAGTAAATTCAGTCAGTCCGGTTCCAACCGTCAAGGTGTGAAGTGTTAAATTAGAATAGTCAAGTGTAAAAGTGTTCAATACAGTTTATAAAGATTTATAGTGGTTTCATTGGTTACACAGAAGCTAACACATAATTTTATACTTATAAATGAATAGGTACGTTTTTTGTTATTGCAAGTTGGAAATAAAAAAATTGAAATAGACCATCGTAACTTAATTTGGCTGAAATCGAATTCTAGAACCAGTTTATATTTTTATGTTCCAAATGTGTATTGGGTATTGATTGCATTTGCAAGTTAATAAAGGCATCTCAAAGACGTTCAGATAATATCCTTTTAGTCCTTTCACTATCGGTAGCAAGGTCCTTCTCATGGCCATTGAGACTAGGATAGCTAGTGATACTAATGATGCTGTCAGTTGTAGGCTCATTGTATACCTACCTCATATGCGATAATACTTGCTAATCAGTCTGTATGTTCATTTCAAAAAAGTAGAGCACTGGTGGACTAGTGGTAGCTACAGGAAAACGTTCTTAGGAAACCTTCCCTAACTTTTGAAGATATTTTAAACTGCATTCATAGATTTTGAAAAAAATGTAAGGGATAAGTTTTTGACGATTTCTTACTTTTCTAGTACTCAAACCTTAAAAGGCCCATAGAGTATTTTGATCCCTACATGAAACTGAATCGATTGGCACGAATAAAATATTTTTTGACTTTTGACATTTTTGTCGCTGACTGTACACGATTCACGGCTACAACGTTTAAGGTACGTGTCCACCATGGCCCACTTCAAAAATCCACCCTGTATATTTAGGAAGCTGAGTTTACTTTTTGCATCTTTTATTGTCTTCAAAATAATCTTGAATATTTTAATAACTTTTTTCTATTAAATAAGATTTAATTTTTTGTTAAATATTGTATTTTCTTCAATGTTTTGTAAAAGGTTTTGTGAGGGTATAAATCTGGATCGACATATTGTATGTCATATGAAGTGCACGATAGGCGCCTCTTTGAGGAGCACTTCATTTCTTTCACCACACTGGTTTAAAAGAAGTACTGACAGGACAAGAAGAAGATATGAGATAAATAAATAATGCTGGACATTTAAAACAGCATCATCTAGCCCCAAACTAAGCAAAGCTAGTACTAAGGGAACCAGATAACTGATACACTACTTATATACTTTTTGTTTGTGAATACATACATATTATACATAGAAACACCCAGACCCGAGACAAATATCTGTAGGTCATACAAACATTTGTCCCGCGGCGGGGATCGAACCCGCAACCTTCTGCGTCGCAGGCGGGCCTTCGCCCACTGCGCCACAGAGGTCGTCACCAGATAAGATATAAAGATAGATTGTTGAAATTGAGACGTTCAATCTGTACATGAAAGTGTTTAAAATATTAAATCTTAGTGCTTTACAAGATACTAAATCAATGTCATTTTATGGGTCTGATTTATTAGCTATTTTTTTTATTTTTTTATTTAACCTATACTGTCCCACTGCTGGGCAAAGAGTCGAGGTCGTCTCTCCAGCGCAAAATATTAATAATATAGCCGTGATCTTGTTTGTGTTTTACAATTATGTAAAATAAAGATAAAAATTTTGGACCTTTTGAATGTTGTCGCATATATTGCCTCGCAACAACAACATAGGTACTTGTTCGATAACTCTCGATAGTTTCAACGGTCTGTTATAAAAGGTATATTGGTAATTGATTGATACTTATTACAAATTTTCAGAATTAGGTTAGTTTCACGTTTTCATATTTATATCATAGCTTCATGGTAAATATCCTGTTAATAGTGTTTAAAAATATATTTTCTATTTCTATTCTATTCTATAAAGCGTGAACAAAGATGCCGTAGTAGGTTACAGCCCTTGCTGAAAATTTCTACGTTATTAAAATGGACGACCATTTCGATCTACGGATAGGTGTTTGCTATGGACACGTTGTATTGACTTAGGTATTTATTACTTTGTAAGCACAAATGCAGTATTGCGCATGCTGTTATTTTTCGACTGGCAAGTTTCCAATACAGGAACGTGTTGTGTGGACGCATGAAGAGGGCAACAATACTTTGAAGTTCGAACCTAGCAACGGTGTAAACGCAGGATAATTAACAAGGCCGTAATAATTTTCAAGGTGTGGGACGTGCCTCTGAATATTTCCAATTTATTTTTAAAGAATCTAAGAATTTATACTGATACTTGTAAATAGAGTCAAAATAATAATAACATAGCCGTGATCTTGTTTGTGTTACAAGCATACCAACTAAAACTTATGCTAATACGAAGTTTTTTGATTTTTGTTGTTAATGTCAGCTGATTTAAAAAAAAAAACTAAAAAAAAAATAAGCCGCAGGATGTGAATATTATGAATAGGTAATAAAGTTAGGAAATTTATGCATAAGTACTTAAAAATCACGTAAGGAATATAATAATATAATCATATACTTAATAATAATATAAGGAATATTATAATCATGTCACGTAAGGAATACTAACTTCTGCAAGATGTGGGCATGTATCAAATATGCTTGGACATGCCTCTGACACAAGGGGGGTAGCCCCTTAGACATCTTCAAAGGATCTAGAATAAGTAACATAAAAAAATCTGAGAGAATGTCTACCGCACCTTGAGGATAGAGTCGTGAACCTGTTTACGTTTTTACTTAAAAATAGTCTTAATTTACATAGTCACCTAATTAGATTTGTATAGGCTGCTTTAATTCAAAACTTTAAAATGTGAATGGAATTCCTTGAATCAACAGACAGCCTTTTATTATGACTTCATTGTTTGATGCGCTTGTGAAAAAATAACACGAAATATGTGCCATAAAAGGTTATTGTCCGAGAATGCAGTATGAAAATAAGGATTTTTATTAAGACTGTGCGAATAACTGTGACTTATTTGATAGGAAGGGGTCACCTTTGTTAAACTTAAGGAAAATGAGGTTACTGCACCGCTGCGTTTCTTTTTGAAGCTTTTTGCTTATCGTAGGTACCATCTTAATTTAGTTTAGTCTAATCGGAGCGTTTGAATCAAGGAGGTTGGACACCTGGAAGTGTTCAGGTGAACAGTGGTTCATGGAAGATTTGTGAATTTAGAGTTCCTTTTTATCATACTCTTATACCTGTTATTTATGGGAAGTTGTAGTCGTTTATATTATTTACAAATAGTTATAGTGCAGGCAAAGCATGTAATATACAGGGTGTAAAAAGACTACTACCGAAAACTGAGGGATTGCAATCAGACCATGATTCTGAACATATTTAGCGAAAAAAAAAAACGCAAATTTTTTTTTTCACTTAGTTACGTCATTTTATTTTATTTTCTAGTTATTTACTACTAGTACACCATAATAAGACTATACCTACCTCATAATTTAATTTATAAAAGAAAAAAAAACAATTAAAACTCAAAATCCAGCAATCTACGGATAAAAACGCGCCCAGTACATACGCAAACAGTAATCTTCAAACGTTGTTTTCTCCGGATGTAATGATTTTTTCGGAAAATCCTTTTGGATTTAGTTGTGTGTTGGGATGCTGTACCTACCCCTTTCGGCTTCGGTAGACGTCTTTTTATACCCTGTATGTTTTTTTAAATCATTAAATTAAACACATCAGATGTTCATGAACTTTCAGTGACTGTGATCGTACAGTACGACCAATGGATCTAGGCGTTCGTGAATTTAGCCGTTTCGATGCGCAGTATACAATTTTGTATGAAAAAACATCTACTATCGAAACGGCTAACTACACAAATGCCTGTAGACCCGTTGAGCGCACTGTAAAAATATTAATATAAAATGTATTAAGTATATAAAAAATAACAAATTGCTTTCCATCAAATTAAGTGACACCTTAGATAACAAAAGTTATTTTGTATTAATAAAAACATGATCATAAAATCAAAGGTTTTGATTGCATTTTGAAGAACATCGATGTATTCGATTTAAAGAAAAGTGACTAAGTAAAAAGGGAAAACCACAACGCACTTAAAATTTTTAAACAACACAATAAATATGTTATACTGAGAAACATAGGAACTATAGGTAGAACGACTACTACTATACGTAGAGGGGAAGTTCGTACATCGCGGAAATGCTTTGTTCCTTTTCTTGACAACCGGTCCCGCATTCCCCATTTGAAACGTTCGACTCACCTTCAGCTAAATTCACTAAAGCTAGTTTTTGTATGGCCTTGCTGGATATATACATTTTGATGATTTAACAGCCCGTTTATGGCAACTTGTTGGCGAACTAATCGGTCCGAACTAAATATAGGAATCAAATTATCTGTTTCCTGTGATTATATAAGAACTTGCATACCGATACCTATTTGTGGACGTGGAGGGCAATATCTGGAACCAATTCACTTATTTGAAAATGTTTACTACATATGTGATCGGGAAAGTTTTTGGACATCGACAAGGAATGATTCTTATTGCAGCCTAGTTATATATAATACCTAGTTCTAAAGAATATACAAACACTAATACTATCAGTGCCACGTGCTTTTGCGTTGTGCATGCCACCCTCTCATTTGGAGAGCGCAGGCGCAGGAGTCGTGTTAAATTAATAATAGCAATATCCATTCCTACGTGTTAACTTCAAATCGATAAACATTATCTAAATGACGCCCGAAGGTCGGCCCATGGCCGCATTGTTTATGTTATGATACCAGTAAGTTCTACGAGTATAAACATCTTTTACGTTAGGTACTTTACGTACCAAAGTCACGTGCATTGAATCGATAAACATAAAAGTAATGCCAGCTAGTAAATTAAAAAATAACCGATTGAATTAAATTCTCTATGGAGTTTCAAATATTATTATGGTTAATAGATCTTACAAAAGAGGGTAACCGACGAGTACACTTGGCATATGCATTTATAAGATGGTTGCATTCTATTCGTGATGAGTAGCAAACCTATAACCATCATATAATAATGTAATGTTACTTCTAACTCTTATAAAATAAATCTATAATAGCTTTTACATATAAGTATTACAATTAAAAAGTGATTTAGAGCATCTTCACAGACCATAGACGCGAAATACTAAACTTAGAATATAAAGGAACTTTAAAAATATAGCCCTAAAATTTGTCGTGTTCATTTAGTTGAAGGTCAGACCGTACAGGGCCAAGCACCAGGTTCGAATGGCAGGAAACTCGCAGAACTGGTTTCAGTCCTTTCTTATGCAAAGTGGTTGTATAGGGCGTTGTTTATTTATTTTATTTATTTCTGGCGATCACTGTTCACTCTTCACACGTCGTCTACAATAGTTACTTCCTGTATATTGATACTATTCATCAATAATATTTAATAGTAGGTATAATATTTTTGTTTCAATGAAAGTCAAATAGATAATCGTATAAAGTTTTAAAAACGGTGGTTATTAAGAAGCGATGATGACCAAATGTGGTCAAGTACACCAAGGTAAACCAGGGAATTAAATAAATACACATGTACGTATTCGTATTAAATGTAGCATTGCTTACCATTCAAAGGTTTTACGAAGTGAAGTAGATTTTCTGTGTCAGAATAATTATTAGAATTGGGCATCATGAATATCCATATAAGTATTGATAAATCTTGTCTCTAATAATAATGTTTACCAAACTTAAGTGTTTGATCTATCACAATCAATTTCATCAATCAATCGACCTATTATTTACATTTTAAAACGCGTTCTACGTTATAGATTATGAGAATAGAAAAAAAAAATAAAGAACATGCCAAAAACTGCACCCATGCGAATTTGAATCACACCTAGCTAGCGATGTACCGGAGGTTAGGTATTCTATATAAATACATGGTCCTCTTCTAATAAGTAAGAGTCCGCAATACATGAAGTCTTGAATTTGTACCTACTGTGATCAAATCTTACTTTTTTATATAAGACTAGCTGCGCTCCCGCGGTGTGACCCGCGGTCGCTTAAGATTTTTTAATTTTTTCGCTATAAGTGCCTATGTACATGTATACAACCTTTATCGATGCCAATTTTCAGTCTAATCTGTTCAAAGGTTTTAGCGTGAAAGGGTAACAAACAGACAGACAGATTTACTTTCGCATTTATAATAATATTAGTGTGGATAGAACATTGATCCATATCGTTTTACGTAGCCAATTACTAGCATTCGAGATGGTTTCGCACATTTCGAGATTTGCCTTTACAAATAGTGCAATTTCTCTCTGTAGCTCATAAACCTCGGTGCATGAAAGTGATTCCAACATAGAAGCATATCGTGACCAGTTTAACCACTAGGAGCCTGTTCCTTGGCCATTTCTCTACTTTCTCTGTCCGTTACCCTAGCCAATGGTACCTTGGATCACATCCTCATAGAAAGCAGTTGGCGCCTGTCTACCGGTGGTAAGCAGCACTGGCAACCTTTTAGGTAAAGCCTGGTAAAGCACGTTCACTGTCATGTCGTTACAGTAAAAGAGCACTGGAGGGAGATAAGTGAAGGAAATAACATCATCGCACTGACAAGAGCTAAGCTCTATAATAAACAAGCGACTCGCCCCGGCTTCGCAATGTAACAGACATATATTTTGTTATGAGTTCGATGTCATCTGAAAGTTTCAGAGTTTTCTACAAAATACATCTGATTGAAAAGCTTTCATAGTCATTGTAGGCGGTAAGCATCAACCACCCTAAGCTATTCAATGCGTTGATTGCAGTTTGCAGAAAGTGGAACAGTGGCCTTTAATTTCTCATATTCGTAATTACGTATATGATTGCCGGCTATCATTCGCAGTGCCGTGCGGATGCTGGATAACGTATATCGTATATGCGCGGATGTGTGTGGCTCTAGATATTTCATTAGTTATTTATTATTATCAACTTTGTTTATGAATCGATTTAAGTGGATGTTTTTTTTGTTAGAAAGAGTAAGAAAGTTGAAAGTCTTCAGAGTTATGAACAGAAATGCACAAATTGGTCAGTTTTGAGAAAACTGCAATGGACGATGAGCTGATGAATTATAAAAAAGTACCTGCACATTGTATGTTAAACTTTTTACTCCTGAAAATAAATAAATAATGCTGGACATTTCACACAGCATTCTCTAGCCCCAAACTAAGCAAAGCTTGTACTATAGGAACCAGATAACTGATATACTTACTACTTATATACTTTTTATTTGTAAATACATACCTACATATTATACATAGAAACACCCAGACCCGAGATAAATATCACCAATACTAGGTATCTACGTAGATTATAATGAGAATGGGTGCAAAAGAAATAACAACTATGAACAAAAAGTAATGCCTGTAGGTAGACGTTTTCTTTTGCAATAGGAAGCGCCAACATCGCACAAGACTATTATAACTATTGCAATTTGCACTGAGAGTCTGTTACGTCATTGTTTTCATTTCATTGTTGTCGACATGCCGGGAAAAATGGGTTTAAGGACAGTCTGCCACAAAAGTTAATACCTCAACGCTATATTATTAAAAGTAAAAAAAAAAAAAACTGGTAGACATAAGGTAAAGCCTAATTCTTAAACCAACAGCCGTGTGTTTTTAAAACTTATTTTTAATAAAATTCCTGTATGGCGATTTGCTAGAATTCACAGAAAAAATATTTCTTTATTCATCTCTGATTGCTGAATGAAGCCGAACGTTTTATAGAAGGTTAATTAGAATTAATCCCATCAATAAAATAATAAAATTATTTTTGTAGATTAAGCTCGAATTAATAGATTAATATTGGCAATCGGCACTGCAAGCCATAAAGCCGCAGTTTTGCAACTTTCAGTTTCAATGATGCAAAACTTGATTGAGGGGTCGCGCTAAATCGCCTTTAATTATCAAACAACAATAAAGTTCATAAATCTGCATATTCTGGTTTGACATTATGTGTTGCAATCATCAAAATTACGAAACAAAAAAACTATTACACTTCCAGCCTACCTATTAAAGTGAATGTACAATGCGAACTTTTATGAAAGGGCTTTTATAATTAACAGCTTAGGGCAGTGTAATTACAGAGACTTAAGGGTGTTTATGTAGGTATAAAAAGAAAAACAGTATAAAATACATACTATTAGTTATTTTTAAAACACGTCAGTTTTTTATTAATTCGCAGAAAATAACAAAACCACATTGAAAATACGAAAGCAAAACTATGTATGATGAAATTTACACAAATACCTACACAATTTAAATTAATTGCTCTTTGTTTATTATTAATTGTGAATGTAAATAAGTAAATTGCAGTATTTAAAGCGGTGTAGTGCTTATTTCAAATAAACAAATTATTGTTAAGTAGCAACTTAGTTGTAACTTCTAATTTAATGGACGATTGTTCATACACCAATAACATTTATGGCCTTGTAAAATCTTACCTGTATTTGAGCAATACCAAAACTAAGTTATTCATTTCAAGCCGACAAATTATATGATTTTTCTTAATAATGCTGTATGTAACCTATAAGATTTAATTGGCATGCAACATGGTGAAGGTTGAAAAATTTATTACAAATCTATGGCGTTGTCGATTCAATATAAAATGAAGGATAGTACGTAAGGGAGTAACAACCTTAATTTAATATTCCTCCACGAGTCGATGGAGAGACGGCTTATTTGGAATAAATAGGATGATTTTTTTTATTAATTAAAAAATATTACGGTGGTATACTTACTTATACATACAGGGTGTAAAAAGACGTCTACGTATATGATTTGTGCTTATACATAGGTACTTATCAAAAAAACTTTTTGTCTACTTGTTTCGGCGAATATCCGAAACAGCTGGACCGATTTTAAGGGGACTAAAGGGGTAGTCAGAAGCATTTTACATTTATTGCACATGTTTTCATTTTGCAGAAGGAGTGTTGCCAACCATCATCAAGATACGTAGGTAATAAGAACCCAGCTACTGGTTAGAGAGTATCAGCTAATTTCCCCCTTTGCTTAGAAAGTCTTGATCCTTGAACTAAGCCAATGAACTTTGAATCTAACTTCTCATTAGCAAGTGCATAAGACGTAGTGACACGTAGGTGATGCGTGACTAAGTCACGGATTTTCATCGAAAATTTTCAATGAGGTAGATACAATAAAACGATTACAAAAAATTACGTTGCTCTTTATTTGGCCTTGTAGCCAAACCAAGGTAGCAAACCAAGGCCTGTTTGTAGGTACAAAAAAATCCAAAGTTACGATATAAGAATCAAAAATACCAACATAATATTTGACCATAAAGCACAGAATTAATAAAGTACTTACTTATAGCCATAAAAGCACTTACCTATCAGACTTGTACAGCATGTAGTACTTAAATAAACAAATATAAAAAAAAACTTAGGCCTTTACATCTATATTAGATGATTTATACAGCGTCAGGAGGCAACCTATGCCTACACTAACGGGACGCTGTAATGCCTGGGATATTGTTTGAGATGCAATAGGCTTGCCCAGCACCTAAACCATCCTCTCAGCTTGATCAGCCCGGCTCACAGGAAAGACGACGTCAATACGTGTGGAGCTGACTAAGCTGCGAGTTTCCTCACGATGTTTTCCTTCACCGTTAAGAGCTCGTATTACAGCGCATATAAATTTAACGAAACGAAAAATCCATTGATACACGGCCGGGATTTGAACCTTCAGATTGAAAGTCAAGGCACAACGCTAGTCGAAGAACATGGCTCCTTAAATAAACAAATATAGTTGTAAATTAAAAGATAAACATAGTTTTAAATCCAATGTTGCAGTAAGGAAGCTGATTCTGAAATGAAACCACTAATAAAATATAAAAATAATAATATACATAATCCATACTAATATTATAAATTGAAAGTAACTATGCCTGTCTGTCTGTTTTTCACGCTTTCACGCCCAAACCGCTGAACAGATAAAGCTGAAATTTGGCATACTTAAAGGTGAAGGTGAATGAAGGACATAGGCTACTTTTTATCCCGAAAAAATGAAAAAATCCCGAGGGACCGCGGGTCACACCGCGGGAGCGCAGCTAGTTAAATATATATATAAAAAACTACCAACTCTCTGAGCATGTCTCAAAACTTGATTATTTTGTTGGCGATTAAACACAGTGATAGGATTTGTCACGACTTCTCATTAAAAATGAATACTGAATCAGTAACGGATATTTTTAATTACGAACTTTTCGCCCGCGGCTTCACTCGAAACACAAAATACAAAATAATATTCATGCATGACATCACGCAGCTTTCATTGATTTGTACCTACGTAAATAAGCCGGTCATAATACATCGGCAATGCGCGACTCGAACTCTCGCACTATGCCGCGTTGGCGGTATTGCGTATTTAGGTAGAAGGGTAAGGGGAAGAGAGGCATGAAATCCGTCTCGTATCGGCGCTCCTGCACACTCTTAAATAATAAAGGTACAGCGCTACCTGCCGAGTCCGATTTGCGTACCAAACCTACCATCTAAGAAACCACAAATAATCAAAATCGGTTTAGTCGTTTAGGAGTTTAGTGAAGATCACGACGAGCCCAGAAGAATGTTATGTACTTATACTAAAGATTGGCTAAATATAGAGCTATTTGTTTAATAGCGCAATATTCATCATTAAATTTTTTATTGTAAATTCATATGTATAGGTACTACCTACATTATAATCTGTACATCGTAATTAGATGATTATATAGCGTCAGAAGGTAAAACTACTTATTAATATCCATAGAAAAAACATGGTTAATGTACGCGTGGAGCTGACAATCGCGGGTTTTCTAACGATGTTACTCTTAAAGGTACGGTTACATTTCACGATACAAAAAATCCCGAAAAAATATATGCATATTGGGATTTTTGGTCTCGAACTCGAAACCTTTAGAATGAAATCCGTTAGTAGGTACACCCCACTAAGCCAATACAACTCGCATTATTTAATTGACTGTGATTATTTAAAGACCTGCGTGTGTTTATACTTTATAGGTATCTACTTCTTAATAAATTCAAGGCGAATATCGAAGATCAAGGTTCGAATCGAATCCAGTATTTCGCTGTTATTTTTGTTGATTTCCGCGTTTGTTTTGTCCATTTTCGCTTAAAATTCAAGGTTTTAAAAATTTGCTTTGTTTTCAATTGGGAAAATATGAAGGCTATCTGAAACATAAGACAAAGACGATCGATAGTGAAAAAAGTCTACTATTAAAACATCGCGATCGCTCGTATGTATTCCCGTTCTCATTTTTGTTCGTTTGATAAATAACGTTGATCTTATCAACTGAATACAATGTAGCTCGTAGTAAGAAGCATCCGAATATTCACCAAACGAACGAAAAAACGAACGCAAATGAAAAAATGAACACAACAAGGGGGGCTCCCTTGTTGTGTTCACACTCAAACTACTCATCCGATTTAAAAAGCTCTTTCCGAATGGAAAGATTTGTAATACCTACATGTCAATGTTTGTTTATGGCGACACAGGGTGGGCCTTTTGGGCCATCTAGGTACCTTTTTGTACTCAGAAGGTTTCGTTTCTAGGAAATTATAGGTAGTAAGAAAAAAACACACTTTTGGATTTTTAAGAAAATGTATAGTCAGCCTAAAAATGACTTTTATAGAATAAAATAAAGTTTTAATCGACACAATTTCCCAAAGTAACTTCCTAGGTAGGTAATCAAATCATATCCTAAGATTTTAGAAAAAAATAAAAAGTTTTTAGCACATATTATAGCAGCCTTTCTATATTATGTGTCCTTGCGAAAGGATAGATATTTAATTCATTAGAAATTTAGATAATAAATATATATAGAAACTAAAAGTAAGCTACTACATTACTTAAATATATTTACAAAAAAAAAATACAACAGGATTAGTCAAGCTATCTAAGAAACGATCTATAATGTATTATAAAAAAAATACAATATAAAATATAAATATTGTAGGATATTTAATGACAGAAAACATTTGAATAACAGCTGACATTATATTTTCCAGAGTAAGATGCCTACTCCGGACTACAGCGTGGACCTGGACCTGGGCGAGCCGCCACCAGAGCTCCAGGAGTATGCGCGGAAACATTGCGGAGAAGACCCTGAAACCAAACTGCAAGCGATATACGAACTCAGAGAAATGATATATGGTAAGCCGATAAGGTCGATAGTACCTAGCATCGTAACATCGATCGAATGTGAAATACGGTAGGTAAATAATTCACCGCAATTCATCGAATAGGGGTTGCAATCGGATTGATTTACGGTTATAAAATGGTAGCCTGCAATTCATTTTTAACCGACTTCAAAAAAAGGAGGAGGTTATATGTTCGGCTGTATGTATGTTTTTTTTTTTTTTTTTTTTTTTTTTTTTTTTTTTTTTATGTACGTTCACCGATATTTCCGTCAGTTGTGGACCGATTTCCAAAAATTTTTTTTTGTTTGAAAGGGTATACTCTTATAGTGGTCCCATATAAATTTTATTCCTGAGGGATTAATAGTTTTCCCGTAAAACTAAAACTATCACTGAACTTTAAGAAAATTGTGGACCGATTTCCAAAATTTTCTCACACTCAAGGTGGCGCCATATATTTTTTTTCCTGAGGGATTGACAGTTTTCCCGTAACATTAAAAAAACCTCATTCTCACTACACAACACACCCTGACTCACAATCTGAGTCAAACATTAAATAGTTTGAAAGGGTATTACACCCGAGGTAGTCCAAAATATTTTCTTTTCCTTATGGATTGATAGTTTTCCCCCTTGCTGAACTCCGGTGTGTCCTTTAGTAGGTCTGCCCATGACTTCTCTTATCCTTTCCTACTTAAGCTACGATAAGCAAAGTCTTAATGTACTCGTAGCTTACTATATTATTTACACATACACTTTTATTTACACAGTATTTATTTACTTACACTAAAAAATGAAAAATAAAACATTTTTGAAAAAAAAATTGAACCGACTTCACAGAACACAAACAGAAGAACCTTCTACACACTAAAAAGAGAAAAATAAGAATATAATTTGAAGTCGGTGCCAAGTGAATACGATTAAGTACCTATCAAAAAAAGAAATCGAGCGATAGCGTACCAGGATACAATTTTGCACCCAAGTTCTTTTGAATTTCTTAGATGTAAATGAATAGTTGGCACCGACTTCAAATTATATTCTTATTTTTCTCTTTTTAGTGTGTAGAAGGTTCTTCTGTTTGTGTTCTGTGAAGTCGGTTCAATTTTTTTTTTCAAAAATGTTTTATTAAGGTTCCGTATCCAAAGGGTAAAACGGGTACCCTATTATTAAGACTTTGCTGTCTGTCCGTCTGTCACCAGGCTGTATCTCATGAACCGTGATAGTAGTTGACATTTTCACAGAAGATGTATTTCTTTTGCCGCTATAACAACAAATAATAAAAAAGAGAATACCTTAAATCAATATTTAAGGGGGCTCCCATAGAACAAATGTGATTTTTTTCCGTTTTTATAGATAATGGTACGGAACTCTTCGTGCAGGAGTCCGACTCGCACTTAGCCGGTTTTTAATTTAGGGTAGGTAATGTTATAAATACTTATTTTATTTAATTTATTTACTATCTTTTTTTATATCATGTCGTTTATTACTTATTTTTAAACGGTTTGATTTGTCCACTCTTTAAATCCGTGGATTTGTCCTATTATTCTACTCTGTAGGTCATACTATATTTATATTATAAATGCGTAAGTTTGAATGAAATCATTTTAGAGCTCGTTCGTGTCTTGAGAGGTTGCCTATTATAATGGGTTGAATTTGTTAATATTCAGCAGTGGGAATACTTTGTTTTGTGGATTATTATGATGAGAAAAGGAATATAGCTAAGGAATCTTAAGATTAAGTTAAGTACTTTATAAAGATCGTGGATGTATGACATCCTTACACTCACGATACATCGAACAACACATAAAATAAGCTGCGAAAATATATTCGTATTTTTTGTGAGTAAAACCGCGTGGGACTGCTTGTTGCACATAACCGCTGTTTATATTTTGGTTTATCAAGAACAGGTTTCACGCCCGAGCCGCCTTCAATTCGGTCGCATGATAATTATTGTGACCTTGGCCTTCTAAGTATGTTACATTAGGCTATTATGTATACGATTCCGGAAGAAGTTCTCACTTTGTTTTCTACTTATACCAAAGGGGGAAAGTTTGATTAGAAAAAGAAATAAAATATTTTCGAAAAGTCTGAAGTTTTTTATTACCTTCTCGGATATAGTACGTACCTACTTTGGTAGATTGGGCATACGCTTGAGTGCTAGTCAATATTTGTGACCACAGCACTCCAAGTCCATAATACCTGATGTCACTTTAGGTAGGAAGTACTAAGGCACTATACTAATAGTACATTGACTTTAAAGCATCATTACTTACCTATATTATTTTGTACCGTTTATGAGCTACCTATATTTTTGATAATTATAATCTATCTATAGACTGGAATTTCAAGTTTTGATATAGCATGTTAGTAGGCGGTTGTCTTCAGTGACAAAACTTGGAGGAAAGTAAAAGTAAACGCTGAACTTGGATTGGCTAAAATTGCAAGCTGGCTTAGAGAAAATTAACACTGAAAGCTTGTAAGTCTAACTATACGTGCTACACTATTTATAATAGGACTGAAACAGATTTCAACGTGCGCATACACAGTTGTGGCAATATTGATAATGATAATTGTAACTGCCCCTATATTAGTAAAGTCTGTTCGACTAAGTATTTGGGTGTCATAATCGATCAGAATCTTTCGGGGTGCCCTCAAATTGAAGCCTTGAGCAGCAGAATAAGAAAACTCATATGGATCTTTGAAACATTAAGACACGTTTCTCAAGAATCATTACTAAAAAAAATCTATATTGCCCTAGCGCTATCCGCTATGGGATATTGTATCTCTATTTGGGGTGGAGCTGCAAAAACTAAACTCATTGAAACAGAATGAGCTCAACGCGTACTAATCAAAGCAATGCAAATAATTTAGGTCTTATCGATTCCTAACGAATAGGCTTTATGACGCAACCTTAGTTTGTTAGACGTTTGTACATCCTACAAGTGGTTCTAAGAATGCACAAAACTAGCTTATTTATAATCCTAATATCGAGAAGGCAAGAAATACTATTAGAACAAAAACTTCATTTGCCCGAAACCAGTATGCAATTCAATCTGCCCACTTACTTATACAACGTAATAAACAAGAAATATACACCCTATGCAATATTATGACAGTAAAAAAGTCCTGACAAACTGGTTGTAGACAAAAAGCTACGAAGACACGGAGGCGCTTCTACAAATTATCACCTAACACAATTATTACCTACTATCCAATAAACACGAACCTACTCCTAAAGAAATCTACTTACACATATATACTTACAAACATATATAACTACACACACACACACCTATACATACACGCACACAACATAATTTAGAATACCTACAATCTCTATATATAAAAATGAATCCCTTTATCCCTTGGTCACGCCATGACGCGTGAACGGCTGGACCGAATTCATTAATTTTTTTTGTTGTGTTTGTTATTGTCTGGAGAAGGTTCTTATGACAGAAAAAAATAAAAAAATTGCGCGGAAAAAAATGAATCATGCGCAGACGAAGTCGCGCGGGTCAGCTAGTTTTTTATAAAATTATATAAAGCCACTACTTTCATAGTTTTCACCAATCTGTAACCTATAATGTATGGGTATGGAAAAGCGGGATCTTCTAACACAAGTATTTTTTACTCTCAACCTTAGATTTTGTATCGTAAAATGTTACAGAAATAAACGGTTTTCATTTTCATTTTTCAGTAGGAAATATTGAATGTACAGTCATTCAAAATTCACAGCAAAGCCCAGCCTCATACAGATGAGACTGGGCTTTGCTGTGAATCAATTTTATATTCGTCAAGATATAGTATGGAAGAACTTTAACCAAGGTTAAACTATATCGACATTATGCTTATATGGTTGACCATGCCGCTATACAAATGAGTACCTGCCTACTTATCACTAGGCAAAAATCTAGTAGCGTTGATTGAAGGTCTTGTGCCCATAAAATATACCCATAAAACATTAGTAAACAACCTATTTTTATCTTCAACCTTTGAATCTTGAGGAAGTTAAGGTCCGAGTATTTTTTTGTAATTTTTACATAGTAAAGTATTGTAGTAGTATCGAAACTAGAGAAAGAAAGGCAGAACAATAAAGTAAGTACCAAATTCATTTCAAGGAATTGCTAACCACACTTATTTGAACACTGCACTAGTAAGAAGTATGAAATAAGTACCTAAACATATTACTTCAACTACAAAAATCCTGGCTAAGATTTTTATTGTAACAGTTTGGCAATAAACTAAGCTATCGGGAATACCTACTGGCTGATTTTATATAGAGCGGATTATATCGGTCTCTAAGAAATGTCCAAAACATCCTGTTTAGGTTTTCATACATTCATTATTCTTTGAGCACAATAATAGTGTTTCTAACAGAAATATTTTGAAATGTTTTGACCATCTGTTTCAAACTAAAGAAACTTTAGGCAGCCGAATATTTTCTAGGTCAAAGAACTAATTCATACAGGCTAAGCATAGTGTCAGCGTGACTAATAGTTTGAATGGCGACAAAGAGTTGAGATTTCTTCTACTTGTAGATTGATGATCGCTTCAATGTTGCAGAATGAGCTTTAAGAGATTAAGAAACTCATTTATGAAGTCTTACTGTGCCAAACGGAAAATTCTGGTATTTTTTATTAAAGCCTTTCAGAAAAATAGTAAAAAATCAGCAGTCGATTCCGTTTTCACAGGCATATAGGTATCTAATACATCTTAGATCTTATCATCGTATTGTAGTTGAGAGGGTTATAATTATGAGTAATGCAAAGAAATAATAGGTACAGCCGTGGGAATCACGTGTTTTGGTCAGATTTATGTCGATTTGTAGATTTGGAATTTAATTAAATGACCTAATCTACCTACTTATATCCTTAACTAACGACCCGCTTCGCAAAGGTGAAGAAAATAATGTTTTCAATGAAATTCCATGAACAAATGAGCACAAAATAACATTTAAACTAACTTATCTATTGATAAAAACCACATTAAAATCCGTCCACGTAAAATTATAGTGATCGGAATCTCACTTGGAGTAGGTACCTACCTACCTAAGTGGCCGGCATTTCTAGTAAAACAATATGAGTATGAGATACCATTTCTATTCAACATTGTACCTAGCTATTGATAGTCTCAAGGTTGTCTTTTGTCTGTCTAGATGTGCCGATCGATCCCATTAGACACGCATTGTGATGACAATAGAGTGACATGTTGCTTGCATTGCACAATACATTGCTTCTTCAATAGACATCGTCGTATGCATACCTACATAATATGTCCTATGGATAGGTAAACTGTGGTAGAAAAGCTGCATGCGGTAGATAATTTTAATTATGTTAATTTACAAAAATTGTTTTATTACCTTGGCCATAATACATTTTTATTTGTGGCATATTGTATATTAGGTGTAATATCAGGGTGTCGCACCCGAATCAAAAAGCCTATTGATTGAATCTATATGAGTGGGATAAGGAATTAATGTTTTCCTATGTGAGAGTCGGGGAGCACGAAAGAGCCACGATTGCTGGTATGAAAAGCAGTTTTCACTCTGTATCTAGGTAACAATAATAAATCAAGTCACTTATCAAGTTTAACAGGCCTATTTTAATGACATCATAAAAAAATCTGCTTTGCAAAAATCTAAATTCACTATTGTGCTGAAGCTGAAGTTATTACGGAACTCTTCGATGATTTTCCCTTATAGATTTATGTTCGCTAAATTAATTTATAGGATTTATAATAAATATTGCATACAACTGCAAACTGCTTAATTATTATTATTTTGTTTGTCAAAGTTTAACATCACGGAACTATAGAGTCCCGGACCTTTGATAGGCATGCATGGGGCCGAAGCCAACACACATTTGACAATTTTGATCTTGTGTGAGGGAGACACATACCGGCTACTATCCCTTCAAGACTATAAAAAACATTCAGGAACAGTCTTCGGTTTGTGCAGAACTATTGAGGATATGGAAAAATAATTACCGGGCTATGGGGTGGGATGGTAGTGGAAAGTGTACTGGGCAAACTATGGGAACTATGACACCCGCCGAAACAATGTTAACGAACATGTAAAAATGGCGGGTGAAGACTCGCCAACTCACTACTGGGCCCCCCTAAAACAGTCGCTCGTGCGACAAGGGGGCAACATGACGTGAGCGGCTAGAAGGTGGTAAGGTGCTACTGGACTTTAAACGACGATCATGAGCTCCCAGAGGGCCCACTCACCCCATCTTACGTAACACCCCTCAGCCTCCGAGCAATGCTCTAGCGACTCCACTCCGTCCGGCCAGTGAAGGCAACACGGAGGTGAGGGACCTGCTCCTCGTCAGTGTTCACTCCGTCCGGCCAGTGAAGGCAAGCGGAGGTGAGGAACGGTGACCTCCCTCGGGAGCACTCGGGTCCGCGGGGTCGCTACTCCACGACACCTCGCCTCAAAGGTGCCCTGCGGCCTAATTATTATTATTATTATTATGAGCTCGTGATGTCCAACTGCAGGGCAAAGGCCTCCCTAAGTTTCTGTTAACATAACTGCTTAATGTTTATTCAGAATGATACAGCTTTTCTCAAAGTCAAGTCTAACTAGGTCAAATCTAGATAATTTAAATGTTTGAAATATTCATAAATTAATGATTAAGTATATTTATTTAGTGCGTTCATTTACTTTTGTAGTAATGTTGCCACAAGGTTAAAATTTGAATTTAGAAGCTTCCGCCCGCTGTTTAGTCCCTTCGGTGGATATGTATAATACTCTATGAGGCTCAAGGATGATTACTTATGTTACCATCCGTGAAAAAAGTACTCAATTGCGTGGCAAATAGAATCATAAGCTGACAAATACATTGATATGTTTACGAGACAGGAACAGGAACGCAATTATACTCTATGAGGCTCAAGGATGATTACTTATGTTACCATCCGTGAAAAAAGTACTCAATTGCATGGCAAATAGAATCATAAGCTGACAAATACATTGATATGTTTACGAGACAGGAACAGGAACGCAATTTTAATACCTAAAAGCTAACAAAATATGGCCTTACTCGTAGCTCTATAGCCGCATCTACCGGGTACCTTCAGAATGTAGGTATGTGTATTCTTTTGGTACCTAACTAAGATTCTTTATAATAAAATAAAAGTTTCCTTAAAAACAATACTTTCTTTACTATACTTCTGATGCTGATTGTACTGTGGTTTTATTGGCAGTTTGACCGTCACTGCAATGCTAACTGCAATTGTTTAATTAACTGACTAAATTTAATATTTGATCTAATTAGTTATGCATTCGGACGATCTTTATAACGTGATTTAAATTTATAATTGTTTGAAATTTTCAGAGCGAGGCGAGTGCACGCCCCATCGGATGGACGACGAGTTTTTGATCAGATTCTTGCGCGCACGCAACTTTGTCCCGCAGAGGGCGCACCGATTGGTATGTTTGTGCATTTATGATGTCATCTTCCAAATATTTTGTAGTCAAATATTGATTATCAAATACTTTTTAATCGAATAAGAATTTTCGCTGAATATGTAGATTCTATGCTTCTATATTTGTTTCCTAAATCGAACCTATTGGTTCGAATCCGGTTTTCAGTTTAAAAATGAATCTGATAAATCAGATGTGAAATTCCGGAAATGAACAAACGACCAAGACCCCAAACGAACAATAGATTGAAAATTTAAACATGAGACTTACAATCAATATTTGACAGCGTTGACCCCAGAACCTTGCTAATATATCATCTACTTTTCTTTGTAATCTTTAGGTGCCTACAATTAAAAAAAAATATCTATAACTCTAATAAATAAGTATGTGGCGGCGTCCTCCATCCGTATCTATTCCCATCACTGAATCCGGCCCTGGCATGAGTGCGGCCCTGCCCTACAACTGACGCCGGCCGGAGGTTCGCGCGAGCGACACACGCGAGTCAGTCGCCCACACGATCTCGGACTGACCGCACGCCCGTTTGCGCCGCGCCCGCGATAGTAATAAGAACTTTGTATTAGACTATAGTGTTGGTTGAATTATAATATACATAGTACAAAAACTCAGTGTTATTAATAGTTCATACAAACCCCTGAGCTATATTGGTGACCCTTGTGAACATTTAAAACATGCCTAAAGACCAGCAAGACACGCCTGCTGAGAAACCGGTGGAATTATTCCGCGTGGGCATACGGGTGCCGCCATTTTGGCCTGATGAACCAGAAATTTGGTTCGCACAGGTTGAGGGCCAATTCGAGATATCAGGCATCACCTCTGACACTACCAAATTCAATTATGTAATTGGACAACTGGATCATCAGTATTCAAAGGAGGTGAAAGATCTCATCGTAGCACCACCTGCAACAGATAAATATCAAAAGTTAAAATCTGAATTGATAAAGCGATTGAGTGCGTCACATGAAAAGAAAGTGAAACAATTGTTAATGCACGAGGAGTTGGGCGATCGAAGACCATCACAGTTTCTTCGTCATCTACAAAGCCTCGCTGGACCAAGTGTGCCTGAAGACTTTTTGAAGACCATATGGACCAGCCGGCTACCGCGCAATATTCAGACAGTGATCGCCGCCCAACCCACCGCTACTTTAGAGGTGCTTACTGACCTGGCAGACAGAATACAAGACATTGCCACACCATCACCTCAAGTTGCAGCAGCTCAGTCATCAGGACCTGGATCGAGCATGGAGGCTATGGCACAAGAAATCGCGGAGTTACGTAAGCAGATGCAAAACCTTACTTCGCAACTCGGATCGCGAAAGCGACGACCACGCTCTAACCAGAGATGCGACCGAGGTAGGTCATTGACCCGTTCCGTATCCAACTACAGGAAGTTCCCCGAATGTTTTTATCATTTCAAGCACGGAAATGATGCAAAACTTTGCGTAAAACCATGTGACTTCGGTGGGGAAAAATCCAGATACGGATACGGAAACGAAAAATCTGCGAGCGGATACGGAAATGAAAATTCACGTGGTGGACATGGTGCGGAAAACTCCAGGGGCGGTCAGTAATGGCGACGGACGACTGCCCCCTCTCTTCTGGTCGCCTGTTTGTTACGGATCGCCGATCCAAGATGCCGTTTCTCGTAGATACAGGAAGCGATGTATGTGTCTATCCGCGATCTGCCCTTCAACAGCGACGTTCTAAAACGGATTTCCAACTAACTGCAGCTAACGGCACACCTATAAATACGTATGGTTACGCTCAGCTGGATATAGACCTGGGACTACGACGCGACTTCCCTTGGCGTTTTATAGTGGGAGATGTTACCAAAGCCATCATCGGAGCGGATTTTCTGAAGTACTACGGACTCATCGTCGATATTCGCAACCGCCGCCTCGGTATCCTGGATAGCAACACGACTCTCTTCGCCATCGGTACACCTGTAAGCTCGTCGACTACGATATCATCTATCAAGATACCACTCGGCGAGTCCAGATACCATGATATCTTGCGTGAGTTTCCGGAGATCACGCGTCCGTCGGGTCATCTAAAAGAGGTAAAGCACAATACTTTACATTACATAAGAACGACGCCAGGCCCACCAGTTTCTGCTTCCCCCCGCCGTCTTGCACCTGACAAGCTAAAAATTGCCAAAAAGGAATTTGAATCCATGCTGAAGTCTGGAATAGCCAGACCATCGGAAAGTCCTTGGGCATCTCCACTCCATCTAGCCCCGAAGAAGGATAACGAGTGGAGGCCTTGTGGGGACTATCGTATGCTGAATGCCAGAACGATTCCCGATAAATATCCTATACGGCATGTACATGACTTCACACACAGCATAGCAGGATGCAAGGTATTTTCAACAATAGATTTAGTCAAGGCGTTTAACCAAATACCTATTTTCGCTGATGACATTCAGAAGAGTGCCATAACCACTCCGTTTGGCCTCTATGAGTTTCCATTCATGACGTTTGGCCTCCGCAACGCCTGCCAGACGTTCCAGCGTTTTGTCGACGAAATGACGCGTGGACACGACTTCGTCTACCCTTACGTCGACGATTTTCTATGCTTCTCAAAAGACGAACAAGAGCATGAAGACCATCTTCGTCAGTTATTCAGCAGACTAAGGGACTACGGCGTCGTCATCAATACTGCTAAATGTCATTTTGGAGTTTCGGAGGTAACGTTCCTAGGCTATTCCATCTCAGCCAAAGGAGTCAAACCCCTAGAATCTAAGGTAGAAGCTATCAAGTCATTCCCAGTACCGAAGACCGTGCGAGAGCTACGACGATTCTTAGGAATGATTAACTTCTACAGAAGATTTATACCTGGAGCTGCGGAATGTCAAACTCCTCTAAATGCTCTTCTAACGGGTTCTGTAAAAGGTTCTCACCCTATCCATTTAACAGGTGATACACTGAGAGCTTTTCAAGACTGCAAAGATAGCCTCTGCCGCGCAACAATGCTGGCGCATCCAGATTGCCAAGCGAAACTCGCCCTTGTTACTGACGCATCTGATACTGCAATTGGGGCCGTTTTACAACAGCTGAAAGACGATGCGTGGCAACCACTAGCTTTCTTTTCCCGCAAGATTACTCCGGCTCAAAAGAAATATTCTCCTTACGACAGAGAGTTGTTAGCCATATATGAAGCTGTGAAGTACTTCCGACACATGCTGGAAGCCAAAGACTTCACGATCTATACAGATCACAAACCATTATGCTACGCGTTCCACACACGCAAAGATAAATGTTCGCCCAGACAATTCCGCCATCTTGACCTGATTGCCCAATTTACAACGGACATTCAACATATATCCGGCAAGGACAACGTGGTCGCGGACACGCTCTCGCGAGTGGAGCAAGTCGAATTTTCATTAGACTTCCCCAGGCTAGCTCAATCCCAAGAGTCGGACCCAGAGCTGAAGCTGCTACTGGAGAGTGGAACTTCGCTTCGCCTGGAGAAAGTCAAAATTCCTGGAACACGATCAGAACTCTACTGTGATGTTAGTTCCCAAACACCAAGACCTTATGTTACACCCATCATGCGAAAACAAGTCTTCGAAAGCCTGCATGGACTCAGTCATCCTGGAGCCAACGCCACTATAAAACTTGTAACTGAACGGTACATATGGCCAGGAATCAAGAGGGATTGCAGAGAGTGGACCCGTTCCTGTTTAGCATGCCAACGGTCCAAAATAAACAGACACGTTTCAGCGCCGCTAGGAACCTATAAGCTCCCACGTGCACGATTCATGGACGTGCATATTGATCTCATCGGTCCACTACCCATATGCAGTGGAAATCGCTACTGCCTCACAGCAATCGATCGGTTTACCAGATGGCCTGAGGTAATGCCCATACCCGATGCAACAGCTGAAACTGTAGCTAAAGCTCTTCTCACTGGATGGATATCAAGATTCGGATGTCCCACTACCATCGTTACAGACCGTGGCCGTCAATTTGAATCTGCTCTATTTCAATACCTATCGAAATCAGCCGGATTCCAACACAAGAAGACAACTGCATATCATCCAGCATGTAACGGGGCCATAGAGAGATTCCATCGACACCTGAAAACCGCAATTACTTGCCACGGTACAGAAAATTGGATGGAAGCACTACCGCTTGTCCTGCTCGGGATACGGAGTGCTGTCAAAGACGATTTAAAAGCCAGTCCAGCTGAACTTGTATATGGCGAACCGCTCCGTTTGCCATCTGAGTTCTTCGACCCAAGTACAGCTGGAACAACGGATATCACAGACTACACAGCACGCCTTCGTCTATTCGCGAACAACCTGAAACCAGTACCTGCCTCGAGACACAACCGACAATCCATCTTCGTGTATAAAGATCTCGCTACCACCAGCCATGTGTTCCTGAGAGAAGACGCGCTGAGAAGCTCTCTACAACCGGCGTACACTGGTCCACATCCTGTTATAGATAGAAATGATAAGACATTTAAACTAGAGATAAAAGGCAAACCTGTAACGGTATCCGTTGATCGCTTGAAGCCCGCCTACATTCTTCCGGAAAGAAGATCTGTCCGATTCCCGGAACATCTTCAAGACTATGAAACTTAATCGCCCTAGTCGGTCTCTGGAAGGGGGTGATGTGGCGGCGTCCTCCATCCGTATCTATTCCCATCACTGAATCCGGCCCTGGCATGAGTGCGGCCCTGCCCTACAACTGACGCCGGCCGGAGGTTCGCGCGAGCGACACACGCGAGTCAGTCGCCCACACGATCTCGGACTGACCGCACGCCCGTTTGCGCCGCGCCCGCGATAGTAATAAGAACTTTGTATTAGACTATAGTGTTGGTTGAATTATAATATACATAGTACAAAAACTCAGTGTTATTAATAGTTCATACAAACCCCTGAGCTATAAGTAGATAGTTGTAGCTAAGTTTCTATCATGTATATCATAAGTACTAAATATCGAACTCAGTCATCAAGTTTGAGATATTATTTCAAGTCTAGATAAGCACTATGACAGCTACTAAGCAGTATGACACTTTATGTCCCTGATAACTATGTGCGCTGTGGCTGTCGTAGGCATAAGTTGTTCTTCTGCGTGAAAGGTTCGTGTAGAATGATCTGCATGAACCTTTCACGCAAGTAACGCGCCAACGTTACGTACTTTGAACCTACTAAATGATTTTCTCCACGAGTTCCAGCATATCGACATTTTCAATGACAGTCTATACTCCATATATAACAATTTAGGAGTATATTTAAGTTATGTTCATTTATGATAGTTAAGCGCTTTGGATTTTTCTGTAAGCTTTGTATCTATTTTTAATAAATCATTTCATTTCATTTCATTTCATGACTACGGTACCTACACGTAGTTTCTGACACATAAAATTATATTATATGACCAGGACTTTCTGGCTCGTTCCAGATTGTGAACTACTATCAGTTCAAAGAAGATCATCCTGAGCTTTTCGAGAACATTTTTCCACTGGACCTGCAGAGCATAGGCGAGGCCAACGTGATAGCTGTGCCGCCCTACCGCGATCAGGATGGAAGGAGACTCATGATCTTCAGGATAGGTAAGGAAGGACACTTTCGTTCAAGCAAAGTTACAAACATGTAAACTCTTCTTCGTTCATGGTTCACGCCCGAAGCAAGTACGAGTACATACTAAGGTAAACTTTTTTGGAAAAAGGTTTTAAACTAATCGTGCCGAAAAGTTTTTGCTTGTATGAAACCGGTATATAATAAGGTGCTTTGAAGTTCCAAGGTACATGTTGTTAGGTATGTATGTATTGTTACTAATATGGCACGATATCGATAGGCAAATGAATGATACCTAAATTATGTGAACTTGGCTTTAAAGTTACCTAAATAAGTACATAGTGGATGTTTGAGATGGATATGGATGTATGGAGTATGGACTATGGAGTGGTAAAGGGATAAGGGTAACAAAGTATTTCTGTAAATTAAATTTTCTCGCATTTCTGCATCGTTTGAAAAATCTGTGAATGCAGGTCAAATTAACAGACTTTTTGGAACATTTGGAATAAAATGCTAATGTTAATTTATATATCGTTTAATCACTGGACAATATAAGTTATATTTAGCGATTAGGTATACTGAAGACTCCTACATAAAGAACGTAAGAACTGCGTATATGTACATTGTGTGTGACCTACATAGAAATAATGTTGTTATTTCTAACGTGTGAGTTTTTGTACACTCACCCTCGTCGTTCCTCGTCTTATTTATTGTACTTTATAGTGCTAACGTAACCTTCTTTATAAGAAAGAACCCTACGCGAAAATAGGAGAGTATATACAGGGTGTAAAAAGACGTCTACCGAAGCCGAAAGGGGTAGGTACAGCATCCCAACACACAACTAAATCCAAAAGAATTTTCCGAAAAAATCATTATATCCGGAGAAAACAGCGTTTGAAGATTACTGTTTGCGTATGTCTGGGCGCTTTGTTTTACGTAGATTGCTGGATTTTGAGTTTTAATTGATTTTTTCTTTTAATAATGAAATATGGTCTTATTGTGTTGTCGTAGTAGTAAATAACCGAAAATAACATAAAATGACGTAGCTAATTAATTATTACTTTTTTGCGTTTTTTTTTGCTAAATATGTTTAGAATCATGGTCTGGTTTAAGTTTTCGGTACCAAGTAGTTCTTTTTCATCCTATATATATAATGAATGGATGACAACGAAGTTTGTTTGCAATATCTTTACAGTAAGTATAAATGAAAGTAGGTACATACATTGTATTCTAAAACACACAATTGTTCTTTCTCGGAAAGATATTGACATGTGTGCCAAAAATGGGGCAAAGCAGTTGTTAACCTACCCGACACAGTACAATAACCCTGTTGTTTTGTCATAGTAGGGTTCAATGCTGACCTCAGTAAGCAAATAGCAATTACCAGAGTTATGACAACCTTGAAATCTACCCAACTATCCTCAAAGGTTAAGGAGGTATTGGTAGGCAGATGGTAATTGATCCTCAGTAATTGGAAATGAAACTACACGAAACAGCATTCGACTTTATAGGCACGGTAGACAAACTCTTGATAATGTTTTAGGTACCTAGTCAAGATTTTTTAAAGGTGTTTAATGGGTCAGAGGCATATCCAACTCTGGATACAATTTGGAATATTCTAACATTTTGCAGAAGTTCTTTTTCCATACGTGACAGGTTGCCAGCCCATCGCAGGTTATTGAGTTATCCAAAGATAGCGTGTGGTCAACGTGACCGTGTGAATTGAGATCTGTATCTACATCCTAATTGGAATTTATGCCATACATAATAAACTCTGAGTTAATCTATGATAGGAACTAGAAGTTTTTTATTACCTACCATAATATTAATAAAAACTACTCATGTCATGATACAACCGTAGTAACTCGTCAGATTATATTATTATATATATATCGTATTTTTTGTATTTTCGTTGTATTTTCCCATTAACATTGAAAGAAAGAAAAAACATTTATCAACCAAAAAAAAGGTAGGCATTTAACATCTATATTATATGATTTATACAGCAACCTTTGCCTACACTCAACGACGAGACGCTGTAGTGCCTGGGACATTGCTTGAGATGGAATAGGCTTGCCCAGCACCTAAACCATCCTCTTAGGAAAGACAACGTCAATACCTGTAGAGCTGATTAAGCTGCGGGTTTCCTCACAATGTTTTCCTTCACCGTTAAGAGCAACCAAAAATTCCTTTGAAAGAGTGCAGTGTGGTAAAAGGATCACTTACCGAAACTGCTCTACATACATAATGCTACTGCATGGTAACTGTGTCGCTGATCTTCAACTGTTCCAATATTCCAGGTTGTTGGGACCCAAAGGCGATTCCAGTCGAGCACCTGTTCAGAGCGACCATCCTAGCTATCGAGCTGGGCATGATGGAGCAACGCACGCAAATCCTTGGCGGAGTAGCCATTTTTGACCTGGAGGATATCGGCACTCAGCACGCCTGGCAGATTACACCGTCAGTGGCTTCTAAGATCGTCAAAATGCTGGTGGTAAGTATTTCGTAAAATATTTGAATGTTGGATCTCAAATGAAATTCACTATTTTGGTTTGGAAATTGTACCTATATTCGAATTTCTCGCATAAAGCTGATTTTTAAATAGTGAGAAAATGTGCAAAAAATATATTAATACCATGCTCAACTTCTTTACCGAGATTCAAGGGACTAGATTAATGGATTAAAATACTGAACTGTTTCAGTCGTGCTACCCCACCTCTACACACGCGATCCACGTAATCAACCACTCATGGCTGTTCGACAAAATGTACAATATTTTCAAGCCAATGCTCACGAAAGAAATGCGCTCCAGAATATACTTCCACGGCTACGATATAACAAGTCTCCACAAACATATCCAAAAGGAACATCTTCCAGAACGCTATGGAGGCAGCTGGCCCGACTATTCCTACACTATCTGGTTGGAGTCACTGAGAAAAAATGTAGTTATAGCGAAAGAAATGCTAACCTGTGGGTACAAATTCAGGGAAGAGGAATTTACTCCCGAAGTTGTTAGACAACTGAAGGATGAGGGCATAGAAATTTCTTGAAAGTGGTTCGACCAGAAAACTTTTATCTTTTCTTTTAAGGAATTAGCCAGTCCATTCCAGTCATTTCATGAAGTTGTTTATTTTGGTTAGAATTCTCTAGTATTAAGAATTTTAGAATATTTTGAGAACCATAATTATTGTGGTGTACGGTTAACAATTCACTTTATTGAGTTTAAAACAATATTATCGTTAAGTATTTATATTATGAATAATATTTTGCATGTTTAATTAATTACACTCAACTACAGTTCACCCAACAGATTAGGCATTCGTGAAGTTAGCCATTTGTCTGCGCTGTAAGCGCTTTTTCATACAAAATTATGTTCTGCGAAGACAAACGGCTAACTTCACGAATGCCAGATCCGTTGGAAGAACTGTACATAGAATAAATGAGCTGAAAATAAATTGAAAATCACAATAGTGCCTTTGCTAAACTTGAATACATCATCGACTTCCTGTGACTGTTTTCCATCTACTTGTTATGTAGATAAAATCATAGCACCTTACTAATAAACGTGGCGTAAAGTTATTCCTCGGAATAATAACATTTTGACAGTTTACACTCAGGAATAACTTTATACCACGTTAATTAGTAAGGCCGACAGAATACAGATAAAATATTAAAATCTGCAAAAATATAGCTTCTTGCATCCTTCATCTTCTTTCAAAAGTAACTAAAGGATTTGTAGTGCAAATTATAAAAAGCTAAGTATTAGTACGAGAAACAAAAAATGCCGCGTGTTTACTTAATGTTCTCTAATTTTAAGTTTTAGTAAGTATACTTTAAGAATAAGATATTCGTCAAAAGCCTGTGATAGAACTTTTGTAAATAGGATTTTAATTTTTTTTGTATGAACAAAGTGCCTTTATGTTTAAGGTAGAGTACTTATAATATAATATAATAATATTATAATTATAATATAATAAGTAAAAATTTTGATGTTTAGAGTTACATGCGGTTATACACGGCAATATTGGAAGCTATACAAAATTGCGTTTTTTGAGATGTGCATCTGCATCTAAGATCATTGATGTATGCAAATTACTTTCAAAGTTCACCGTGTGTAACCGCTCTAAGTTAGAAAAGCCTTCAGTACATATTTTTTCAACTTTTTAAATTGCTGTTTTATTGAATTCTTACAAGAAATATTAAGATCTAGTTCTGTAATCCAGAATTAGATACAATTGTCTAGTTAACATCGGTCGGTCTACATCAATATATCAGGACCTTTATAATTATTTCGATTACGGAGGAAGAGTTAATTATTTCATACCCAGCTGGCGCACAACTAGTATCTATGTACAAATAGATAATATTTATAGTTTTCTGTAGAAAATAAATTTACTTACTTATAAATTTTACTTATATATTTTCTTTGGCGCAAAAGTGAAATTACTTCAAGACCCAAATGTTGAAGATCAATGCATGTTTTTTGTTGAAAAGTTGAAGGCCTAAATTCGTCTGCTAAAGAAAATAAAATCTCAGGACCTAGCCTCAGAAGAACTGTGCTAGTTAGTGTTTAACTAATCGAAACGCCTAAAAACAAGGGTGATGACCGAGACACGCTACGTCACGAGGCGCGCCCCCTTGTTCTGACGCGAATAGTGATGAACTTTTGTAAGGCTTCATGGTTCATCATTCTTAATCAACTAGAACAAAAGACAAGTACAATAACTAGCTGTCTATTTCACAAAAAGCATAGATTTCAATAAGCTACAAATAGGTATACAAACATTGAAAAGTTTGAACAAGTTTATTCCCGAAAATTAAAGAAATATAGTGAAATGTAAGCTACTTTACTGAAATAAAGACTGAATTTTCGATTCCTTTACATGATTATTCTTAGAGTTTGCATATACAATACAGGGAAGTTTGTTACTTAGTTCCATTTTCTTCGCTGTTGTCCTTAACGTGCGAAGGAAGGCTTTCGCATTTATCGCAGTGGGATAGTTTGAAATTAGATAATATGTTCGAGGTCTCAGTATCCTCCTCTTCACTATAGCTGGGGGCTTTCAGCTGAAATCTTTTGAATGTATTCTTTATGCGAGTGAATATGTTATCTTTGTTTGACTTTGGAAATGGTAGAACTTGAAGCATGGACAGCGATGGATAAACTGCATGTTTGTGACTCAATATCGACTCTCGATCTTTGGTTCTTTGCACAGTCTTACTAAGGTTGCAACAACTTTGCGTGGTAACTTTTTGTTTTGGCAACTGATGGCGTGTTTTTTCTTCGAGTTTTTTCCTGAGAAATTGAACGCTCGCCGAGTAAAAAAGCTGCTCGTTTTCGGGTTTGCTCAATCCTGTTTCTACACAATAGGATTCACAGTCTGACTTGTGTTTTAGAACATGTTCTCGTTGCATCACTTGCAAGTGACGATAGTTTTGAATTCATTTTCAAAATTCATGAAAGCTAAAATTTATGAAGCTTCATCGATATTTGTGATAAAATAATAACGTAGATAATGTAAATCAATATAAAATTTTCCCTCTTGTAACAGCAACTTTAGAAATACCGGGGTTATAGTATAGTTATGTCAATTAGATGTCACTGTCGAGAATAATTGTCATTTTTCTAATCAACGAGTATCTACTTCAATCCAATTATTTCATGAGGTTTGTTATACATAGAAAGTAATGTAACTCTACAAACCTATTAATGTAGTGCTTCCTTTGAAACACTGATTCAATTTAAAAATCAATTCACTTTACTTTCAATTTCAACAGCTTCTGTTATGAGAACTTGCGAAAATTGTTTTACGAGAGAGGAAAAGTTTTACACAACGCAAATGTAGGTTCCTAGGTGGATTGCTTACAATGTCCAAAAATAAACTTGATTAGCTGTTTGCTTGTTTTCAACATACCATAAAATCATATTTATTTGCGAATACTAAATGTGAGGCGTAAAAAGGCTCTACAATTCAGATTTCAAACTCGAATTAACTAAAATGTGTAGGTACATTTTATTTTGTAAATGTAGAATACAGGTTTTTTGAGAAGTGTGGTGATTGCCAAGTCTAAAACCACCAGAGTTTTAAATACAGGATACAGGATGTTTTATTATTTTAAATTATTCCTGTCCATTTCCGTCAAAAGTAAAAGATTGAGAAAAAACAAAATATGCAGTTATTGTTTCTCTATAACTCTCCTTTCACAATTTTTTTTAACTCTCGTGGTTTCGGACTATGCCATCAGCAGCAGCACCCTTCTAAAAAAAATAAGCCTGTATATATTTTGTAGAAAACATGTTTTGTAGCTAGGTGTGGTGGGGGAAATGAGCGACAGCAAGTAGTGGAATCGATCATTTGATAAGCACTATTTGCCAAAATCTAAACAGTACGTTGACCTATTAGTAGACCATTGCCTACCAGACGAAAATAAGTGATGACACACAAATACGAGTAGGTAAGTGAAATACTTAGCCTTCGTTACTGTGGTCTGACAAAAACAATGGTAGTCATTTGGTTACTGTTGATTGCTCCTAGACAATTTACTTCGTCTGGGCTTGTGGAAAATTTACTCGATTTGCCAAATATATGAAAACAAAATGTCCCTTTGGAAATATTCCGTGATCGACTGCACGTGTATCCAGGATAATCACTAAGATGTAAACAGCTTATACCCTTAAGAAGGTCGGTCTGCCTATTTTTTATGAAACCACGAGGCAGTCATTATTAATAGATATCCTACTAATTTGGCGAGCTCGTCCCTCCATCTTGTTCGCGGTCTGCCGCGACGTCGTCGCAATGTAGGTATCAGGAACCACTCCGTGGTCAATTTGGCCTACTGATCTCCCGACATGCGGCAAACATGAACAAGATGGAGGGACGAGCTCGCCAAGCTCCGTGCCGACTGGACCTTATTAGGGATGGATGGAGGGAGTGGAGAAGGCCTTGCCCAGCAGCGGGACATTGAGGGATATTATAATAATAATAATAACCTACTAATTTATAAATTTAATAGTTTGTATGGATGGATAATTGTTTGTAACTCCTTCACTGAACGGCCCTCTACAAAGTTTATATTTGTATAGTGTTAACCGCACACTTTGGGATAAGTACGTAAAGGTTTTAAAAATGTATTCCAAAAATTGCACTCATGCGGGATTAAAACCAACAACCTTACCGATCTGTGGTAATATTAATAAATATTAATAAACGTGGTGTAAAGTTACACCAGGTTTAAACTCCAAAAATTGTATGGTTACTCCTAAGTTACACCCGGCGTAACTTTACACCACGTTTATTTATAAGAGCCCTAGGGTCTATATTTTGGCATTTTCATCTGAGCGTTTCCGTGCTTCGGAGGGCACGTAAAATTGTCAGTCGTTATACCATGACGGAGGCCCTAATAAGGCGGCCTAAAAACTCTGTCACCAGAGATGGCCACTGACTCATACGAACTTACTTTTTTAGGGTTCAAAGGTCACTAAGACTCTTAACCCGAAGCATTCTACCTCGACCCGGAAGACGTCCCTGCACGTTATCGGGCTTTAAAGGAATTCAGGGCACCATTTAAATCGCAAATCCCTTCGGAAATGGGACTTCAGTTCATTGACTTGTCATCCTTCGCATAAATCCTTATTGATAAGTACAAGATTTTAGGAACAAGATCTTTTGGAGTGCAGTGGCTAAAATTATAGCATTATCAATAATTATTTTTAAGACATGAAACCTCATAAAGGTTGCTCTCTATTAGATAGGACTTTTGGTTTCAGATCTTACGCATGAAATGTTTTACAACAACATGATACTCATCGAATAGCTAAAACACGAGTTTAACCAATCGGCACGACACAATAAGAAATTGATTCAACCAATCTTAGGAGTACTTGTGGATTGATTGAGAAAAATGTTTTTACCTTTTAAGTGCTGAAGCTTACCTGGGCCCGGGGTAACGACCGGAGTGTCCCCCAGGATACGTACGACGAAGGTATACTCGTAGTACCTACTTGAGAATCTTATTCAACATTTTATTCTTTGTTGTTCATTGATATATCTCCCCTCACTTAAACGGTCGTGAAAGTGCTCGTTTTTATCGCTTTCATTCATAAATCAGAAAAATACTCAAGTCTGTTAATATTACCTATTCGTTTTCAATTAGATATATACAAAAACCTAACATGTCACATGTAGGTAGATTAGTTCTAAATGGAGAAAACAAACTAGCATAAAGTAAAAAAAAAAGTAAAATCTTTAAGTTCTGGCACAGAATTGGTTCTGCTACGGTGAGTTGAACAGTTTTTTTTTGCATTCCAATAGTCTTTAGAGATGACCATACCTACTGTATCGTTATTAGCCAAACTTACCTATATTATAGGTACTTATTTAAAAGCTCATTAGCTGGTTTTGAAGAGTGATGAGTTGAACATTTTTAAATCAAACGAGCTGGTTGCTGCACCAACAACTGAAAAGTATGGATTGTAAAGAACATTATGAACAATGTACTTCGAAATGACTATTTGAAATCTTCTAATCATGCTAGGTACATTTTGACAAAAGCCCGAATTCAAATTATGTAATTACAAAATGATACCTATCACAATAAACAAAATACCAGGTGAACAACCTCTAATACCATCAGGTGTGCCACTGGCTCGTTTGCCCCCTCTTCCATAAAAAAAAAAAAAAAAAAAAAAAAATAGCATTAGAAGGAAATCTTCTTAGATGTTAATTATAAAAATGTTTTTCGGAAGCGATGCGAGGTTAATGACTTGTATACTTACGATTTCTTTGTATAAATACTTGTGACCCGTAGGCAAGTAATTATCGGTCCCTCGTGTCCTGAACAAGGGTTTCTTCCATTGACACGATCAGTGATATCTGGATTTGGTTTGAATGAAAATAGATGAAGGACTTTTTCACGACTATGTATGACTAGGTAGTAGGTATGTAGTTTTCAGGTTTTCTTTAGGAATTACTAAATTGTTAACATATTATAAGAGAGGGTTTTTATACATATAACTAAATATGCCTAAACATTTTATTATTTGTGTTTATAAAATTAAAGTTTTTTGTGTACCAAGTACTTAAGGTGCATTTACACGATGCGATTTCAACCACGTGTAAACGCTCATCGTATGCGATTTGTCATAGATAGCGCGACGCTCGTCGGCACGTTCAATGGGCGGGGCTTAGCAAATCGTACGAAAAATTGCATCGTGTAAATGCACCTTTAGGTGTATGTCAATTTTAAAGGTGAAATGTGTGGAAATTTACGAAAATGGAACTCTGTTTTCACGCAATACCATGCTCTCAATCTCAATTAAAGAAAATTTCCATCAACCTGTTTGTTTGTAATATATCTCTAATTATAATTCTTCAGTGCGGTGGAAAATACCGGAATCCGTGATTCGGGATCAGTTGCGGAAACGGGACTGGAAGATTCATATTGAATACTAAGCAGCAATAATGTGCTCGTTTCTCTGACTTTTGAACAACATGTGCGTAGATACATCTTATAGCAGGCTTAATTATACTTATGTAGTCGTGATATAAATATTTTATGCTCCTACCGAACCTAACCTACTCCGAAAGCCTTATGAGTAAGACATAATAAATAATACTTAATCGCCCGATTACTCTGATGATAACGTACGTCCGGACAAAGACCCGGATAGCAAGTATCCTACTCATCTGGATTAGTTTTTAGAATGTTTAAATTTCTAGCCGTAGTCTAGTTTTTGTAATATCGCCACACTTTTATGACTTAATTATATTTCGAAGTAAAACCACACGAAATTAACGATGTTGATGTCTGAGCTAATTTTAGTTATTTTGTGTTTTATAGCTTCAGATTTTTTTTTGAGTATTAGGATAATTTATTTACAGAAACTAAGCTACTACATATTTACATATATTTACAAAATACAACAGGATTAGTCAAGCTATCTAAGGATCGTTAGAAACGATCTATAGATAGCTCAACTGATCCAGAATCAGAATTAATTAAATATGATTATTACACAAAACCAATTAATTTATATATCTACGAATGATAAACCGAAATTGATATTAAAAGCCACAATCTTAACATTGGACACGATTCGTACCGCCTGGCCTCGTAAGTTTAGTATTATCCGCAGCGGCAATTTTTTAACAAAACATGTTATCAAAACATGTTAAAAATAAACCACAAGTCCGCTGCGCCTAATTGTTGTTATTGTTATTGTTTCATTTCAAAAATGAGTAGTATTCCAAAGCACCGGTCTTATACCTAGACTATATAACTATGCACGACAGGATTCTCTTTGAGGCGAAAATCTTTTTAACACACTTGTTTGAAAGAACTAGTGACACGATAAGAAGAAGACTTCGCATCAACTCCGTATCGTCATTTGATTTCTGAAATATTAAGTTTTAAATTTATCAAAAATATATTTCAATAATTGCAAACAAAAGTCAGTGTCAGAACATTTACGATTAGACATTTCAAATCCTGAGTCATTTGATTAAGTGGTTATTAAACGAGCGGCTCTACAGGTTCTAGATAGCTATTAATATTTTTAAATGATTTTTCCATTTGAGTGGATATGTAGTCCAACAGTTTTCAGTGTAGGTATCTTTATTTTTCAAAGCTTACTTTACTGGAGTGGATAATCAATAATTTACAAAGTGACATTGGAAAATATACAGTCGCTAAGCAAACTCGTCTGAATAACAACTGTACTTTATCAAACTTTGATAACACTTAACTATCATTTAATTAATTAGACTTTAGGTCACTGTCCAAATTTTGGTATTTATCGATTCATGAAGATCAAGCCGTTGACCCTTTTAACTTATTAGTTCATTAATCACTTAAGTTGGCACAGATCTTTTGTTTTATATGTCCGGTGACACGGCGTAGAGTCCTATGCTGCGATTCAAAAGCTCCACCCTATAGGGCGATGTCCTTAAGAGAATTAGGACAAAGGTGAATAACTTGTGCTTAAAAACAAAACTTTTAATTACCGTCTTCGGAGATGCGATGCGCGTCGCGAGTCGTTGACAGACTTTTGAGTTACAACCAACGACGCCCTTATCAGGAGCTCCGTTGCTCGTAAACTGTAATCACATCGCGAAAAATATTTCCTGGCTCATAATATCTTTATGAAGAGCGCTTATCTTACGACTTCAAAGACTGTCTAAATTTACGATGTTTATTCAACAAATAGATATTGCACTTTTTTATCATCCGTCTCCAGAAATAAAAGTTTAAAACGATCGAGGCATTGATTTTCGACCTTCTTAATCGGCCTAGAGTAGTCAGGAGCTTGCGATTAATGTTTAATTGGTATGATTCGTTTGAGGGAGATAAGACAAACAGGAAGCTGGATGGCTAACCTTAAATCGAATCTCGGTTACGGCTAAAGGCGTCAACCCTGAATTAGACTGCTATAAGCACCTCTCATGTTTAGATCACTGATTGATGAATCTACATTTAATCTATTTATGAAGTCTGTTTTGTGGATCATTCGAATTTATGTTATTTTAAATATTCGGTAGCCCAAAGATACAGACAACGTAGCTTGGGAAACCCTTGTATATTTTACATTACCTATTACTGTGTTAAGAATCGTTTTTATTTTATGAATGCAACGTATTTCTAGCTCTTCGTCCACAGTTGACACCGTGCGTCAACAAAAAGTCCATTGGGAAAATGACAGGGTCTGAAATTCTACTACTAGATTGCAAACCTTCCAAGAAGAACTACTCGGAAAGTCTAGGCAGGGTAGGTAATATCAGTTATTTTCTTACAAGAACTAACTTATACAGATATAGTAACCACTTTCCCAGCAGCGTTGCAGATTTATTTAAGTTTGTGTTGCATCTTGCCAGTTGGAACACGAGGCTGGAAACATTGAAGGGTAGAACGGAAATTGCAATTATGGCCGTGGAAATTTACTGAGAGCGCTGTAACAATGTTGCGAGCTTTCCTCTTGTTTCAACGTTTAAGTTTTTTTATTAAGACTTAAATTTATTGTTTTAGAAAATTAATAGATAAAATTACATTGAAGTTAAAAAACTTAGATCTAAAAGGATAAGAATTCTTTTTATTGTTAACAAACTGTAACAATTTAAAAAAAAGCTGCAAATGGAAAAAGATAATTCAAATCACAGTGGTATAACTAACATGAATCATTTCCATGATAGGATGTTTTGTTTACAATGTTCATGGAAAAATACTTGCGTCAGTAACGCTCGAAAAATTATTTACTACCAGGATTTTTCGCGTTACGATGGTGTTTCTGCATTGCCAATATCGTAGTGGAAGGCCGAGGCCTCGCATAGCTCGTGTGATGTGTGACTGTTGTTATCTCCGGTTTATTAACATTAAAACTAATGTTTATCTTATATGCCGGAAGGAAAGGAACGGAAAATTTTCCGGAGCAAATGTAAGTTTTAATCTATTTTGTTGGACGTCCGGGTCCTTGAAATGTTGGAAACTTTAATCTAGTTTTGTTGTTTGTTTCCTACTGTTTGTCCTTGGGTGTGTTTTGCTGTTGTCGACAAGCTTCTAAAATCAATCATTCTAATAATATTATGGAAAAGCGTACACTGATTTTATGTTTTAATGACCGTGTCCTAGGACTTTCAATGTGCCTTTCAAATGCCATTATTTTATATCTACTTTTTTATTTGGTTCAATTACTAAAAATTAGAAACTGCTTTAGTAAGGTTGCGCAGTGGGTGAAAAACCGCTTGTGACGCAGAAGGTTGCGGGTTCACGCGCGGGATAAATGTTTGTATGATCTGCAAATATTTATCTCGGGTATGTATAATATTATGTATGTATTTACAAACAAAAAGAATATAAGTCAGTTACCGGTTCCTATACGAGTAGTACACTTTGCTTAGTTCGAGGCTAGATGTGTGAAATGTCCAGCATTAGGTATTTATTTATTATTTATTTTATGTACTTAAACACATTTATTACCAGATCTATAAATGTCTTATAAATTACCCTCCTACATTAAAATATTAGGCAAGTACCTACACTACAGTGTAGATACTTTTTAAAAGTACTTTTACGACACTGGCTATGATTCTGAAGTGCGCAATCGAACCACTGCTGGTGGACATACAAATTGTAACTTTGGAATAATTATGTTGCGTAGATAGGTAACTAGGTATTTGTTAGGTAACTAGATAGAGAGATAGAACTTGGGGTATCTACCTAGGTAGGTAGGTACCCCAAGTAACTAAAATAAAAATGCGGCACGTAACGTACGCATTTATATTTTTAGAGTCTGTTTATTTAATATTAATTTTATTTACACAAATCTAGTAGGTACTTCGTAAACTTTGGTGCATTATCAATTAAAATGATTATAGTTATTCTCCTAAATTTATTGCTGACCTATTTTCGAATCTGTAAATACGTACTTAAATTAAAGCTAACACAAAGGATTACATCACATGATGTTCTATGTTGTATAATATATTAAGTGCAGGTATCTTTGTTTGAAAATCAGGCCACTCACAAAACACCACGAGCTGGTTTTGCAACTGTCAGGTAGTCAGAACGAAACATTTAGAATCACAAACCGCAATGTCCTTAATTTTTTTTAAGGACACTGTGGTTTTTTATTCTAATAGACTCGTATGTGCTACCGAAAGCTATAGCCTATTTAAATCCTTTTTGGTAACGAAACCTTTTTAATGTTATTTTGTTAAAATCGTTAAATCCATCAGCACCTCATAACATTTTATTGTAGTACAGAGTAGGCGTAACTACGAATAGGTATACTCACTTCCGCAGCAGTAAACTATAACAGGAACACATAAAGCTTTTCAATGTTGTTCTTTATCTACATCTCTTTGTGAGGGACCGACAGACGCATGTCACGTTTGTCAGTAGAAATGAAGCGAAACATTAGGGAGTCTTTAGTCATTTGGTACGGTATTTTGCCTTCGTTGTCACAAAGTCACAACACAGCTTTCGAGTGAAATTACAAATTGCAAAGATCTGCGTAACGATTCTGTCAACTCGCGGAAGCGGTATTGAATGGTGAATATCTCAATTTTAAGTCCTCGATGTAAGCAGGATGTAGATGTTAGTATGCGGCTGTCTGGCGGCAGTGTCTGTGCACACCGGTTATGAATGAAGCCGTGTGTAGTGGCTGAGGACAAGGCCTCAGCCGCTGCTGATGGATCGAGGCCAGCTCAGCGCCTGACAGTATAAACATTGAAATATAACACTATTACTCTTTGTTAAACAAATTGTTTGTAACACGCGTGCCTGTCCGTACAAATAATATCTAGATAGCGATTTCGTCCTTCAATTGTACACTAGTGTTATTTTTTTTTACAAATGTGTTGCTAAGCAGTTGTTCGCGAGAACGCTAATATAAATTAAACTAAACATTGCGTAACAGTGTTCAGCCGCTCAACGACCTGCTGCTGAATTTATTGTATCATAAACATGTACTTTTATATGTTTCAGCAACACTGCAATGAATGACAGAATTACATAACTAACTTTTGATAATAAATTACTATTAAAATTGCCGTTATTGCTGCATTATGAAATTAGTAATTTTCTTACTTGTTTCTCATATCAGGCTTAGTTTTTCATCAATGCAAAACCTATTAATTCCGATTGCACCCTCAAAATCTAAAACTATAAGGTGGGTCCACATTAGACCATCCTTTAAAAAAGATCCACTTCGGATGGATCGGCCCGTAACCCGTGTCATTTGGCCGTAACAAAACCAAAACCCCGTCCACATTTGTAACTGGCAGTACGAACAATGTTCGGCGTATTTTCATAGATTGATATTTTGTATGAAAATATGAAACTGATAAATGATGGATCGTTTGCCGAACTAATCCCGTCCACACTATTGTAACAGACACGTGGCTTTGTTACGGTTACGCTGTTTTGTTACGACGGAATGTTCTAATGTGGACCCACCTTAACTGAAACTTATCTCGGTACCGACTTCTAAAAAGTTTATGTGTTAAGATTTGAGGACGTTTAAAAAGAATTGTTAATTTTGTTTATTTATACAAAAAGCTTCGAGTTTTCCCAGCGGCTCTCAGAAGGATGCCGTTCTGCAATATTATGTTTCTGTTCTGACAGGTTTAATTCGTAGAATTTGTTTGTTCCTAGGCATTTACAGACTTACTTTACTTTTAAAATGTGCTTAAGTATTTGACAAAGTTTAAAACTATGTAGGTACACGTATGGGTACAGAGTGGCAGCTGACAGTCTGACTTTTTTACATAGACATTATGTTATATTGTATTAAATTATCATTAGCTATGAATTATTATTGTTTAAAAGTAAAACCTTGTTTTTTGCAAGCAAAACTTAAAACTTGTAAGTGGTAACGGTGAACCGCGGCAGAAATTTTAGTAAAATTGTGTGGCTCAAAACACTGAAAAGGCGGCCCGCCACGCGGCTAGCCGCCCCGCGGTTCAACCGCTAGTGCGTAAGAGGGCTAATTAGTACTAGCTAATCAGTCTTTTTGTTCATTTCAAAATATCGTAGGTCTTTATAGTGTATTGTGGTTTGAGATTTCAAATGTTTGTAAGACAGTTTTATAGGTCTGGCAAATAGCAAATGTTTGTGTATTTACTAATGAGTGGCATAACGAAATGGAGATTCTCCAGAGGCGCGCCATTTTGCATTATTGCCGCCCGCGACCTCAATCGCATAATTTGATTACACAACACACGGTGAGTGAACATTTTTATGAATGAAATCTGGAACTTTGCTTTTTGCTTGGTTTTAATTTTATTAGATAAAGACCTACATCCGTCCGCTATATTTTGTAAAACGTCCGTTACTATTTCTTTATTATTGAAATATAGTTTTCACAGATTTTGCAATAACAAAACACTAAAATTGGGTCACATGTGGCGTTAAAAGTGTGGCTAATCAAACATTGTGCAATCTCATTATTGTGTCTACGACAGATGTGTGGAACACTGTAATAATGTAGGGATTTTGTGATATTTTGATAAAAATAACTGGAGTTCTAATTAGTGAAATGTAGGTAGGTACCTATGCGTTGGCCTGGTATTGTGACAGCAAAAAGAATTTTTTACAGAAACCATTCTATTGATCATAAATAGAGTTGCAGTGACCGTGGAATATATTTTTGTTCCCGTTATAATAGTCATTCATCTTGCCACATGACGTGTAATATTTCACTTAGGACCACATGGTTTAATTGGTTCTGAAGGGTCGTCTAGTGGTTTCCTTCTAGTATAGAATATAGAGACACTTCCCACGCGGAAGTTACAAAAGAGGGTCACCCTGTTTCAACACAGACTTCAGCACTGCCTCGAACCATGATTTATGGAACTGGAAGATACAACTTCGTTCTAATCTAACTATGGAAAAAATCTGGAATATTTCTAAGCCTTTCAATACAATATGGCCTTTCAACACAATTCAAAATGACCATGGAATAAGTAATTTTTTATGCTTTTCACAACTGTGTTAATATATGCTGGCTCATAATAAAATAATGACTAGTCTGGTCTTATTAATACTAAAATCTTAACAAAAAAATAAAAAACAAAAACCAATTCTTGTACCTAATACACGTAAGTTAGCATTGGGATTGGTATATTCTCTAGTTTAGGTATATAAGTGTAAGATTTATTTTTTGTATATTTAGAAATTAAGCTAGAATAAATTATAAACTTTTAAAATGGATTGTCTCTTCCAGTTGCCCATGAGCACGCGATGGGCGAAGGGCTTAGAGACAGAAATAGTGACGGATTCGACACGCCCTCGTCTATCCACCGGCTGTAAGTATCTCACACAAATTATGAAGAAGGTTAATAGCTGCAAGCTAACTATAAGGTTACGTTGGAACAATAATATTTGTCTTAGCTATATGCTTCTATTTTCCGAAAAAAAATAATTATGTAAGTACCTAATAGAAAAAAAATAAAAAGGATCGTGGTGGATGGCACATTCATTCATTTATTATTAGGGAAGCCTACTCAGCAGTGGGTGAAGTCAGGCTGTGGATGATGATGATGATGATGATGATGAAAAATAAGATGTCTTGTATGAGTTCAAAATTAGAAGTGAATCATTAGATAATTCTACATATCAAATCTGTTGCTTTGTAATTTACAATATGTGATTTACGTTTCAAAGCATGCTGTTAAATGAATGAAAAATCTTTTTTAACCGACTTCAAAAAAAGGAGGAGGTTATATGTTCGGCTGTATGTATGTTTTTTTTTTATGTATGTTCACTGATATTTCCGTCAGTTGTGGACTGATTTCCAAATTTTTTTTTTGTTTGAAAGGGTATACTCTCAAGGTGGTCTCATATAAATTTTATTCCTGAGGGATTCATAGTTTTCCCGTAAAATTAAAAAAATCACTGAACTTTAAGAAAATTGTGGACCGATTTCCAAAATTTTTTTTTTGTTAGAAAGAGGTATACTCTCAAGGTAGCGCCATATATTTTTTTTTCCTGAGGGATTGACAGTTTTCCCGTAACATTCAAAAAACCTCATTCTCACTACAAAACACACCCTGACTCACAGTCTGAGTCAAACATTAAATAGTTTGAAAGGGTATTACACCCGAGGTGGTCCAAAATATTTTCTTTTCCTGACGGATTGATAGTTTTCCCCCTTGCTGAACTCCGGTGTGTCCTTTAGTAGGCCTGCCCATGACTTCTCTTATCCTTTCCTACTTAAGCTACGGGTATAAGCAGGGTCTTAATGTAGCTTACTATATTATTTACACACTATTTATTTACTTACACTAAAAAGTGAAAAATAAAAATTTTTGAAAAAAAAAAGTGAACCGACTTCACAGATCACAAACAGACGAACCTTCTACACACTAAAAAGAGAAAAATAAGAATATAATTTGAAGTCGGTGCCAAGTGAATACGATTAGGTACCTATAAAAAAAAAATCGAGCGATAGCATACCAGGATACAATTTTGCACCCAAGTTCTTTTGAATTTCTTAGATGTAAATGAATAGTTGGCACCGACTTCAGATTATATTCTTATTTTTCTCTTTTTAGTGTGTAGAAGGTTCGTCTGTTTGTGTTCTGTGAAGTCGGTTTACTTTTTTTTTCAATTTTTTTTTTATTAAAGTTAGTCTAGATTACGGTATAAAACATTATTTTAAAATAAACACCGTAAACATGTCTCTAAACTTTTATCATGATTAATTTATGTTTCTCGGTTACCAACCGCAACCTGGCCCGGCATTTATAAATGTTTTAGATTGTGTAAACTAATCCAGTTTAATATGAGGTGCGAATTCGTAAATGTAAGCCAATTCGGTTGCGTTGGTTAATACATATAAAATCCTTGTGAATGAGGAAATGAATCAAAAATCGTAAAGTAAGATCGTCAAAGTAAAAACAATACGCGAATCCCACTCTAATAAAGCTGAAAGTTTGTGAGTTTGTTTAAATGTTTGTGTGTTTCAAAATGGCGATTTCATTTCGTTCCACTATGCTTTGAACAATTTTAAAGACAGCAAATCCAAAAATGAATTCAGTGTTTTCATGGGTTGGATTGGAACAAGGTAGTTCTATCTATAAAGTTTGTATGACGAAACAATGCGCAGACGAAGTCGCGCACGGGTCCACTAGTGTAGAATACATTGCACTTGTAAGCAACAATGTGATGGTGGCCTTCAGGAGGCCTAAAAACTCACCAGAGTAGGCTAACCCTAACTACTAACCCATCATAACTTAACCATTTCATATGACAAAACACCTTGTATTCGATCAGTACAGAACCTAAAAGTACGTCAACATAGTTTAATGATCTCATTTGTTTAGGTAAAATGCGTATCCCTTAGGTATTCAAGCTCATTAAAAATGAAGGTCGATATTCTTTGTTATAATAAGTGAGTCATTTATTTGAAACCCAGATCATATTTGTACTAAGATGTAAAAGTAGAAAATCAATCAGCTAAACCAATACTCTGTAACTGTGAAATGAACAAGGAAGCATCGTGTGGCGTCGATTGTGTAACGCGTACGTCGCATCCTAAACACGAACTCAATGAACCGACTTGTTGGCAAACAGCCCTTTGTATGGCCGACTTTGAGAGACTCAACTGTCAATGATGTTTTCTACGAGTATGAGTTTATCTGATATGTCTATTATTCACTTCTGCAAGATGTGGGCATGTATCAAATATGTATTCTCACATGCCTCTGACAACCCCCCTTAGACACCTTCAGAGGATCTGGAATACATAAAAATATCTGAGAGAATGTCTACCGCGCCTTGGGGATACATTCGTGACCCTGTTTACGTTCTTTATCCAATGATGTTAATTATTATCGGTTAAAAGTTTACAGATAGAGAACCTCTGCTTTATTTACTTTGATTTATGACATGACGTACGTTTGTGGTTTTATCTAAAATACTAAACGATCTGAGTATACCAAGATGAGAAAGACGCTTAAATTATCCCATCGCTATACTAACTGGTTTCCTGACAAAGCTTTCCTTAACCGTCAAAAGCTCGTTTTCACGCATTTTCAAATACAATTTCGTTTTATTTATACTTTATTATTCCACAGAATTTACCTACCTAAGTATAAAGAAAAAAATACTCAAGAACCCTTTTCCCAGTCTTTAAAAAACACTAACCTATTAACAGTTTATTCGGATGTCTCGTGGAGTGGCATTGTTTTACGAGCAAACTTTACGATACAATAATGATACGTAAATAATATCGACAGGCCGTGGATCGAGACTGCCTTGAGTTATTGTTGAGAGACTGTCAAGGGAACTGAAGTGGCTTAGGGACGACACAAATTGGAGCAGCCGACGAATATTCTTTTGGTGCTTAGCTAAATTTAGAAAATCTAATTTAACGAGTAGTCGAAGAGACTTTATTCAGAAACCACTTGTAGGAACTGCAATTTTACTTTGCGTGGGTTATCTGATTTATTTTCATTAAACTTTAAGTTTATATACTTTGCGTTACTACGTACCTACTCGTATTAGAGCAGGTAATCTAATATTAGATTATTATAGGTACATAAATACACGTCACGAATCAGCTACATTGATTTAAGATGTTTTCCCACGTCCCGTTACCAAAATAAAACACAATAAAACATTTAAACTGTCTCATGTAAGTATTTTATTTTTAGCTCATTGATTCTATAAAAAGAATGAACTATACTGGAACTTTCCTAAGCTTTGGCAATTGCTCAGGGCGTTGCCCATACCTTCGCTTGATAATTAATTACCCATCTAAGCACTTGTACGTAGAATGGGTACTTTCCATTGTCTAGGTACCTACTTTTCTTTCAGCGTTTATTAGAAAAAATACACCTATAGTAGAGTTTTACGGTTTTCTATCCGAAGATCATGGTTTCGAAGCTCGGCCGCGCATCAAGTGGTTTTTCGTCATACGATACAGAATAAACTTGTTAGCATTCTACAAGGCGGTCGTCAATGTGCGTGCGAACGTAACGTAGGGTATGAAAAGGTACAACAAAATGTGAGCTCGCAAAATATTTGGAAGTAGTACCTACCGAATGTGTAAAGATTTGAGAGATTCTTAGCCTTGGGGAGCCTGTTTTGTTTTTTTATTAAATCTTATTTCCAATTTCCAAGCCGAAACCTGTTGAAAGCAAAAGCACAACATAATGTGGGAAGTATTTATTGTGAAGGGAACAGATGCTACGGACGGAATGCAGTCATAATTCTTGGCCAATAATTTGCCAAGTCTAATTAATCTACCTCTGTTTACTGGAAGGTCAGCTTGACTGGATTTTAAGAACTAGGCTTAAACTGTTTCCGGAATTAAGTCTGGTACAGGGCAGATTTTTGTTTTGGAAACTCATACCAGGGAAATAAAGCTTTCCTTTTTCCGCTTATGCGATGGCCTTTTAAGATGGATATACATACCTAAAGTCTAATATTTTACCTAAATTATTTATGTAACTCCATAATAGTCACATCCTACGTAAACTGTAGAAACGCAAGCGTGCCAATATTTCATAGAGATTAATGCAGTTTTGGCGTGCAAAGTCTAACTTACAAAAGCGAGTTTATGTTTCAAACAAAAAGATGCGACATCCCCGACGTACGATTACGACTTGGATTAAAATACATCAGTCTGAATGGGTTTAAAACGCTGGATATATTTAACGACTGTGTACTGTCTTTATAAGTATTATTTTTATAAAGACGACAATTAGGCGATATAAATCTCGAAGCCGGCGCCGCGAGCGTCCCGACGGCGCGCGGGCCGAAGCCACTGAGCGGTAGAGGTGGGCGGGAAATCCAATTAACTGTTTTTATAATGGCTTAGGATCGTCAAAGAGTCAACTGTTTTCTTCAACGAAAGAAACTGTTGAAAATATTAATTTATAATCCTGATCATCATTTCCCTGCCTTCGGCCTTCACAACGTTCTTAGTATCGTAATAGTTAATTTTATAAGAAGTCAGATCATTGAAAACCTGTTGAAGATTCAATAGCTCTTTTAACTTATAATCATTGATAATAAGCAGTTACGAGGAATTCGTTTAAAAACCGTTAATTTCAAACATCTCTACTGAGCAGTTCATAGTGAGGCTACAAATTATGAAGTGGGCTTATTTAGGACTGAGATATTAATTTCTTTCATTTTTAAAATAAAAAGAATATGGCCATAATGAAAGGATAACTTCCTTTCTGTCATGATCTAACTTATTTTAGCTATAAACAGGATTCAAAAGTACGCCATCAAATGCAATTATATTTTACGTATCCTGTGATGAGAATTTAATTGGCACATTAATTTCAAACATGCGTATAACATAAAATCATACGATTAAAAAACTTGTAAAAGCATAAATGATAAAATTTGACATTTAAACGCAAGAGGTTAATGACATTATTATTGTACGGTACATCATCATCATCTTCCTGCCCTTTTCCCACATTATGTGGGGTCGGCACAACATTGTGTTTTTCTTCGATTCTCCTCTATCAGCCGTCATCTCAACACTCGCTCCTTTCTTACTCATGTCATCCTTTACACAATCCATGCATCTTTTTCTTGGCCTACCTCTACTCGTAAATCCATCAACATTCATACCAAGCACTCTCCTAGTTACATGACCTTCTTCCCTTCTCATAACATGCCCATACCAGCTGTTGTAGAGTCAGAGCTTAAAGGTAGATCACTCAGAGCTATAATATTGGCTTGGGATGGGCCCCGAGGGCTAAGACCTGCAGCACAAACCGGAGCTCAGCTAGGGGCTTGGCTCTACTAGTAGAGATCTCATAACTTTTTTACAGTGAAATGTAGTGTGTAGAGTCTTGGCAACCAATTTACATGAAATGTTTTTGGTGGGATTTCATTTATTTTTGACAGGCACCCTAGAATTATGAATATAAGCTCATATAAACGCGATTACTAGTAAATCGATCCACAAAAATGGTCGCCGCTGACAGGGAGTAGTCAGATGCACGTCCATTCCATACATTGCTAGTGGCACATTCATACTATACAGCAGATGGTTTTCATGACATAAGTCTGTATATTTTGAAATACCATTTCCGCAATTTTATAACAAGGGGTAGTTAGAGGCACGTCCATTCATACATAACCAACTATTGATACAATTAGGTACATACCTACATAGGTATTATATTTTTTTTTCATATTTTTCATCATCATTAATTGAGTTTTTTGGTTTAGAACTACTTTTGCATACATTTTTGTACGTACAATTTGCACCCCCTATACTTGTATAGGGGGTGCAAATTGATACTTTCCCCCTGCAACCCCAAGGGGTTGCAGGGGGAAAGTATCAATTTTTATAATTTTTCCTTCATTTATAAGCAGTCCTTAGCTTACATATTAAATTTCAGCCTTGTAGGACTTCAGGAAGTACCCTAGAGGTTTTGATGACGCAAAATTATCAGTGAGTCAGTGAGTCAGTGAATCAGTACCTAAATTCACGATTTTCAGAACTCAATAAATCTAAAACCATTTAAGCTAGATTAATGATACTTGGTATATTTAGAGATCCTACAGAGGACACCCTTTCCTGAAAGTTTCAGCTTTGTAGCAGCATTTGAACCGAAACTATGGCAGCTCAAAAATACGACGAAACGCTTCGAGAAAAGGGTGGTAGTGCCTCGCTCTTCTTTCTAGTCTTGGAGGGGGCACTTCCGTGCCCCCAGATACAACAAGCATATCATCAAATTCTATGTAAGCTGTGACATCTGTGAGAACATTTGGAATATTTCCTCGATATATTACACAGTGGGTTAGTGCGCATAGTTGGCTGCGCGCCAATGCACTGCACTGCGCCGGATGCCGGGAGCCCTGAAGAATTCGACGTATCACTCACCACAGTTTATCTATTTCTACAGTGAATATTCTACATAAAAATCTAAAACAAATGCCTGCATACTTCGAGTAAAGAAATTTAAGAATGACATAAAAGCTTAGTTAGATAAAGAGATAGGTAGAGCAACATAGAGATAAGAAACAAGACGAATTTGAAGCACTGATTATCCTATACTGTGGAAGGCGATGACCGAGCTGACTGTGTTCTACGCTGTTCCCGCGCATATCCAGTAAAATCTCTTCTTACATAACGATTTTGCAACAATGCTTTCCAAATTTAAGTAAATTTATACGCGCTGCAAACAGATTCATGATCTAAAATATCTAAAACAACATAAATTTATGGGCGACTTCCTTAATAAAGAAAATGGATGTATCCGTATTATTTTAAAGTCCATTGCACATTATTGTTTATTATTATTATTCAGTCGGTAGACGCAGTAAGTGGTTCATAAATATTAAGGTAGTAAGTAAGATTCAATATTTGTTTGGATTTGCGTATTATATGGATTATTGTGTGACTTGTTTAAATACACTTAAATTAAAATTGATGCCAAAGCTCATTTATGATTAATAGTACATTATGGTACTAGTATGTAACATTGGTGATTACCGCCAAGGCGTTATTGAGAGCCGAGCCGTCAGGCGAGGCTCTTAACAGAGCCGAGGACAGTAATCATCAATACACACGTGTATCATATGACGTTTTTAAACACACTTGTGAATAAAATAACAATAAAAACTCATTTTCAACAGTGAAAACGAGTTGTGAAAAATGTTTCGCTATTGCGGGAAAAATTAATCAGTTTTCCTATGCGCGCGCATAGCGATCGGCCACAAACTATATTTCCGCGCCGCGCATAGCGTTGCGCCTATTCTGCCACGTACAAAATGGGGAATTTAAAGTTCTTTTATTACAGAGAAAACAAAAGTTATATTTGAGTGAAAGTTTTATTTATTAAACACGTACGAGTTAAAATTGCATGAAATGAGCAAGCAATAGGAACATTAATTTATTTGTTCTATTGAACACGATCTTTTTTCTGAATAAAAACTTTTTTAAGAACAAAGCAACTCAACCAATAAAAAAAAATAAAAAAATTATGGGTGTCATTATGTGCCTAATTGTGGTGACCATAGAGCCATTTTATGAGCAAGTGTGTTGAAAATAAATAAGTTTCATTGACCTTATATACAGGGTGTCCCACGGCTGTGCCACATGGAGGGAAAGTACCATAAATATTGTAGATGGAACATTTTACTGAAAGAAGACATTATTTTTATTTAAAAAACAATTTAAACTGCATTCACAGATATTTAAATAATTACATGGTTGAACCGGAAATCGAACCCGTTACATGAGAAAAATAATCACCCTGTAGCTTTATCATACCGATCGAAAGGCTTCATCAAAAGGATTATTTTTTGCTAAATAACATAGTGTCACAAATAAAAGGAAGGCCATGAATTTTAACATTTGTGTTCAGAAAAATAAATACTTAGCTGACATTGCCGTAAGCACATACAACTGACATTATCATAAGTACGTATTACTAGTAAATGTACTCAGTGTTATTGAAGATGGGGCTCCGGCTCATAACAGTCACAGAACAAGGGACTATCTCAATGAACACTTTCATCCCTGGATCGGGACAAATGGACAAATAAGATGGCCGCCAAGATCCCCAGATCTAACCCCGTTAGATATTTTTTTTATGGGGTTATGTAAAAAATGTAGTTTACAAGAACCAGTATGAAAGTGTCCACGAGCTGCAAGCAGAACTTAGACGTGTTATTCGAAATATCCACGACAACAAGATCAAAAAATCGACAGGGAGCGAAATAATCAAAAGACTTCTGACTGACTGTATTCAACAGGAAGGGAATCATTTTGAGTATTTGATAAATTTGATAAATTTTGTATTAAAAATGTTAAAGTTCATGGCCTTCCTTTTATTTGTGACACTATGTTATTTAGCAAAAAATAATCCTTATGATGAAGCCTTTCGATCGGTATGATAAAGCTACAGGGTGATTATTTTTCTCATGTAACGGGTTCGATTTCCGGTTCAACCATGTAATTATTTAAATATCTGTGAATGCAGTTTAAATTGTTTTTTAAATAAAAATAATGTCTTCTTTCAGTAAAATGTTCCATCTACAATATTTAAGGTACTTTCCCTCCATGTGGCATAGCCGTGGGACGCCCTGTATATGTATGCTATTTGTAACCTTAGGCAAAAGGATCGAATAAGTTGACATGCGTACGTTAATAGTATTTACTTAGTAAATGTTATAAAAGTCAACCCTACTGCTTTATGGTTAACCTTAATAGGTAGGTCATTGCTGAAATTAATAAAGTGACCTAGAGTGTTGCAAGCGTTGTTTGTATTGTAAGAGAGATAGTAGTGGTTGATGCCCTTTTTATTGTTTTCTATCACTCGTGTTCGTCATTCGAAAACTATTTACAAGAGAGAAACATTTATTATTTTGAATGAGCCCTAAATTAAATAGAAAGTGTTTTACGATTTCATTGAAAACCACCCTGTGCGGTGACTGATCCTGCGAAAACATGCGATTACAGCAAATATCAAGAAGCTCTTTCACCGCTCAAAGATTTTCCGTAAATTGATAAACTATATGGTAGTTTATAAATAAAAACATGCTTACTTAGCCAGCTTTACATCTGGTCTCCATCTCATTGCATTTAAATAAACTCCAAAAAAGTGGGTCAAAAAATGTTTCGGTGGTATAACGAACTTCTTATCTCTGTCTTCAAAAGTAGATTCACAATTTGCGGACTAATGATAATGCCTGATGCTAATGGCATTGTATGAACAATAATTATACCTACATATAATTTACATATAGAAGAATAGTGTAAACATCGTAGCTGTAGAAATGTGAAACAACCTGTGAACATGTGAGTTGAAACCTAAATGAACTATTTTACTATATATCGCTGCCTCCGGGGAATAAACGGATAACTGCCATTATCTTAGTTTTAGTGTTATGCCATATTTGGGATCTCTGGGTGCTAATACATCTGCTCAATTTTTTTCGTAACATTCGTACAATTATTCACGGAGATACAAAATATTACAATACTTTTCGATGTTTCTAGACATGCCTAAACTTACAAGAATAAAGTTGTAATATAATATTATCAAAATGTACCCACACCTTTTAATATGACAAAGAGTCATACAATTATATTCACGTAAGAAATATTCGTCTACACAATGGTAAACGCAGGTTATCATTTTATTCTCGTGAAAACATGTCCATACGTTTCGTATAATACCGCTGTTAGAGTCTGTGCGAAAGGGAACCGTCATAAGATTTGATTGTTAAAGCGGTGTATAATAACCGTATTTGTTAGGTTGACAACATTTAAGTGCGACTAACGCAATTTTGAACATTCTAGGACGTCAACTTGCAAAAAAATCAATGGTATGGATCAATGGTTATAAGATTTTGTTAGGTACCTAGTTCTATTTTAAATTAAACCAATCATGGTAGTCAACAACTAACATACAATTAATGGACTACCGTGGGCTGATTAATATGAGCCCAAACTCGGGTAGTTTACTGCTACTCACTGAGGAGTTCCATAGAACAGCTCCTGATTTAATCATCAGATCAGCTCATCGTCACCATATTTTTAAAACATTAGAGTTGAAACTCGAACGATGTCTTAAGTTCCAACTCAATAGGACTATTTTCTGAGTAGTTCTGTTGAACAACTCCTCACTCCATCAATATGGTGACAGCGAAATTATCAGAAGCTCACTGTCACCATACTTTTAAATTGTAGACTAGATTGTGAAACCCTATGTCCAGTCTACTTCGATTTTAAGTAATTTCCTTGATGTGTTCTCCAGAACGACGATAATATTGACTAAGACGTTAAAGAGGATGAATACGTGATGAATAAAGTTGCCACAGGTCTCAGGGACGATATGCAAATCAAGGAAAAGATGGATATAAATGCAGAAGATGGATGAAAGGAAAGTGCATGTTACCGCGATGCAAATGAGTTGGATGTATGTATGCTTGTGTATACCACCCATGGTTAGATAAGAAAAACTTTTACGTCTTTAATAAATGATTTATAAAGCGCCATGAGGAAACTTACCTATGCCTACGCTCAATAGGACGCTGTAATGCCCGGGACATTGTTTGAGATGGCTTGAGGCTTGCCTAGCACGTATAGACAACTTCTTCTTATATTTACGTAGTTTAGAGCTGATTAAGCTACAGAATTCTTCACCATGTTTTCCGTCATCGTTAAGAGCTCATGTTAACGGGTAAGTAAGATAAGGAATGAGTACCTATATACGGGGAGGGAAGTTTGAAAGTGGCACCTATTTCCAAATAAATTGGCATGGTAAGGACAAGTTATGAGGTGGAATATGAGTGCGGCTGGAGGTATGCTAGTATAAAAAGGCTAGAGAAGAAGTGGTTGCAATGTGTGAGAGATGATATGAATGTAAAAGGAGTGGATGCACAGCTGTTGACGAATTATAAGAGTGAGTGGAGGAATAACATTATGGCATGGACCAGAGCGTGAATTACCCCCTGTGTCGACCCATCTTATCATGAGATAAGGGCAGGGGAATGTTGATGATGAAATATGCCAATTGCTAATATTTTTATGTGATTTTATGTCTGATTTTTATCGTTATTATAAAAAAATCCAAGAAAATCTAGAAGTTTTTAATGCTTGACATAGCTGAATGCTTGAAAAGACTTATGAAATAGTTATGGTTATTTCTTACTCATCATAATTTTATTTCAAGGCAAGGTAACCTTGTTCTAATACTTTAGAACAGTTTTGAAGAGGTTTGCTAGTTAAAAAGTACTCAAAAACATCTTGAAAATAATAAAACAATAGGTGATTACTTCTACCTAACTTTATTTAAAAGCGTTTAACATAAACGAAGTGACACAATATTTACGAGATTAGAATTATAATCACCTATTATCATATACACTTCGAACCAAAAAAGCGTTGAATAAAATGGTAGGACCGTGGTACACGTGGTACAATATTAGGTTTACGCTAGAAAATACGGTGAATAAAATGATAACCGACATTAGGCAACATGGACGATGATTAATTTTGACTAACAAGAAGATAACTTCTTGTTTTCAAAATATCTCTTCTTACGCATAAATTACGCGTGTGTCAGCATAACATTCAGATTTCATAAAAAATCAGCTATGCTTAAAGCTATCAACCATCCGTCTACGTCCAGTATTAGTGAAGTTATTAACGAAAACATGTTTTTTGCTTCTCCTGAAAAGTAGTGTTTTTGCAGTTATCCTTTTATTCCCCGGAGGCAGCGATATGTAACTTTATGGTATAGCCAAGGTATATGTTGTGTTTCATGAAACCACGTAGGAGTATTTGTGATGGTTGGATTCGGGTGGCGCTAATGGCATCACGTATGCACGAACGGGTCTGAGTTTCGATAACAAGTACTATGGCTTTAATGCTAGTGTAAAAGCACATGTTTATAAATGTGAGTTTCAAAGCGATATTGGCGTAATTTGTTGGTTGGCGACTCGCATGACCATGACCCACTAACAACTACACCTACCAATAATATGTTGATGCATCACAGTACACAGGTACTCACAGGTACACAAGTATAATAATAACAGAATGCCATTATGACTGTGCCTATTTTCCGATAGGTAATCAAGGTTTTTTCAACTTGCATGCTTCTTCATTTTTTCGGTTGGAATACCTACTTGGAGTAAACCAGCTGGTTACATTTTGTGTGGTACAATGACACATTTGACATTGCAGCATGTTTTATTGTGGATGAACAGATTGGAATTATATCCTCGTTATATCTTTCATTTTGTTGCATCCGAACAGGCCAAGGTTCCAGGATTGATCGACAAACAAGGCCATTGTTTGAAAATGAAGTGCATCGTTTTGATATATGAGAGAGGCTACTTGATTGATGTACCTAAGCACAATAGAAAAAGTTAAAACAAAGAACGCACAGAAAATCAAATACATTTTAGTGCAAAAAAAAGTTTGTAAATCAAATTTTATTTTGCATTTTTTTTTACAAGTTTACCTTGACTCTTCCTATAACTACTTTACTGCCACTGGAAGAGCTTTCAAAGATACCGCAATGTCATTGGACTGGGAAGTTTTTATTTTCACCAAATGTTCCATAAGGTCAGGCCCGGAGCGAAACCCATCTGTCGGTTTCGAGTTACGAACAATTAGCTGTTTGGGAAACAGCTGCCGGGAGCGCCGCCCAAGAACGTGACATTGTCATACATTTCAACGTTCGACCCAATTATGACCCGAAGCCAGTGATCATTTTCTTACGCTATAAAGCATAATGACGTGCTGCAATTTCGAAATGCTGTAAAATACTGTATTTTAGGGCTGATTCAATAGGGACGTGACGACCAAGAGCATCACTGGTGCCGTTAATGTCTTCAGAGGCAACAACATTTGCTGATGACGTGGGTAAATGCAAACAAATCAACGTTCTTACTAAACATAGGTAGTTTGGAAACCCGTGATGCCAAAGTAGCTTCACTTAGGCTAGCTATAGAATTATGTATTACCTTACTCTTTACTACACTAAGGAAAAACGCGAAGGTTTGGATGCATGGATGAATGTGTGTAACTTCCTAACTCTTTTCAAAACCACCAGACCTCGTGCTACATGACGGTGATAATGGCGTGGCCGCATGTCTCACGCAGCAGGAGCTCGGATCGGAGCAGAGTCGGGTTATTTTACTTTGATTAACTCGCAGTCATGTGTTTATACTGAGATTTTCTTTCTTCCTGATTTCCTGAAGTGCTGGCATTTAATCTTACACAACACGGTGTGGGTTTTGTTTACGTTCTGGAATGATTTCGGTTTTGTTAAATACTTTTAATTTTTCAAGTTTGTAGCTCTATAGATATGTGTCTGAAGAAAACATGTTAAGTATGTATTTTTAGTGCCCATGGAGGTTTGAAAAAAGAAGGCTAGGCGCAAACCGTTTTTGCCCCGGGTCTTTATGAATGTCTGGGTCTGGGTGTTTCTATGTATAATATGTATGTATTTACAAACCTATATAAGTAGTTTAACAGTCATTCTAGTACCCATAACACAAGCTCTGCTTACTTTGGGGCCAGATGATGCTGTGTGAGAAGTCCAGCATTATTTATTTATTTAATGTCATTGTAATCCAGTAGGTATAAAGTTCCTTACTACTAATATACAAATGATGATTAATAAAAATACCATGTCATAGTTTCGTACTTTCTTCTGTTTACTTGCGGCTGCATTATCAGGCGTCCTTACTCGAGGCCGCGGCTGACCTGGATTCGGCGCACGCACATGACTCATTGTTGTGGTGCTGCGCAACAGCATGCTTCATATTGTATTACACATACTATTACACTAGTTTATGGCTAGGGTCCATCGTAAATATGAAGATAAAAAGAGAGTAAATGTATTTCTGTATAACGTTCTAATTTTTTATGTGGATCGGTTTTGAGTGTTTCGTATATCAAGGAACCATAAAAGATCACTTCGTTGTCCGTTTGTCTGTTTGCTGACAAGACTTAGGAACGCGTGGAGGTATTCAGTTTTAATAAATTACAAAGAATCAGTTCTGTAATCCCTTGGAGCTATGAAATAACCAAACTTTTTAAGTCAACGCAAGCAAAAGATACGGCCGATTAACACTCGCAAGGGAATATTAATCTAGAGGGTAATCCCCGTAAATCTATAATGTGAAAATGAAAAGCAAGAAGCAAGGTCCCATAGCACAACTATAGAAAAAAGCACAAAAGGTTACTAATTGTTAAAACGATTTATTTGAAATGTACGATCAAAGGTTACCTTACCTACGCACTCTAGGAAATGTCGAAGCTTTCAACGATTAAAAAAAAGTAGCTAACAGGTTCGTCGACGTGATCCTTGATCCCATACTAATATTATAAATGTTACAGTTACTCTATCTGTCTGTTTGTGTGTTACCTTTTCACGCCTAAACTGTTGAAAAGATTTCGATATATTACACGATTTGGCATAGACATTGCATCCCAGGAAAAGACAGGCAACTTTAAAAAAAAACATTGTTGAGAGCTGAAATATGTGATGAGTAAAGTTTCTATGGGCAACCGAGCTTTTAATGCAAAGTCGAGAGAAACTAGTATGCTATATTGGTCCATGTACTCAAGTAAAGTTTAGAGAACTGCTTGTACAAACTCAATTACTGAGTCAACGACCGACAAGTCTTTGAATTCCAGAATGAGTCGTTGTCAACAATTTCAAAGAACTGCTTTCACGTGGAAGACATTATTTTGGGGTCATCAACTTGCAGGGTTCGTAATCCAGATTTAATAAGAAAGGTACACTATTGAATGGCTTCCTGAACCCAGGAAATATGTATTTGACGTGTCTATTTGCTTGAGAAATTAAATGTTCAAATATTTATACAGGGTCGCAACCTCGAGATATTCTGTGCTATCATGTTTTTCGAAGTATTTGCAACTGAGTCTCCTTCTTCTTCTTTTCGTGTCACCAGTTAATTCGAACCAGTGTGGTGAAAGGATTATAAGTGCGCCTCTAAGAGGCTCCTTTCATCCACTTGACACATGATTTCGAACTTTTTAGGTTCTACGACACGCCGGTTTCCTCACGATGTTTTCCTTCACCGTTTGAGAGTACTGGCATAGTGCACATAATTTTTCGGCAGAAAAACTCATTGGTGCACGACCGGGATTGAACCCACGTCCTTACGATCGGTAGGCGGAGCCCTTACCACTAGACCACCAGTGCAACTGGGTAACAAACATTTATATTTAGTCTTTACTTTTTATAGAGACCGGTCAGTGGTCTTACGCACACTTAATATATGTATTTAATTTACCTATACTTAGATAGTTATTACGACGATCTTTAGATAGCTTGACTGATTCTATTATATTTTGTAATTTTATGAACATATTAGTAGTAGTTTAGTTTCTGTAAATAAATGTACTATAAATGTGTAATATTGTAATTTTTGTTGCTACTTAATCAAGTTGCAGGTAACTTAATTACTTTTAATTTGGTTATCTGTTTAGAACATATTTCTTGATTGTCATTAAACCTTATTTTTAACTGAATCTATTTACATAGGTTAATGTATATTTTTCGCATCTTCCTAATAAATCAACGTTTTTCTGCAATATCATCTTGCTTTTCGTAATCAATCAAAAGGACTGTCTGCTTCCTGTCGATTGTGAACCCGGTCGAACGTGGTTTGACCCCAGCTCTAGAGTTCACGCAGGATCTTACGGTTGTGAATAGACCCACATAAATCAAGTGAACCATGAACTGAATTGATGAAGACCGAGCTAACATCTAACTCGGAATAGACTTGTAATAAACTAAAATAATACGTTCTTACCTTAACTTTGTAGAGTGACAAAATTGACTTGTTAGTTAACTGATTTGGCGTAAGTTTATCTTCATGAGTATATTTTAGAGAAACTACATCGTTATTTCAATACAAAAGATGGGGTGAATGGAATACCACACAAATAAGAAAAGATTTTTTCAGGCTCAATTTTCTCGGATAATCGATCAGAACGAAGTTGAATGAATAGGTTTTATTACAAAATGTACAGTTATGTTTTGATACAACCTGCCATAGTATTATTATGTTAACGTAGATTACAAAGAAGACAGACTCGTAGACGTACCTACATAATCGTAGCACGATGCTACGCAAATCGTAGCAGGAGTTTGACGAAACTTAATAAGTACCCACAAGGAGCATATTAAAACACTTACCTACTTATGTCACGTTATGTAACATAAATCCGTAAGTTATTAGTACCTAGTACTAGCTTCATTATTTATTCACGATATTGATAAACAACTAAACTCCTTTCGATTCCACGCAACGTGATTTCAACAATAGTAAATACTTATCTAGATTTATGATACACCTGCTACCAAAACTAGTCCCTGTGATATCTTCGAATGATCATACGCATCAAGGTCTGAGAGAATGTCCAGTGTCCACCGCAATTTGGGAGTACAGTCATATTCCTATTTCATTTTGTATTCGATGATTCAAAATACGATTATGTAACAAACGTGTCTGCTGTTGAAGGCAAAACACCTGAGTTTGTATTCTGAATATCAACACGTGCTTTAACTGAACAGCAGGCTCCGTTTTATGTCTGAAAGGAACAGGTAACGTGAATGTCAGATACCTACATATTGTCCTTGATAGCAGCACAAAGAACTTTATGCTTTTGAATACCTAACACAAACTTATCTATTAAAATATAAGGTTTTGGTGACTGACTGGCATATAAACCTACAGCCTAAACAATAAGCCGTAGAAAGATTACCTAAACATGGCGGCAATATTCTTTTTATGATGTATGTGGTGCACTAAGATATTTTGAAATTCTACCGCTACGAGGGTGAAAGGAGAACGACGTTGGTTCTACGGGAGCGAACATACATAAAATTACCTACATCTTTCGTGTAGTCAGAGACCACAGATGTATATTTGCTACGATCCTGACATAGGTAAGTACATATTTCGCTTCATTCACTTACATTAAATTCTTCATACAAGCTCGCTGGTACAGATATCACAAATATACAACGAAAAACTAAGGGAACATGACTGTAAGTAGGTATGTTAATAATGAGGTGATAAAAGCTTTCGATGAAACTGATATTTCACTTCTGACAATTTGAGATTCAACGCACTTCATAAAACATACATATTATATACATATATCAACACATGTATGTTATGTGCGGATAACGTGAATCAGTTGTACCAAGCGATATTCCAAGATGGAAATCCATTATAAACACAATAGTACACTTACATAGAATCATTTAGGTATGTACGTCTGGCAAAATTGCACGTTAGCAAAATAAATCTGCACTAAGTTTTTCCGGACAGCTTAAAAGCATGGCACTCGAGAATTGGAATCTGAAGATAATTCTTCAAAAGACATTTAATTTCCAAAAGAAACTTTTTAAACATTACCTGCGGTCGGTGATTTGAACACTGTTCTTTATCTTTAGTTTAATTTAATTATGTACTTATGTATTTTTTTTATGATTATTTATGTGTTTCGTGTAATTATAACAATAAACGATGTTGCTATTAAAAACCTTTTCAACACACTTGCTCATAAAGTGGCTCTATGGTCACCGCAATTAGGCACATAATGACACCCATAATCAAACTGTGACTTTTTCATTACTATAACTCACTAGTGAGTAATAGAATTTTTTTTAATTTTATTGGTTGAGTTGCTTTGTTCTTTAAAAAGTTTTTATTCAGAAAAAAGATCGTGTTCAATAGAACAAATAAATTAATGTTCCTATTGCTTGCTCATTTCATGCAACTTCTAATTTAAATAGATAATTTTAACTCGTACGTGTTTAATAAATAAAACTTTCACTCAAATATAACTTTTGTTTTCTCTATAATAAAAGAAAACTTTAAATTCCCCATTTTGTCCGTGGCAGAATAGGCCGCAAACCCTGTGCGCGGCGCGGAAATATAGTCTGTGGCCGATCGCAATGCGCGCGCATAGGAAAACTGATTAATTTTTCCCGCAATAGCGAAACATTTTTCACAACTCGTTTTCACTGTTGAAAATGAGTTTTTATTGTTATTTTATTCACAAGTGTGTTGAAAAACGTCGTATGATACACGTGTGTATTGATGATTACCGTCCTCTGTTCTATTATGAGCCTCGCCTAACGGCTCGGCTCATAAAAACACCTCGGCGGTAATCACCAATGTTACACACTAGTACCATAATGTACTATTAAATACCTAGATTACCAAGATATGAATAACATTTCTGCAAACTGACATTCGTTAATAGTTAGACCTGAGAAATGTAGGCCTACGTTATATCTTGTTACAGGAAAAACAGACATGAGTAAGTAGGTGCTCTAAAGAGGACGTGATATTACGCCAATTCGATCCCGTTAATATGAAACGTCCATCACAAAATGGGACCGGATTGAATTTGTGATGGGAATTGGAATCCCCCGTGCCATAATATTTCCACACTTGTATAAGAAAACTTTCTTCGAACGAATGCAAAGTATTTTCAACCTTGCTGAAGTAAGTATAAAGTTTATTTTGATCGGAGGGTTTTGGCAGGGCAGGTGGGGTGTTTGACCGCACACTTGACATACCGTAGCGATGCGTGCGTGTCGGGCGCCCAACAAATTAGGATGAGGAGATTAACGTGTCACGAAGGAATTCAGTTCCACGTGAGTCTACCAGTGGATAACCTACAGGATCACATCCAATCTCATAATATTTCCGCTTTTCGAGAACTGTAATAAACAATATCCTTAATAATGCTACCTAAACTTGAAGAGCATACAGTTAATGTATGTTTTCCTAACATAAACCCCTTTTATTGCGCATGTATTTTGAAAAGACTTACATTTAGAGGCAATTTCGTGTTTTTTTTTCACGTTAATGTGCATTTATACACACGCAAACAATAAATATGCGGGAAGGAAACTTCTCATAAGACGTGATTATGTTAAACAATCCTTATATGGAGTTGAACATGGGTTCTTCGTCGTAATTCGTAGAATGTATGTATTGACTGTGATGTAAATAAACGGTTATGACAATAGTTGAATCGTGCAGTACTGGGAAATCAGCGACAACTGTGATTCAGAACTCACTCAAAATCCGTGGGCGAATAATCCGTTTTATTTTTACAACTACACTTTTGTGATGTGATTCAATAAGGGCTAATATTAGCCTCTGTTTATTTTGAATATTTTATTTTGTTTGTATTTAAAACAAGTTTGGTGCCATCAATAATAAACGGTTATTTTCAGGTGTTAGGTGAAGATATTGATTGTGGCTTCCTGCTACGAAACAAATATCTTCGTATTTATATCAAATATTGATTTTATAAAAAAAAACTATAAATAACATAAGTAGTCATTGAAAAGATGACATCAGGTGCAGGTTAGTATGTAAATCAATAGTCTTTGGTCATTATGCTATGTAAGTAAACCATTAATTGTTAGTTCGCCGCAAATAAGTGGGTAAGTCCTAAATAAACTTAAATCAGTCTCTATGCGAATTCAAACAGAATGTCATGAGAAAGCATAAAAGCGATACCACTGAATAAATATTTAGATTTCTCATAATAGCTTGGATCATTTAGTTCCTGTGGGATTGAAATGAATTTGGACCAGCCCCAACGAATGGCACGTGGCGCGTGCCGTCATAATTTGTTTGCATGACAAACCACAAATAAGTAAAGATAAGGATATGATTATTATTTATTATAGCTGAGAATATAATACTCGAAGTTATCAAAAATGCTACTAATGTACTAGTAACGATGGCTTGTATCTTGACGGTTATGTTTTACGCTGTTGGCTATGAATAAATATGATCAGTTATTATAACCGAAAAAAAGAATAGCCTATATTCTAGAAAATCGTGAGATAAAAGGTTTCTCGGAGATAATACCCGTATTTTCGAAGACGAATGCGGCTGTAACTGTTTATCCATTTTCCTCTTGAATGCTAAAAATAATAATATTGAAAATGGAGTTGAAAGCCGAAGGTCAACATTTTGGAATGACTTCCTTAATTCCTCGTGAGCTGGCTTGAGACAAAGACGAGTACGAGAGAACGGAAGATGTACACTTTATGTCCTAAAGGGTTGTTCATTTTAATAAAGAGATGAATTAGCAGGATTTTATGACGTTACTCGGTACTTTTAGGCGCCGCAAAGGTATATATTTCAAACAGTTATTTAAAGAAAATTAGGATCATAAATGTTCAGGCGTTTTATTATATGTGTTTATCAAAATATACATCAAATTATGTTTACGGTGACGGATTATCCAACGGAAAATATACAGGGTTGAAAAACTGCTGCTTTCATAAATGGACTTAAACAAATGGGCTTCAATGGATCATAAAAATAGGGTCAGAAACCTCTGAGGAAATCGGAGGTACTGTAATTTTATAGTAAGAATGATGTCCTGTTTACAGAATTCTGCTTAACGTTTTTTTTGACATCACTGTTTAAACCACTCAACCCGTTTATATTTATTTATTCGGTAAACCAACAGCTCTAAAGTAAGATAACATTTGGTGTAGATTCGGAATTAAAGGTTAAAATTATTACAGGTTTTCACAAGTAGACAACATAATAGAAACAGTTATAAGCGAAGATTTTGGTATAAGTCAAAAATAAACATAACAAAATTTATACGTAGGTACGCATACCATTAGCATTGTCAACATCAGCGCCAAAGAATTCTCTACTTAGCTGCCGAAAATACTGAATAGTACCTAACCTTTTTATAGGGACGTACATAAAGGCCATTATCCGGGTGATTGTTTAACAATAGGCAAAAACTTCGGAGGATATTGGCCTTTCCGAGTACAGGGAGAAATATTTCAAATTGTCAAGTTTTCCAACATGGCCCGGAACTTTCGGCACTAAAATTATTAGTTTAGACTTTAGAAGTTTCTGCTTTTGTTTTAGTGTATACATTGAAGTACTCTAGTTCAACATCATATAATGACCTCGTAAATTGATTGACCTTTGATTACATATAATTGTAATATTGTAATCAGCTTAAAAAACTTACATTTACTAAGCTATTCATTTTAAAACAATAGGCTATAAAGGTACACTTAGTGTTATTAATTATTTCTTTCTTCATATTACTTAAGCTCATAGCAGTATTCTACAAAAGGTCGGTATGTATGTGTGTTCCTTGACGCTCAACATATTCGGATAAAATTTGTTATACCTTGAATTAACTATATCTAGACACAAAACTATTACCGAAATAATATGACTCCCGTGGAATAGCTATAAGCTAGGTCCCAAACCGTGTTTGTTGCCCTGGTTCTTCACGGTATTGGTCGCGAAGGAACAGGAGTAGCATCACCTAGTTTTAAGACGTTTCAAAGTGATCCCAGCGGTCCTACTGAATAAATGATTTTTCACTTTGACTTTGATAGCAAACGTAACTTATGTTGGCTTTTTAACAGCGAATAAGGGTGGTCGCAGACCTATTCGCGCCGTACTGTCAATTCAATAGAAGAAATGCTGAGACGTCAGGAGCCAGCCGCATTTTCTGACGTCATCAGTATTTTTTGTATTTAAACCCCGTGACGTGAAAAAATCTGTATTTTTTTCCATTTCTGAACTTAGGTATAAGTAATCAATCAATATTTGTTTCAAATTTTATTGAAAACAACAACAGCCATCGGGTAAAGTAGTTCTAAAAATAGGCAATCGAGAGGTTTCCCTCGTTGATAGCGTTTAGCAATAAGATACTGGTAACAATCTCGAATGAACGAATAAATTTAGTGTTGGCCTAGAACCCTTAAAATTTGTTGGGTTTTGTGTTGCAATTACTATAATATACCAGCGAACACAATAGGGGTAGGTGTCGCTTCTGTGTGTTTTTTTATTCCGACTGTTTGTTGTCCAACATTATACCTATCTTTATATTTTAATAACAATTATTATGATAATCTCTAGAACTTTATAATATCAGAAAGCTGAGCTGTAAGTCTATTATAAAATATTAGTACCAAATAATAATTAAAATTTTCCAAGCACAAAATCTTGTCAATCGAGCTCCAGCAATAACACGGTCATTTTACGACATCACTAAAGGTAGGAGTAGGTTATTAGTAAAACAATTTGTTTGCTCCCGATTCTGAAACAATAAATAACCAGTGGCGATAGACTAGAGTGATGAGATTGCGGCGGGCTACGTCGTACGTTACCGAACCGTGTCAAAGTTACGCATATTGCGTGTAGACGGACACTCGTAGTTCAGAATCGGGACGTGGCATATTACGTGGCGACAGTTCAGCATCAGGACGTGAAATATTCAGACTTCATAAATCTACAACATAATGTAGTGAAATATTTATAGAACGAAATCAACATCTATTGCAGAACATCCCGAAAAAAAAACGTAATAAGTAGATAGAGATACGAATATCAGTCCACGGAAATCTATATACTCCTAATAAATTAGGAGCTATAGTTTTTTTGTAAACAAAAAATCGTTTGTTTTATAAAACTAGGACAGCTGAAAAGTATGCATAAATAAATAGATCCAATCTACATGTACCTACAGTCTGATAGTAGGTGTATAAGAATGACGAGAAAAAATCCTTTAGTGCTTCTACATAACCATGTTTCATAACCAGCTACGTTACAAATGTTTGAGTTTAGAAAAATTCCTAAATTGATATGGAATTGAATATGAATAAGGTAGATAATTAGGTAGATCTGCCATAATTGTATTAAGTTACATACCTAGGCATAGTATAGTAGGTTCCTAACGCTCTCATATTTAGTCCAGTTACGAAACCGTCCTAGTGTTAGAGGTATACTGTCCCACTTCATGATCCAGGTTACTGGATACTAATTTATGGGTGCTAAGTGTTTTTGACCTAGTTGCAGAACTTCGGCGAACTTGTTAGACGATGGTTTATTATGACTGTTTAATTGCTAGTTGCTTCTTCTCACGAAAACGAAATATTTGTAACAAAATCTCGAGGAAAATTATCAAAAAAAAATCGAAAGAACAAATTGAGAAATCGATGTTGACAGAGCGATTAAATGATGTCAAATGTTTCTAAACACTGCTACGACGCTACGACGCCGACGATGTGTTCTACAAATTTTGTAGAGGGTCTACAATTTGCTACGAAGTTTTCATTTTATTATAATAATTATCTTACTACAATAAAAACAGGTTCAAAGAGGTGGTAATTTATTTAAGTTAACAAAGTGTCTACCTAAAACTACAACCCACAGAAACGAAAGTTCAATACTCAGTGTGTGTAGGCACAGACTCTACAATGAACTTTCCCACACAATTACCAGCTCTTAACACATCATCATGATAATGCAATTATTTTCTGCTCATATTTCTACATTTGATATTAAAAATATTATTTCGTTAGGAAACAGAAAATAAACCTGATTATACTGAAACACGTGAGTTTTTGATATAGTTTTTGCAAAGACAAAATTATAACAGGCTTGTACCTATAGTTATTAATTTTCATTGTTGAAACTTGACGAAACTACATTTCCAAGTGCATGAGTCAAGTTCAGAGATTCCTCAATACATCGATGTTTCCGGGAAAATTAGGCGAGCGACGCACGGCGGCCAACTGTTTACGTCGAACCATCTGCTCGAGCTCGTAGTGGAAACATAAATAAAATAACAAGTGCCTTCTAATATTGTCGCTTTTATCTCAATTCCCGTTTTGCTTTCGAGTTCTTGAAAATGTTATGACCATATTTTTATCAGTTCTGAAAAATTTGGTTCAGATATGACGTTACTTATGCACAATATTATTCAAATAATATTTTTATTTAAATATAGTCGCTATAATTGGGATGAGATATTGACACGAGGGCATAAAATTAAAAGTTTTATGCAGCTACTTGAAATATTTATTAAGGAAAACAGTCCATCCAACACGGGAAAGCCAGAGTAACTCGATGAGATTTTGATATTATCTCGACGGCCCATTTATGAGGCAACACTTAACTGGAAATAGTATCGATGCATTGAGGATGGAACTTGGAATGTGCTAGTGATATATAAATTCAAGCTAATTTTAATTTAGCTACATCTGGTATTTTTATATGGTTTTTGGTTTGACGATTCTTTGATTCGGTTGTAGTTCATATCCAGTGCCTAGGTACCTACTGATATAGTCAAAGTCTCATATTTATCATATTTTATTGGGTAGTGGTCCTACTGAATGGAACTTAACGATTACATTGTTTATTCTAGTACTAGGTTATTCCACTCATTCTTGCACGGCCAAAATCGTGAATATAGGTGTAGATTCTTTGCTCGTCGTATAGATATTTTCGTTTGGACTTTAGGACACATTGTATTACATTGTATTACGTGGAATCCCGTGATTAGTAGGTGCAAGGCGCGTCGTAATGTGACTTTTCGGTGTGAAGATACTGTTAGTGTAGTGTGCCGTGGTGGACGTGCGGCCGATCTTATTTCTGAAGATTAGTGGAGGGTAGTTCTATATAACTACCGCCACTTTTCGTCGGCTCCGCTGACCTACCTCCAGTTCGCCCGCGACCACGGTTGTTGCAATACAGCCGAAACGTCGGGAAATAATAAAGGTAATACGCGATAAAATCCTGTTACAAAATATATCTCTAAACACATTGTATTAGTCAAAAGTACCTACTTGACACTGCACTGACAAGCTTAAAAATATGTCAAGATCGAAGCAGGTAGAAATGAATGTATGTACATTGTATGTATACGATACTCTGCTACATTGTTAGATAAATACGAAAATCGCATCACTAGCCTTGAACTGATTTCGTTTTATAAGAAACCCCAGCTATCAAACGTATTTTACACTCGCGAATAACGTGAACCAAAATATTTACATTCATTCTTTCACTATTATGTCTGATCATCATTGTTTTTAGAAGTTGAAGAAACAATTCGTTTGGTAAAGGCATCTAAACATTGGACAAGATCTTGTGTGATGAACATGTTTATACTTTAAAAGAGGTAAGAAATAAGTACCTACCTACAGGTAAAACATTGAGACTGTATAAAATGCAGCTTAAGAATGTAAGCGTGATTCAAAGATCCATATAAGCCGAGATAAAGCGTACATGTAAATTCGGTCACCAGCTGTTACAATGTTGCCAGAATAAAAGAATTTGGTCAGTTGTCCCTACACGCCGGGATCAATGCTCCCATTGAGTAGACATAAGGCAGCGACAGAGAATTAGGCGCTGGATTCCTCCGATATTTTTGCATGTATGAAAAAGCGGAGGGCGGGCGGCGAACAGCTTCATATATATAGCGTCTCGGGATACGCGGCGCCCAGTCGTTCCCTGAAGCTCTCAGACGCGACACGTCTGCTCTCCTGACTCCCAACACTTGCATTTGTTATAGGACTGTGAATTGGTGATTTGTGCTGACTAGTGCTATTGTTGCCGACTGCATCCAGCCGGCAAGGGTTTCCTACAGATTTTCAATAAGGTGAGTTCAGTCTCGTGTTTTCTAAAATCGATATGATCCGTTTTGCTTCTGAAATGATAACGCCTTGTAAAATGCAGTTGAGATTATCGATTTTTCTAAGAACAAACAAACGCATTGGTTGGTAACCTAAAAGTACGTTCATATTTGATTCAACACTGATTGTGATGATGTTGAACTAGTTTAGTTTACTACTGCAGTTTACAGGTTATTTCATTGTTAAATAAGTAGGTACTGAATAAACGTGGGCTGAAGAAATGTTTCGACCAGACAATGAGTTTTGCTGATAAAAATATGTTGCTTGAAATATTGGAACGCTGTAGGAAATACAATAGAAATAGAGAGCCATTTTTTTTTGTTAATATCTCGTAATCCAAACTGTACCTACTATTTGCGGTTCTAGTTATACATTACTAGAGATTTCTAGGTGCAAGTTTATGTAGTAAGTTGCTGATATTTTCACGGATTTTATTAATTGATCATCAGCCTATAATACAACTAATTGCTTCACCATAACCTCACGAAAATCAAATTTAACTTCTTTTGAACTGGATGTGTTTGAAATGAAAATTTAACGCATGTCCATCGGCAATTTATAAACTAATATTTCGTTTACAAACAACTTCACTTGTCGAACGAGATTTAAGCTGCTTCCGAATGATTTATCATGAGAATGTTATTTACTGAATACATGCATGCAGTTCAAACAAACATTTATTCATGAATCAAGTGCTATTCGTAATGTATAGCTTGTTTTTATATTGACGTGTTTTTCCAATTTTACAGCTATAATTGATCTTTCTGAAACCTCACCAGCAATCCAATTTTGGAATTAAGTTTATTCATTAACAATTTCTAATCAAAACTGTAAAGAATTCTAGCGCAAACAAAGTGCCTTTAGAATGATTGAACTAGCTAGTAATTGGATTCACTTGGCCGATGGCGTATCAAAAGGTTAAAGTAAAATACTTTAATATTTTTGCCTAGCAACTGATAAAGTGAATCGGAAGTTTTTGAAAGAAAGATTATACATCTTCGCTTAGCAACCAATTTGGGAGTTTTGTTAATTACGGTTTCCCTTCAAAAAGTTACGATTTTTTATCTATTAAAAGTTTGAGCTTTGAGGCAAACCAATAAATTAAAAAGAATTATAAATTGAAAGACGTAATTGACTTTCATGTAATTTTATAAACTTTAAGAATATCTAAGTTCAACTACTCAATTTTTTACTTTATAAAGTTAAAATTTATGAGAGATTTATAATGCAGAGCAAGTTTTTGTTTTCTTCTTCAACTTGGACTGTTTCTTTCACATGCCTGATATGCTGATTGATCAATGTTACCTAGTGGCAGACGACTGGTAGTAATACTTGTTTTGAGCTTCCGTAAAAAATGTAGTTATTAACGTAACAAAGCAACACATACATAAAATTACGCCTTTTTCCCGTAAGCAAAAAATAAAAAAAATCTGCTGAAATTGTCAAAATGTGATTAGAGAGACCGCACGTAAAACATTCATGCATATCACTCGACAGCCTCCCCCAACCCTGTTATTCATAATAAACACATAAGCTTCCTATAGGTCAAATGGCTGCTAATACCAATTCTTTTCATTTACATACGAGTGACAAGAAGAAAAAGATGAAATTTTTGTGCACATAGAGTAGCTTGCTTAGTCGTTCTTGTTGCGGAGTCTCAAAATAAGTGATAACTGAGCCTGAGCACACCCGTAGTTTAAAAATGGTCGGTCCTAATAAGCCATCAGGCCACGCTAGAGGCATTCAGGCAGTCTGAAAATTTTTATCCAAATTGGCCACTTGCACAGACACTAACTTAATGTGCTAATAAAATTATGCCCTACACTCACTCCCTTTGAAGTTGTGGGATCCGACGCGTTGAATATGCTCAACTTGTTATGATCAAAGGATGCGCATCCACACTAAAACCAAACTGCGAATACATAGTGTATGTAGCTTACATATTTTTATTGTTAGAAGATAAAATGTGCGTAACTAGAGAACAATATAAGCAGACAAGCATTGTATAGGTAGGTACCTACAGTATTAAACTTGGGTATCGTATTAACAAAACTTACATAATTTTAGTACAAAGCTCCGAAACTATAATATACTTTTTGTTTGCTAAATCTTTATCATAAATCATGCATAAACAGAAAGTAAATACATTTTTATGCTTTTATAAACTGAAAGCTCTACGCAATAAACAGCAATAAACAGATAACAATAATGCTGTGATTTATAATGATTGTATGAAATGTTTTCTCGTAAATTGCACCGGGAACATTAACATACCATACCTGGTCAAGACGGTTACTGAACCAGTGAGTGACATGGTAAAGAAAATATCAGTCAATTGCGTGAAGGACTCTGACTCAATGTTCAGACGTGCAATATTTACCACTGCATATTTATAAAATTAAGTAAAAATGCAAATTGTAAAAGAAATCCTCTTTAACTGATAGACGGACACGGACAGACGTACAGAGTCTCGGTAAAAGAGTCCTGTTAGTACCCCGTTTGTATGGAACCCTAGGAATAAAATCGGCTCCACAAAACCCGTAGACATCGTCTAAAAGGTTCAGACAATATTCCTAGTAAAGAATAGAATTCATTTCTTTGCTTCATTTTATTTATTTCAAGAGAGGTCTTATGAATTTCGTTTTAAATATGATTAGTACATACGAACCACTGTTATAAAAGGTAAAATAGTTATAAAATCTAGTTGTTTTACGTATTATTTTCTATTGTATGGTAGCGTAGAGTTCTAATTATGGAAGTACCTTCGTTCTTTTATAGACTTAATAATATAAACATATACTCGTAGGTTTATGATTTCAATACACCGTTCATATGACGAAAATAACTGTCGGATGTGATGGTTTTGATCCAGTTATTGGTTCAATTTACGATCAAAATATTCCGCGTAGCGTCTCCGTTGGATAATTTTAATATGTATTTATTGCTCTAGTTTGCACCTGGGCATCCTAGCATATTTGACTTGGCACTAAAGTTATTAGGATGAATATATATAAATAGGTGCTACCTATATCTGTTCTATCTAATACTACTAGTTATTAATTTGGCAATGAATTTGTTGTGATAGCAGGTGACCAATTAAAATAATCTCTATATATAACTATATATAAAAATGAATCCCTATTTCCCTTGGTCACGGCATCACGCGTGAACGGCTGGACCGATTTCATTAATTATTTTTTTGTTGTGTTTGTTATTGTCAGGTGAAGTTTCTTCTTGTTCTTATGACAGAAAAAAATCTATATATTAATCATGGCGGGCGTGAAATAAGGGTTGAAAGTTTGTATGGGGAGTTGGTAGTTCCAGTTAAATGCAATAGATGGCGTTTCTAATAAGTATGTTATTTCGCTGACGAAGTCGCGGGTACCAGCTAGATAAAAATAGTTTTAAGTCGATGGTTTTATCGCCGCATTATTTTATTTAGCGCTTAAGTGTATATAAACCTGGATAAATCATCAAAACGAAAAGGTAATGTCGCAGGGATAGAAATAGCATCGTTAAACTATCGTTATCGATTTGATTGTCCCATAAAGCTGAAGTTAACGGCCACATTTCAAAAGATAAGTGATGCGCTTATAGCTGAAAGTCATTTACCTATTAAGTAAGTAATTCGTATGAGTCAGTGGCCAACTCTGGTGACGGAGTTTTTAGGCCGCCTTAAGGCCTCCGTCATGGCTTAACGACTTAAATAGCCGGGACTGACAATTTAGCGTGCCCTCCGAAGCACGGAAGCGCTCAGATGAAAATGCCACTGGCGGTCACCCATCCACTTACAGACCGTTTCGAACGTTCCTTAACTTCGACGATCTATCAAGAACGACTAAGCAAGCACGACCACGAGCGCTTCGTTCATTTGTTCATTTACCTATTGTTAGCTACGAATACTTGTCTGTATTCTGTGTACTTGTCAAGCTGTTTTCGTGAATCTCATTTCCTTAGTAACAATTAAGAGTATTTAGTGGAGGGGTCGGTAGATAATAAGCAATATTGCTAACATCATTAAACATGATAATTATTCTTGATAAAAGACCAAACGAGTTAATAATTGATAAAACTAATATTGTAATAGCTTAATATATTAGCAAGTAAATGAGAACGCAAATACTATTACAAAACATCGTTTAATTTTAAATGAAAATGTCATCAAACTGACATATAGGTGCATATGAATGAAAACTTTAATTAGCTTCATTACAAAGACATTATTACTTGAGCCAAAATTTTGTGTATTTCATAACTGGGTTAGCAAATTATTGTTGGTTTATCCGAATAGGTAAAGTTTACAAATGCAATTCATAAGATATATCGTGTACTTTCAGTGCATGATTGGTGACACATATTTTGAAGTCTATGTACCATTTACATTGGTTTTTGCATTGGAAATATTATATCTACAAATAACGAAATTTGACTTGGCACTAAACTTCCACGTGAGTAAAGGTAAAATTGAAATATCTGGCACGTTGCGCATCAGTAGCATTCGGTCTACACAACTAACAACAGAAATTCTTGAAATTCCACTTGAAGTTCATCAGCATTACCTTCCACAAAGGTCAGCCCGCCACAAACACGGTTAATCATGGGCTTAGCATTGAACCTTCTTGATTGATATACAATACTACAAAAAATGGGTCAAGAACAATGCAATGTTTGGCATTATTATTGTAACACTATTCTTTCAGGGAAAATATACAGTGCATGCAAGACGTACGTCAAAACAATACGGCTTTCAAGGGTGCCTAACAGTATAGTGTAATTTATCAGTTTATTTCCAAACATAGATAGATTGTTTAGTCAAACCCAAGCAGAGGTAGCCCATCACATCACAGGTTGTGTTGATTTGATGGTGATTCATCTTTGTTGTTTTCTCAGTCTTACTCGAGTACTCGGTGAACAGCCAACGGAATCGCGCTATACCCACGTATTTGTCCGAAATCTAAACACATGTTTGTATTTTGGGGTTCCGTTTAATGTGGAATATTTATAGAAGTATTCATATTTTCTGTTTTGAGAGAAATCTATACTTGGTAATTTTTTCAGAATACCGTAGATGTTTAAAACGCTATCCCATTTTTGATATAATTTGTTAAGCATAATTATTAGAATATTAATATGGCCTATACTCAGCAGTGGGTGGACATGGGCTGATTAGATAGATTATATGTATATACGTCACCGGACAAATAAAATTTAAATTACATGAAAAGTTTTGTATAGTGTCACAACATTGCAAAATATTATGAAACCAAATGTTGATAATACATTATTAAGTAAAGCATCAGGTTTCCCTAGAGCGCTAGAGCTGAGCTGCGCCTGTGCCGGAATCCAGGTGACCGGGTCACGTGTAGGTCATCTCTTCGCTTTCTATTACTGTTGTATTTTTGTCGTTATTTACCTATTAATTTAAATAAACGCCGCATATTGGGAAAAAATTGAAATTTTGTATACAACCTAGGATCTCGTATTTGACTTTAATGATACCTATGATATTATATGTATTCAATATAATTTACGTTTGAATGTTAAGTTTTGTTGCTCTTTAGACAATAATGTTTGTATAAAATACCTTCGAAATTCCTGAAAGCGTCTATAAAACAAAAATACTAGGTTTAATGATAGTTTTGAAATACATGTTTGGCATTCTTAGTAGTAGGTAATAATGTAGCATAACGTACAATCTGAAATGAGTGGGCCTTGATATGATAAAATTAAAACTCGCTTATCACCTTTACAAGCTTACATCATGCCCCCGGAATCTACATAAAACTGTAGGACTCTTACAAACATCGGTCTCTCGGGTTCAATGTCGGAATATATCTGTTTCTCGGAATATTTAGAGATATGACGTGTATTGGACGTCCGCGGTTTTAATCCCACTGTTATGATAATAGTTACGAAACTATTGACGTACCTACAGCCGTAGCCGTAGCGCTACGTCTGCGTCTGTTGCGTAGACCTCACGTAGAGGTGAGGCATCTACAACTTTCAATGTAAGTGTAAGTGTTTTTTGACAAAAATATTTTTATGATTGATCATTTTATGTATTAATGGTTACCTTACATACTGTAGTTACATAAAATCAATCATACTTTATATTATGGTATAATTTAATCTGAGCTATTATTCAGTTGACATTAAAAATGAAAAATAAATATATAAGATACTTAACTACTTTTAGACTAATATTGTAACTATCAGTTGAAAATGTTTATTGTTTCAAGCACACTAACTCCTAAATATTATTGCGGAAGCTGGCAGTTGTGCTATCAAAACGCTCATAAATATCTCAATACCGAAAGTTGGACATAATATTATTTTTTAGATGGCGTACGTGATTAAAATAAACTTATAAATATGAGCTATGTTACCTAGTAGGCCGTATCGATCGTACCTTTTCAATGAGGTGATCATAGACTTATAAAAATTCGCTTCAAGGTGATCTATGATCTGCTGGATACTATCACGCTCGTAATTTTTCTTTAGTATCTACTGATAATGTTATTGATATTATGAGTAATATGAAATACAGGTTCACGGCATCAGCAATATCACTAGAAAAACTAAGATTTTTGAAATAAACTCTGGTTCATAGGCTTGGTCAGCCGCTAATCTTATCGTTCATCAACGTCCAAACATATAAAAGCTCAACCGCTCACGTGCTACTTTACGATAAAACAATAGGAACATTGTGGAAAAAAACACCTAAATAGCATAAGGTTCGTATCAGATAATCTCGTTCACAATCGAATAAAAATAAAACGAAGAGCCGGAAAATATTACCTACTGATCTAGAAGCGGGAGTTGTAACAGGAAGCCTATCGATAAGGCGAAGGCTGTTACGCGTTATTTGACCCCCGTTCACTGTCATTGTCAATATTACGTCACCAAAACCGTCCGACCTTGGTTGCTAACCTTCTGACAGGAAATTAATACTCTCTTTACAAACGATTGTTCTGAAGGCCTCGTCCTTTACAGTAGTCTCGAAGGCTTAAGAGACCTTCGGAAAATTGACACTCTAATCACATGTTATGAGGAACAATAAAATTATTAGGTAAGACATCGAGGGCGTCATGTTTGCGTGATAAGCGTGATAAGATCCAAAAATTTAGAGGGTAGGCATCTAATATCATGTAATCAGATATAGGTTACGCTTTTCATTATATTAACATTAGTCTCTTCTATTTAGATATATACCTAGAGCGAAACTGAGCACCCCCACGCAAGTTCACCCACTGAAATAATAATTGTCTGCATCTGCCATCCACCCACATTATGCTTAGCTAACCTTTACCATCATTCGTGCCGACAACTGCTTTGCTGTTGGAATAAGTACCTAAATAACAATTTATGCTCCCAAACTTGACATTGTAGGACTTTGCGTCGATAGCACTTAATCGGTATCAGTGACATGTGAAAAACAAATTGTGGTCAGAAAATACAGTCGCCTACGCAAAGAGAGGAGACTGCTGTGCTTGTATTATACAGTATATTGACAAACAGCTCTGAAAAGCACTCGACACGGATGGCACGTGACGCCGCGCTCTGCGCAACTGCAATCGATTTTCTCTTCATGCGTTTGAACTTTCGAAGCTTCTTCACAACTGCGAGTATAATTTTATCGCATTTTATTTCAAAAACTTAGCGAATGTGTTAGGATTTATTTTGGCACATACGTAGACGAAAAAAATCCCAAGCGTTATATTATTTGGCGCCAAACAAATAATAAATGATGGGTGACATGTCACCGGCAACCATTGCGCATCCGCCGGTGGTGGTATTTCCATGCCAAGCTTCGCAGCGAAATAGAATCATCGGGATTCTTATATCTAAGGAACATCATTTAAACTGGTTTGAAGTCAGACGACGCCGCCACATTTCTCTTTCGTTTAAATTGCTAAAAACAATAAATGTCATTATTTCCTTGCGAAAAAAATTATGTCATAAAATATTGCGTAATAGAGATGTAAACATTTCGCTACATTTGTTGAAGCGTTATGAACATTACGGCCGAGCGCTCAACTGAGCAGTTTTATACACGTGGAACCGTCAGTCGTCACCCCTACTCAACCATTGTTTACAAACAGCTTTTGTACTTTATACATTTAGAAAACATTGTTTGCTACACAAACAAAGTACCTACTTACTTACAGGACTTGGGTACATATCCAATATTCCAGTCAGCGAAATACATGAGATTCATAAGTGAAACGTATTAGTCTCAAACACTGAAAAACTGTTAAATTTTTGTACAAACATTATAATTTAATGCAATGCAACAATGTCCGTTCTCATTAGTTGTTGTCTAGGGTTATTCAACCATGCAGTGGGCAGACATTGACGCAGAGCTATACACTATTAATACACAGCAGCGTGCCTCAGCGAGTTTGTCGCATCTCACGGTTCTTTTTCATTCAAAAAATAACCGGTGTATTTTATTCATAACCTAAAACAGTGGTTTTACACGTGGATCACGGAACCCAATTATTTTATACAAACTAACTAACGTGTGTATCGTGCCAAAACGAATAAAGCCTCTATTGTTGGATCTTGGTAGGTACTGTATGCATGCCTCAAATCAAAATTAAATGTGATATGTATCGAGTAGGTAGGTAATATAAGTAGGTACTTACTTACTGCAGTGAATTTCTATACCAATTTATTACCAGAAAACAATAATTAGGGACAGTACATTTTCTGCAATGACGCGAACAGTTGGACATTCATAAAACGCGTCACAAGAATGTATTGAATGAACGCTAGCCAGAACATCTCTACATACCAAACGACATCTTTGAAACATTATTAATATCAGTTTTCTCAAGGTTAGAGACAAGATCATAGTGCAAATGCCACGTCTTGGAGTTTGGTTCCTACCAAGAAGCATATATTGTGTCTATTTAAGCTTCTTGGTTCTTACCTAAGAATCAGTCTAGTCGTGTCATTAGTTCTTTTGAAACAGTGTGGTGAAAGGATACTTAATTATTAAGAATCAGTTAAATACAATGGTACCGCAAAATCCTAAAGTACTTGCCAAATAAGCAATTACGAAACCACGATCTTGTCGCTGTCTGCGAAACAATTTAATGGATAATCACTGAAATTGCTATTTATTGTTGAAACTAAGTAAGTAGGTATAAGTACCTACTTGATATAGTTTCTCATTTCAGACTAGTCAAAGACTAGTTCAATGATCTCTTGTGATGACATAAAAATTTATGAAGAACATTTTTATTATATATTAGACTATTATTATACGTATTGTCATGTCTTATGGCTTAATTATATAACTGTAGTCAAACTATTTTAAGTATTTAGTTTAGAAATATCTAGCGTCATTATTTTAATCCTCTCTGTGAAAAACAAAATGTTTCAGTTAAAGAAACTCCGATTTATTGAATGCCAGTCAATCTGTTGTTAGAAAGGGTTATTTTATAATGGATATATTTGTATTGTTTCAGATTATTCAGAATTTCATCCAGAATGAGAGACGAGCGCGCCGGCCCCCCGCGAGTTCGGATCGCTGTCATTGGAAGCTCTAGAGTTGGAAAATCAGGTAAATTGATATTTAGAGCATAAAGCTGCAGCTTTACTGATTATTTCATTATCAGTTACAAACTCTATTTGTTATTTGGGACTCAAAACAAACCGCTTCAGATTATCATATTATCACGCATGCACCTATGGACATCTCGACCCAGTTTTTGTTATCCTATCGAATTGTTTTAACCCCGATAACTAATCACGTTCGGACTTCAGAAAAATCGCTTTGACAGTATGTAAACAATACTTCAGACTTTCAAAATCAAGAGCGCGACCTACATTCTATTACATAAACTGAAGCCAAGCCAATGTCCCGATGACCGACATCCGACATGATGTAATCTCATTTACAACTACATTCCGATCTGCAAATCAATCATTTCATTTTATCGTTCCTTGAAGAATTGATGTCAGATCGAACTCGATAAGTCATAGGACCTCATCAAAGCTTCACGTGTTTCAAGTAGGGAACGTTTTTCAATCGATTTCTGTCAGCCCCAGAAGTTTACTTATTGAATTACTTATAAATTAACTTAATATTTCATTGTTTCAGCTTTAATAGTGCGGTATCTAACGAGGCGATACATCGGAGAATATCATTCCAATACAGGTACTACTATACATTGCTCATGCACTCACGTCATCATGACGAGAATCCGCCCAAATTAAACAGAAAGCAACTCCGTATTTGGCGAGACGTAACGCATTATTACTGATGAAACGTCATTACACACCCAGTTAACATATAGTTGAAAAAGCAAGACCTAAATTAAATTTATTTTCCAGATCTGCTCTACAGACAGACTGTTCCTATAAATGGAACACCAGTGGAACTAGAAGTGATAGACGTCTCTGGTTCGAATGCAGACAAGTTTCCAGCTGAACAGGTATTTATTCTGAAAAATAATTGATTTGAAAAGAAGTCTAATTTTCTGATATACTTTTACCTACATTCTCTGATTTGCATGTCCTACTTCTGTGAGTCGTGAAGCGAAATGTGTTACACGTTTCTTTTCCCGTTGAAGTATTTATTCTAATAAAAAGCTGTTTAGCAATCGTCGGTTAAACAATGTTGTTGGAAAATTATGGTTTTACGATGTCATTTGGATCAAAGAAAAACAACCAATAATAAAAAAGTACCAGTAGAAAACTCAATTCAATTAGTTTGTCGTTATAATTAAAAATGTATTCTTGATACCTACTGTGCTGTGCGGGTATGTATCAAAGTCCTTTATAAAGTCTTAAACCAACACGAAATAAGAGTCCGTTGCGACAAAACATTTCTACCGTAATACATAAAAAATTCAACACGTTTTATTGTTTTGCTAAACGTGTTGAAATTCAACGTTGTTTTTGTTTCAAAGGTAACTAGAACATCATGGTATTATAGAAATAATCCCGGTATACGCAACAAAAGTTTTATGAAAACGTAAAAATTAATCCCGTTAGATTGAAGTGCTTACGAAAAACAGCTTTGGTACCTAATGGAGGGATTTTGTTCTTAACTGCTATGCAATATTATATAAAAAAAAATTGCTTGTTGATAGGAATCATGGGGAATCATAGATGCCACGCCTTGTTGCCTAAAATCTGTGACATAGTTTTTATTGGGTGGCAGTTGACAAAACGTGTTGTAGTGTAGGCAATGGTATTTTTTTCTCTGACGGAAGCTTCACTTTGTTTTTCGAATATGTGTGCTCACGTTTTCACGATGACAACATTTCCACGTTGTCACTCAACGATAGGCCTCATCCTGTGGTTTATACGAATATTTGAACTGACTTCTGTTACCAACTGCGCAACAGATGTGAGTTGGGAGCATACCTACGCGTGGTTCACGCTGTGGATTTGGGCCTTTTCCATTGCCGAGTTTTCTTCACCTTCACGAATTAAAAGCATAAACATTACTCGACCTTTGTTTTCTAAACAAGTTCACTAAATCACAGGCGGAAAGATTAGGGATTTCTATTTTCTCGCCTACGTTTATTTCAAAAAATTAGATTTTAAAACTATTTTTACACACATGACTAGGAGGATAGACTACTACATCATTCTATATAGAATATATCCTATTTTCGTTTTCAATAATCATGGCCTTTTTAATCGATTGAAATATTTACTTATTCATAGGCTAAATCAGAGCGCGAACAAAACTAAGAACTATGAAAGTGTTTCCAGCAGTTTACATAAAGTTTTCACATTGAATTTTCTTAGTTCATCATTTCATGGCTTATAGATGCAAGCAAACGGAAGAACTCGTTCGGTATAAATAGTATTTGATGATTTAAAATAAGTACCGAATCTCCTAAACATTTGAACTGCAGTAAAACTAAAACTGATACCATAAACCCTTTCTCAAACAAACAGCTGCAACGGGCTTTACGTTTTCAAATGGGGTTAATCGTCACAATATTGTTGACTTGCTGATGGTATACAATAGCTGAAACCATCCGCTGACCCATTGCAGCTGACTCATAGTTTACACTGAAAAATGTATACAAGCATATACCCAATCGCAAAATTGTACACCTTTACGACTGAAATATTTTGTAAGCCGTATGCACAAAACCGGACCAAGTTCCTGATTTCTTAAAGTAAACATCAGCTAAAACGATCCAGTGACCCGAACGGCTGACTCACGATGTCTATCAACACCTACGTGAGTTTCGGTTCACCCTTAAATGACGGGCTAATGGATGAGACATCTAAGCTTGCAAATATAAGTAGATTGAAAAACTGTATGTTGCTTGTCGTATGATTTATAAAACCACAGGAAAGCGTTACGTTTACGTTTTCAGTTTGAAACTAAACCACGTAATAAAAATGTGTATAAATTCCTGTGTTTAGATGGTGGGCGAACTGTGAATGAGAACGCTATGCCATTTCAGTTTATTTATGTGTTAAGTCTTACTATAATTTAGATCAGGCGAAACAATCACTCTTATGCATGCAAGTAACGGATTCAAAATCTATTCCTATTAGTTACCAATTGTTACTTTGTAAGACTCGATGTGGAATATAATAAAGGAACCTCCAATGTTCGTACAAGTTCACGGATTTCACCGGCAAAATAATCGAGGCAAGCGTTTAAAAATATATATAATATTTATAATTATATATATAAGTAGAATCTACTTTGTTTTCTGATATTTTTCATCTACTAAGTAGATACTTCTATTGTTGACTTCCTTGATAACATACCTACAATGCCTCTACTGCGCAGAATTCATAAAAAATTACGCAGTTCTAAATAAGTAAAAAACTTTATTTTCAAAGAATTTGGTACCTATAATTTTTGTTTACGTTCCTTATTAATATTGTTCCACAAAAACAACAAAGCGAAGCCACATACCTACTTATTTCTATGGAATTCATAATGAAGCCTTACTTCCGTAATAATTCATTGTCCGCGGTTTGTTGACCAATCATTTTGAATGTTTACGTTCGGTTATGTTGAACTCGTGGGAGGAAATCGGTTAAACCTATTATTTAATTTCCGCCACCAACGACCGTAGCAGAAAAAAGTTTCACTCCCACACGACACTAGAACATACTACACTGTACAAATCGATAGCACATGCCTGAATCGTCGATATTGGACGCGTTTGATATAAGTAGTATTACCTAAATTTAAGGGAATATGATTAATTTTCGGTGCATAATAAACTGAATTTAAAGCTTACATTAAGCCAATAAGTAGAGTGACACAGGGTTCAGCGTAGATCGTTTCGAGAAACTCGCCGGTTGTGAATCGACGCGGTGCTAATTTTAAGCAAGAATGTTGGCTCAAACGCCGTAATTAATCGTGTACATTCTTCATCATTCTTCTCCGTCTAGTCTTTATTAGAGAAGTTAAAACAAATTATAATATTATTGTTGATTCATTATTTAATGAGCGTTACCTGGTACTTTTTTTTATAAACACTTTAAATACTTGCTACTCTATAGTTATGTAGGTATAAAACAACGTTATCTGTTAAATCATAAATAACAAAAGCTTCCTCTTGTTTCAGATACAATGGGCGGACGCATGCTTGCTAGTATACGCAGTAACAGATCGCAACAGCTTTGAATACGCTACTGAAGTACTGAGTCTTCTGAAACGTGCGCCAACAGGCAGCAGCCCAGCACATGGCCATGCGGGAACATCAGCCCCTATGCCCCTCGCACTCCTGGGAAACAAAACTGATCTGGACCACCTGCGACAGGTCAGTTTTTTACACTATTTCATAACTAGACGCTAAAAACATTTCTTAAACACCTAGTACTTATAAGAAATGTTGTATCGAATCGCAGATTTGTAGGTCAACTCACCCCAAAATATAACCGAGGGTCTTTCTCAGGGTAGAGCAATAACGGCCCACTCAAAGAATAAGAAATAAAATTGACGTGGGTGGAATCCGCAATGTTTAAGTGGGTCACAACTGTAAAGTATCTATTTCGCATATTAATTTGAGGACATTACTTCTAATTTTATAATGCAGACAGACAGATCAACTTTCTCTCACCTACTTATTTAGCTAGAGATTCCAAGGTTTTTATTACGGAGGAAAATATTTTATAATTGTTTGAAATTATCTGGAGGCTTCCCACCGCAGCACTTTTGTTATTACGTCGGTTTGTTCACGGAAAACGATCTTTCATTTCATACTCTAGCTATCGAGAAAAACAATTTATTGTTTTGTCCTTTAGAAGAAATTGAAAAACTTTGAGATGAAACCATAGACTTATTGGGCGAGCAATTATTAAGTTACAAGGCTAGGAACATTTTACATTAGCACGTGAAATGTAGGTACCTACCTAGTTCTTGTATTGAACTTGACCAAAGTTGTTTTCAGAGTTTCGTAATTCCGGTAACATCAATCATTTCGGTAACTACATTACGCAGGAACTAATGTTGCATAACTCAGTAGTATTACATATTGATGATTGACCGCCCTTCAAACAGTTTACTTGTTTTGATATTGATTTATGAGAGCGCCGGACGCGGGAATACCTACCACAATGCCTATCGTGTGTGGTAAGCAATTACAATACGTAAAGTTGTGAATAGATTTCGCAAAATCATTGGAAATGTCTGAAGTTTCGATGTTGACGCATTTTGTGAAAGAAAGGCTCCTAGCGAGCAGACAGTCCTTTTGTATCTGGTTATTGTGCTTGTCTGTTGTTATTGGCATTGAATGTGGAAACTTTATACGCTTGTTTTCTATTGTCAGCGCTAACATTCTAGAAAGACTAAGATACTATAAAGGTACCTACGTAGATTACAGCAGCGGTATAGTCTAGACAACGCTTGATATCGGAAAAACAAAATACACTATCGAACTTGTAGGTACTTATTTGACGCCGATAACCAGCGAACAATTCACTTACCAAAATAAACAGCTCTTTTGAAATAGAGTGTTCAACGACCTCAAACAATTCTATATTTAAGGGTAAATTCATATCCAGGTATAATTTAATTACCCCTGACCCTGTAACCTTCGTACGATTCGACATAGCACCGTTCTTAATTAAAACAAAACCAGAGCCCCTCGCAACACATTTCATATTCCAACAAAAGTTATCCAATGTTGGTTTAATTCCATAAATAAGCCCTTAGGCCCTAGCGACAGTAGACTGTTTTCACTGTTGAAGCCAATTTCGCAAATGTACCTCTGAGCTTTTGAGAAGTTGATATTTCTGGAAGTAGGTAAGTATACCGTAATAGGTATATTACGGTGAATGGTTTTTTGTGGCAAGCTCAGAGTATGGGACAACAGAATTGGCTTTTGAAAACGACATATTAATTACACTACATTTTATAAGTACAACTAGCATTAAAACACAAACCTACAGATTATAATATAAGTAGGATTACACCCAAGCTTACCTATTTAACATTCCCTTTGTATCTTTCCAGGTGACAACAAAAGAAGGTCAGACAGTGAGCGCAGCCCATGGAGCTTCGTTCAGCGAGGCGAGTGTTGCTGATAACTCTGGCGACCTCTACCGGGCTGTGGACAAACTGCTTGCAGAAGTCCGAACCCCGCAACGCACGCGCAAATTCTCGGTCACAAAGATGCTGGGCTCCTTAATAGGTAAGCTACCATTTCTGACCGATTTTTAAAATTTTCCATTATGCATCAAAATTTAAACAGACTAACGACTGTAACCCAGAAACGATAGGCGTTCGCTCATTTTTTATGACATTCAAGATATTTCACATAGCTACACAACATAGATGAATGACTAATGAAAATGACAATTGAGTGCTGCCATGCTGCGGAGGACACTATGAGCACAGCTATGAATTAAGACTTGCGGAGGCCATAAGCCTAAAAGCTCTGTCGATGACTCATACCAAATTGCTTACCTAACCTACTCATTCAACACTTAACTAAACCAAATTTAATGCAAATTGTAGGCATATATCAGATATGTATTTGGACATGCCTAAAAACATGCCAGCAAAAAGTGTCTCGGGCGGTCACCCATCATCTTTATGACCTCGCCCAGAGTCGCTCAACTTTTTTCAACATACAAACTTGCTACACTTATTTTCACGTCCCCTTATGATTATTTAAAGAAAAAAGTAGCCTATATCCGTCCCTGGGGTATAATCTTTATCCATGCCAAATTTGAGTTTGGGCGTGAAAAGGTTTCTTTCATTCATGTTCTAAGCCGTGATTTTGTCTTCAGGTGGCACAAGCAACAACCAGACCAACCGCAGCGGTTCAGTGGTGGCGTGCCCCCGCGTACCCGCGCCGTCGCGACCCCCGCTAGCCGCTGCTGCGCCCTGACCGGCAGCCGCGCCTGCGCACCGCGCGCGCTGATGCCTCGCAGGGGCCGCCTGGCTCGTCTGCCTGCCTGTGCCCACCCGCTACAACTCACAACTATCCACCACCATTACTTGATAGAATAAGGATTATTATTGGATATGAACATGCCCATCGCTTGTTTGAAATGGCAGTCGATTTCGCTGCCGAATTTGCAGAATGGCTTGTTTGTCCTACGCAGGATTGAAAAATTGCATAACTATTGGAAACGTAGCTGAAAGAATGCCATTTGAATTTGAATCAAATCATCAAATCTAAAAAGTTATTGGTCCCTAGTTAAGTTTAGTTTAGATAGTTGTTCGTGCACTGTTGTCGTTATCAATATCACTTTGTATGAATTTAAGGACTTAGGCGCACACGATTCTTTTAGCATTGGCAATTTATTATCGTACAAATTTGCAGTGATGAAGTCGCTGTTTAGACACTTGCACGATTTGCGATTTCGATTCGCATTCGTCATAACGCAATGTATCAACTTTGCAGTCGCGAAAACACGAGACTTCCATATTCAATAAACTAGTCGATAAATTCGCCTGTGGTAAAAGTATCGTTGTGTAGCTCAAGACATATTTATACCAATATCTATTACTAGGTAGGTACTACTTTTGATGCAAATGGTCATTATGAATGTCCATTCGTAGTTCAAACTTACCTAAAACAATTATCATAAAAGTAAAAAGCATTCAAGTGTGTATTATACGTTTCCAGGATTATTTAATCAGATAGTATCCAATAAGTAATTGTGTTTCTTGATATTATTATCCTAGTGAATTTGAAAAATGTTCTAATGGTGGTGACTGTGAACAAGGCGGGTGAGTTTACGTAAAAGAAAGTGATAATGGACTCTAACCAAAGAGAAGACTAGTCATAATATAAGTTAGTTAGTTAGTATTGTGAATTGAGAGCATAAAAATGCTTTGGCACGTGATGTACCGCCATATTAAAGAACCTTACAACTAATATTTACTTACCTTATCACAAAAATTGCTTAAATGCTCTTGTGAAGCCAGAGAGATTGGTTTAGCGTAAAATGTATTCCAGAGGCGAAAAGCAACCGAGTGCAAGATTTGCGAGGGTAAGAAAGTATTTTAAGTAAAGTTATACGGCTATTTATACGGTTGTTTCTAGTATTGTCGCATCTTACTCAAAATTGTGCCAATATTTACAGAAAATTTGATGTTTTAGAATTTTATGAAAAATACTCAATAATCTTTTGAATGTTGCGAATTCTTCGACTTCTCCCTATATCACGTCAGCCGGTATAAATTAATGTTGACCGCATAACCATAACGCACAATATGCAACATCGTATGCTTTTAAATTTTAGTGACCAGTATCCCAAGTTAGAAGATGGAAAAACTATAACTTGAAAAGTGCGTGGCCTAACTTTGTACGCATCTTTTGGTAAATTTTCTAACACTTTTTCTACTTTTACACAGTTTATTCATGTTAGCCTCGTGTTGGCGATCGTAGCTTTTGTAATATTTTTAGGCGAAATCACAGCTTACAAAGAAAAGCTCTAAACTTTTGTATTGTCTAAAAGCTTTTTATGATTGGTTAACAAAACTTAAAATTTTAATAAACATTTAGTAAAATTGTATAAATTCTATAGAAGTTGAATATTTACTATTACAGTATAATAATCTATAAAACATTTTCACTTTAGTCACTTCTAGTCATAGGTTATGGGGATGATAAAAGACAAGTGATTTTGAAAGTTGGATTTATTTCAAGAGGTAATAAATTGTAAAGTAGTAATTAATAGATGGAAATTAAAAAAGTTGATGCATAAATAAATAAATTCCATAGTTGTTATTGGTGTGTTTTGTGATTCTGTCGTGCTTATAGCCAGTCGAGTTTCGACATGAGCAAACAAGGATTATAATCCTTCTGACCATGGAACTTTTTCACATTTTAAAAGTTATATACTCCTGGTTATAAGCATGGATCTATGGAACTACAAGAAGAGTTGTAAATAATGTAAATTGTTATGGAGACTATTGAAAAGTCGGAACTGATTGGGATAAGTGTATGTACATAGTTTATAATTGATTAGCTTTAATTGAAATACACGTTTCATTACATGAATACCATCTTTTATTCAAATACTATTTATATCAACCCAAATAGTAATGATAACATGCTGAGGTAGGTACCGACTTAGTTAAAAAAAGTACGTGAGTGTCGTGGAACACTCGGTTGGAACGAAGCAAAGAGTACTTTTCTATACTGGGAATATAATAAATTAATTATTATTGTCAATTAGGTATCCTAGAAACGCCGTACTAACAATGTAACAATCTATCGACTGTGTCGAGGCTGCGCATTTCGCACTGTGACGATTTAAAATATACATGTGTCGTGACGGTAAAATAAAAAAAAGACTTTTTTTTTCTTTGATACCGTCCGAAAAGGAACTTCGTTCCAATAATTGCAAAAAGTACAAATGTTTGATAGTATTTTATTTAAAACAATACCAACCTACTTTAATACCCCAACTGAATATTAATGATGGAGTATGAAGAACTTGTATTTTAATTAAGAACTATATTGTACCATGCTTCACGCAAATAAATGAATTCTATTCTATTCTATTCTAAGAATACAGATAACTAATCGAAAGGACCTCTTGATACCACACGAATTAAAACCTACTTTATATTATTGAGGTAACTATCATCGGAGTGAATTTCACAAGATAGGGAAATAACACGTGGTCACCGCAGATTGTAGAGACCAACTTGACTCACACTCTTAACATTAGCTCACAATAGAGAAGAATGGAAGAAAGGAACTCAACAGTGGGACATCGCGGGCTCTTAATAATAATTTATTATTCAAAAAACATTACTCGTTAGGCAACGTCCATGCGTATTGAAATAAAAGAACATAGCGAATTACAACACAATTTTGACAATAACTTCGGGAAATCCCGTTATCTCACAAAACATTACTAAAGGTAATTGGTTCAAAGATCTGTGGAATGATGAACACCGATGTTTTATCTAGCAGATATATTCGGAATAACCTGCTTACTGGCATCAAACTACGTTGCAATAAATATAAAGACTATTTTCACAATGTGCTATGAGCTGGTAAGCTATAAATAGTACTTACTAAAGGCAGTTTATAACGTATATTTCATATAGTGACTTTATAAATGGTATGTAGCTATACTAGTAGGCGTATAGAAGATATGATTAATTGTTCCTACAAACAATACTGTTCAGTTTAATATTTATTTCTGAAAAGTTTGGAGAGATTTGTCGAAAAATCAACAGTGAAAAGTTTGGTAGAAAAAGTAATGATTTAGATGAAATAATTGGGCGAGTGTACATGGAACTTTATAATATAAACACAAGAGTCAACGAACTGTGTTCAATTTAAGATCGGTGACCAAATAAGTTTATGAACTATCTCATTCTTAATGGTATAGTTTATTTGTTTGACCGAATTTCCGTACGAAAATTGATGCTTGCATGATTTATTCTAGACGTATGCGCAATCTCTTCGATGAAGTTATTTGTTTCAGCGTTGTTATTCAACCTAATTATGAGTCGATATTTATGATGGAATATTTGTCGCCGGCCGGTCCTCCCGCTGAAATAAATCAGATTCGGGAACAATGAGCAAAACGAGAGGGGTGCGCACCCCATCTGCGTGATTCAATCGATCCGTGGACCAGTCAACGCTGCACTGTCATCTCGACAGCATCTGAGACCGACGCGTTTTATTTTTATTTAGATGTTATAGTTTTTTATCAACATGGAAAGTCGGAGGACGTGGGAAGGTGTGCCGGTGGAGTCTGTGTCTCCTCCACAGTCTGTGCCAGGGAGGAGGACGCCTCTGGGAGCTGTGGGGCTGGGAGGATTCTACATGCAGGGAGGACAGCCTCCGCCGCCACAGCACTGCTATCCCACTGATGAGAACCAGCCTGAGCCAGGCACTAGTTATGGACAAAGGTCAGTATGAAAACTACTCTTATATTGCTTCAAGAAACTTGAGTTGAGTCGATAACACCTATTTTCAGAGGATTTTAAGTAATAAAGACTTATCTTAGCGCCTGGTAAGGCTAACAGGAAGTTCTGCTTTAGATTTGATGATATTTCGATGTGAAATATGTGTTTAAATCAGAGTTTTAGCAGGATTTAGGTTAAACAACAATGACGTAGGCCAATCGTTACCGGCAACATATTGTTTTGAAATGGGACGCATGCGCTCTTCGTCGGTTCGACTGTGGCTACTACTACTACCTACTGCTACTAATATAGAACGTTGGTTAGAAATTAAAATGGCTGATAGTTTTAAACGCAAACTATCATCTAAAGAGTCATCTTTTAACAAATATTGCATAAAATCAGAGATTTTAAGCAATATTGTAATTATAATTTTGTAAAAAATATTGTAATAATAATTTAAGCAATAGTTAATCCGTTACTTAATCTGCAATATGGAAAATGCAAAGACTATGAATACTAGGCAGTAAGCTAAGCAAAAATTGGAATGAAATTTTCAAATCAGTTTATCATATGGCATACGAGTAGTACGAGTAATATAATACGAGTGACATACGCAAGAAACCTGCACTTAGACCACATGTTCACCCTATGGTAGGGGTGACAAACAAATGCACTTCAAAATCAGTGCACATCTGTGCACAATAGAATAAAAGCACCCCAAAGCATGAACTGCCCATTTTGACCAAGTTACTAATCTATTATATAAAAATATATAAGCAACTTGTATACTTAGACGGACCGTCGTTTTGTATAGGTACCTACTTATGTGTGCTGTCTTGATAACTGAATACCAACGAAAACGCTTCCGGATCCAGCTATAGCTCGAAGCTATGAAAACAGTTCAAGTAACTAAACATGACATAAATAGCTCTACAAAAATAATCATCAACATCAGTGAAGCTAACTGTCATGATATTACTAATTCTTTATTAATTAATTTCTTGTTAGAATCAAATATGTACTACTAATAGAGATTTTCTGATGATCACGCAATATTTTTTTATAAATAGCACCCTAAGCTATCGCAATAAAATCACTAATGTGCTCCCTTTATACAACCCCAGTATTGCGAACCGCATTGTTTTGTTTGAAAATGTACCACTTGTTCCGCTGTACAATATCGCTCTCACCCTTGTCCATTCTCAGTTACATCAATCGATTAACCATTGAATAATAATTTGATAGAACTTACGAGTTGGAGGTTTAGAAATGGGACTTATATGAGTTTAGTTTTGTTGATGAAATTAGAAGAAATATAATAAACTGTTGCTAAACCTAACTAAACATAAATAAAATAACGATCGACGGTGAAATGAACCCACAAAAAGACTTAAACGCGTCCTTTTCTTGCAATATAAACTTTTATAAGTAATACAACTTATTTTATTATTTGCAGGCCCCTCAATGACAAATCAAAGCAAAAAATGCGACAAGGTAAAACCGTACGACTAAATATAAATGCAAGGGAACGTCGAAGAATGCACGATTTGGTAAGAAACCTAAAATATTTAACATTAAGGTATAACAAGCATTCAATAGGTTTGCAATCCTTTCACTAAGGAAGAAGACCGAGTAGGTATTTACAAGTGTGCCAAATATCAGCTCAATCATCAAACACCAAAAGAAGTCCTGCGAAATTTAGGAAAGGCTATTGTATGTAATCTGCACACATAGATAATAGTGCTGCTGCTAAAGACTTATTTCTTGGCGTAGTCATCGGCAATAAAGTTAAATCAGTAGTAGGTGTATCTACCAAAGACAAACAAACATTATGCAAATAGCCGCACATCCACATACCAAGCTTTTGATTTCGTATTCTAAAAGTATTAGCTGCAACAATGTAAATGTTGTATACAGAGATTAATGGATGAAATCAATCAAAAACGTAAACACTTCAAAAATAGACAGTGTTCCATCAATTATGCAACGCCATTTTTTTTCTTCCTTCTGCTTTTAACCTTTGATGTAGTTTTAAGGTGAATGAACATCAACATAAACAACAGCTTGAATCCTTAATCTTCCATTGAATATTTACCTAAAGTTTTTTTTACAAACCTGAATTTGCATACTCTAGCAACAGCAGATCATTTTTTGACCCACAGATGCCACATATTGCATATTCCTGAATAATATATAAAATGTTACCTGTTGTAGAACGATGCGTTGGATGAGCTTCGAGGAGTGATTCCATACGCCCACTCGCCATCCGTCCGGAAACTATCCAAAATAGCAACTTTACTTCTGGCTAAGAACTACATCATGATGCAGGCCAGCGCTCTTGAGGAACTGAGAAGGTAAACATAGCTTTGTAATGATCTACATCTTTTAAACAGTTTTCTATATAGAGTTTAGTGAAAATGTATGTTTATAGTTTTCTGTGTAGAAAGAGTAATGAATGAAACGCTTGAAACACGGTTCACGCTTAAGTGCACACTCGAAATTCGAGTCTCAGATGAAATCTTCATATATCCAGTGAGAAAACAACTCAATCCAGAAACTAGCTGACAAATATGACACATGAATGACACGTGTCGATTCGGATGTTCACAGACTAAACTAAAATTTCGAAAAAATACTTTTCATGTTGTGCGAGCTGAGTTTATATTACCTTTAAATATTCCAGGTTGGTAGCGTACCTTCAAGGAACAATGACAGCGGCAGGTATAGTGCCACCTCCAGGCTTCGACATCACCTGTCTGCCAGCCGCAGCTAAGCTGCTTCAGCCGCCGAACTTCGACCTTGGCCCAGCAGCACCACCTGATCCGCCCTCTTGAAATATGCACATTAAAGTCGAACCTTCAAACCGCGATGATTACTTTGCTTTTGTGCAAGATTGATAACGCGAATTTGTGATAGATGTTTCGATGTGTAATTACAAATATACTTAGGTCTTCACGCATGAGAATCTCATCTGCGAAATGATATGTACAATTATTTATACAGCATAAACAACCTTAAGCTACTCGCAGGTAGGTACCTGCTACATACTGTTCAATGCAGTAGAACAAGAACAAAAAACACGTATGTAATATTATATTCTTACTTAGATTGAAGTCATGTTTTATGAATGACACTAACATAGTCAATAATTACCTACCTGTTATAAGCACATAAAAAATACTCAGTTTTCTGTCTTCTTCTTCTTCTTATTGTGTCAAAAGTTATTTTGAACCATACTGGTTCAAAATATTCACCTCACGACCTTTACCGTTTGAGAGTACTGGCATAGTGCACATAATTTTTTTCGGCAGAAAAACTCATTGGAGCACGACCGGGATTGAACCCACGACCTAACGATCGGAAGGCGGGGCCACTGCCACTAGACCAACAGTGCTCTAAATTAATGTTTCCTGACTCTGTCATTTTCCAAAATCTTGTATAACCCACACGCGGTTGATAAATCTAGTCTCGTCAGCAAAGCAACTGGTCTTTTAGGTATAGTAGCAGTCAAAGTATATGTATATACTTTAGGTACCTACCTACCTATTATATGTGCTTAGACTAAGGAAAATAAGTTGTTTAGAATTACCGTAATTTGTGCTCATATTAATTTTAGTAATTTTTATACAGTAGGTACAATTACGTCCAATTCCTCAAAGTCATCCAATGAATATTCTTAGATGTTGTAGAGCAACGGCACACGTGATATTTCAAGAAAGTCGGTGTCGGTGAAGGAAAACGTAAGATGCTATATGCTGGGATCTTTCAACACATGTCCCAGACAGTACAGCACAAACTCTGCCTAAAAAAAGTATGTACTTTTTTAGGCCTTTACTTGAAACCAGTGTCATATCTGAGTCAGAAGTTCTGACATAACAATCTGGTAAAGAACAGAGTATGAGTTTTGCCATCTCACAAAGGCGAGGTCTTATTTCTTTTATTTACGCCTTCATGAGGTAAGTCTTGTCCAAGCAGTAAACTAAATCAAAAAACACATAAATTTGATATGCTTACCTAATCATAATCAAGCAATCAAAAATTCTTTGTAATATTTTAAACTCTTACTAATTTAATGTGATATATATACTTACGTATTAAGTAATTGAGTAAAATCGTAAACAATATTTATTTTGGTTAGTGGTATTTCATTAGATGTTATAAATAAGTTATTAATGCAGGTTTCGTTAAAGTACGAGAGTCTATCTTGCTCAAGTGGCTAGTTAAAGAAAATTAGGCTTCTTTATTGTTGTCAACAAAAGTGCTCATAGTAACAATTTAGTATGGGTGGTCATAGATTAAGTAAAATAACATGTTATTTTCTCTCATATCGCGTGAAATAAAGTTTTAATTTATCATTTATTTATTAATATTATATATAATAAAATTAGGTTGAAAGCTTTGACTTAGGTATATGATTAATTTGCAGGTATATTAATTTTGTACTTTATCCTCATATTTGGAATTAAATTATTCTAGTAAGTAACTAATTTATGATAATTTAGTCATAAGATAAGAATGAAACTGTAAATATAGCGAACAACTGTGAGGAAACGTTGCCAAAAATCGTATAAATACAAAATGCTGTATTACTTAGGTTACTATTGATTTGTGCTAATAGTAAGTTCGGTTTAAAAACAGTAAGTTCGGTATAATTTTTTTTGTAGTCTCTAGTCATCTAGTACATAAGGAATTAAATATAAAATAAATAAAAAGTTAATGTCAAACTAATATGAAGATCACGTTGTCAAGTATCGAAATAATTAATGTTGTGGTATGTTCATGTTGTTTAGATAAATTCTAAGTTTAGTACCTAAGTTTAACAAAATGTAACTCCGATTATAATCACATACTTTACTACTTACTACTTACAACATAGTACAACACACGAGAAGTCCATTTCACAAAAGAAGGCGTAAGTAACCTCAACGTAAGGTGCCCACAGTATAATACGCAAAACTATGGTATATACTAAACTAGGGTATACTTCGATAGAATACCGAAACTGGATGCATTACATACAAATCAAATGATTTTTCCGTTGTTTAGTTTATCAAAATTAATATATATGTTTTCTTAATATTATTAAGGTTAAGCAAATGTAAATATAAAAGAAACTGTGGAGATCATGTGCCAAAATTAATTAAGGTATTAAGTAAAATACTTTGTACTAATAATATATATATATACTATTATATTATATATATTATATATACTATAATATTCGTAATAATATGTAAGTAGGAAATAGTTGTTGTTTCACTAATATCACCTACCCATCGACTATTTTTACTTAGTTTTATTATAAGTATCATAGAAGTGCTTAGTCACGTAAATCGCAAAAAAAACATAACGTCATCTTTAAAAATAATATTGAAATTTTTTTCTACTCATTTGTGCTTTACATTACCTAAATCACTTTGTTAAGAATAAACCTTTTCCTTTTGTAGATATTATAACTTAGACAGATCGTTAGTATTTTGATATTTCAATAAATTATATTCAATAGAGTTTAGGTATTTTCGGTGATTTGTTGACAAAATACACAATTGAAGTGAACATTAGGAGGAATTCATTCACCATAAGATAAGAAGGGCCATAATTCCCAAGTTATACAAGTACTTACATAGTCTTTGATCAATTGTTTGTTTTTAAGTAAGTATAAAATATTGTACTTACTTATTTAGTACTATGTATTGTTAACTTACTGTCTCAAATTGTAAGTAGCTTACCTACCCGTAATGTAATCAATAAATCGAATGCAAAATTTTGTACTTAATTAATTGTGATACTTATCATCATGATAAGGTTAGGTACTAACTTCTATTTGATCAAAATAATTCTTTAGCTAGCCACTATTAAGCCATGGTAATATTTTTTTCTTCTTTGCTCAGATAGGCTGTTTTCCTTATGATAACAAATGACTTAAAAACTAAGAAAATGTTTCACATGGGATTGTAACTTATTTAGTTGATTCGCCAAAGACAAAATTGTGATTAAACGTTTCAATTATTGTGATTAAAATAAACATAAGATAAAATAATAAAGTAAGAACGTAAATGTATAAAATGTGTTTGGATTTTAGTTGATAGAAAAGTGAAGAAATAAAAAACTGGGGGTGCGATAGTAGCGCCACAGATTGACTGACCTAAGAACCAATTTAAGCTTGAATTCACATTACACAGCAGAAACCAACAACATAGAGCATCAAGAGACAGTTCCTTGGTGCCTCGACAGATGGCTCCAACATCTACAGATTCGCTGAGGTCGATACCCGCGTCTACTCTACATTATGTAGATATACTTCCCTTGTATAGCAGCATACCTACAACTGCATACAATTTCTTCGCAGACGAAATAGGCTCTATGATGAACGAAACCACTCTCCTCGGCGGCACGCCAATTACGCCGCCTCTAGTAGAGTTTTGAAGGAAAAAGTGTAAGTAGAGTTTTTTAAGGAAAAAGTGTAGTGTGTATCTTTAAAAATTATCTTATTTTAGACATAATAAAATAAATAATATACCTGAGTAGGTATACAGAAATACTCGTATAATAAAAGCAACACTTAAATGAAAATCAAGTACTTAAGAAAAGTTTGTATGTTTAGAGATATGTTTGAAATACCTGATCCAATTCTTTCAATGCTAAGTAGGTAAATACCTACTATATAGAAAGTTACCTTTTCCTGCGTTTCATGAGGCTACGTTGGTATTACTACGTGAAGAAAGCCGCGGGTGGAAATTAGTTGAAGTAACAAAACTTCGTTTGATATTTTCTATTGAGGAAAGGTACGAATAAACCTAGGGCTGCGACATGAGTGTTATCGATTATCTCAATGTCTTGCGTGACTGAAACCGTCACGTAAGTAGGTAATTATTTCAAATCATCATTTTGTTAATGGGTATATGCAAAATAAATATTACTTATGCATATTTCTTTGAATCTGATGAAGCCATTAATAGTTTCAAAAGAAATACAATTTAACTCCAGAGTTGATCAAAAAAACTTCATAATATGCTTCATTCAACTTTTTTTGTTTATTTGTCAAATTAAGCATAAAAAACTGTTTTTCTTGTGCTTGATTTGACAAACACTTAATACTTCCTAATACTTACTGAAGTATTAGGAAAACTTATGAAGGATTGGTGGGAGATCGCCAAAGATAGAGGCCAGAAGAAAATTTTGGGGGAGACTTTTGCCCAGCTGTGGGACACAACAGGTTAACTAAAAAAAATTAGAAAAACGTAATGTTTGTAAAGCTTGTTCTAAGCAATAGGCACAAAAAAAACAGAGAATCATCATCATCATCATCATCATCTTCCTGCCCTTTTCCCACATTATGTGGGGTCGGCAAAACATGTGTTCTTCTTCCATTCTCCTCTATCAGCCGTCATCTCAACACTCACTCCTTTCTTACTCATGTCATCCTTTACACAATCCATCCATCTTTTCTTTGGCCTACCTCTACTCGTAAATCCATCATCATCAAAAAAAAAGAGAATCATGATATTAAAAATGCCTTTGGACCCACTGGATAAGCCCACCAAGCCCGATTAAAATAGACCCGACTCAGTGAGCCCCTCACACGTAGGAAGTGATTTCGTCCCTTGGTTTAGATCAGCGAAATCAAGAGATTCAAATTATTTTTAGACAAAAGAGAGACCCATATAATCAAAAAATAACACAGTGCTTGTTTATTTTATACTTGAAGTCCGTTGTCTCTACACCTTATGTTATATGGGAACAACGAACTAAAAACAGCAATTTTTTTCTGGGAGTAAGTTCCTCCCCTTGCATTACTTCGATTCAAGATTGTTACTTACTTTAGTTAGCCAAGACCTTTCTGAATAAACATTCATTTCATTTTATTTCCTTTCATTTATTTGTAACACGTTGGCCAATACATGTTCATTCGCTATCTTGGAGTAATAAATAAAAAATATTTGGGTGAGATCCTTCTGTAATTCTGTAATTCTTTATTGTACACAAGAAAATGGTTACAAAACAATAATTAGAAAGTACATGTACAAAGGCGAGTTTAACCCTAAAAGAGTTTTCTACCAGCAAACCTTTGAGTCTAGGGAGAAGACATTAACAAATGTGGATGCACTGTGTACGTACGCTGTATAAAAGAAAGCTATAAAATACGGTGTAAATAAATACCACCCACTAACTATATACCTATACAAAAAATATACCTACATATTATTATAATATGATCTATACTATATATATATATATTAAAATACACACATAAAATAATAATATAATATATAGAAAAAGGGATTCTTATGTCAAATAGTGCTCTTTTACCTTGGCCTTAAAAGAGTTAAGCGTTTGACTACTGCGGATAGCATGAGGAAGAGAATTCCACAACTTCACAGCGTTTATAGTGAAGGAATCACCATAACCGCTGGAATTGTGGGGCCTTATCCTTGTATATGTAGTTGTTTTTCAAAAGTTTGTGGTAGAGCATGGCCGTCGCTTCCATTGGATTATATGAAAGTCAAGAAACTATCAGCTATTTCTTCGTCCATTCCTCACTTTTCGAAGTCAGGTTAGGAACAAAAGCTTTGTAATGGACAACTATCAAAGTTGAGTGGGAAACGCTACAAAGAATAAGATATCAAAGCAAACATTATTCGTTGCTCAACTTAAGTAGTAGCCATTGCGCAATCCTTGCATAGATACCTAGGTACACTAGTCTTCCTCTTTTACATTGCCCACTTATTGCAAACTAGTCGCTTATCATTCGAACGTTTCACTAAACTTTTTAGAAGTGCCTAGTTATTTATTTTATATAATCCACATTTTGTGTTCTTATATACTTAGTATTTTTTGAGCAATTTTTTTAGTAAAGTTGTCTTTTTTTTTTAAGTGCCTTAGATATTGTAACACATATACATTACACACAATTACTTTTTTTTCTTTTTACAATCCTTCTCCATAACATGAACTTTAACAATACCAAATCTCACACGCCTGCGTGCGCGCAGTGTCATTGTGTACAAAGTTTTTTTTCTTCACGTATCTACCCGTAGAAGACACTATCTAGGTTATAATAAATAGAATATCACGGAATAAGGTTACTTTTTTTACGTTATTTGACCACCAATACATGAATCACCCTATTACTTTATTCCCTGTTCGATATTTCTGATAAGTTGATTGATGTAAGTACTGTATCTACATTCACTACCAGGCATTTATAGAGCCATTGAACCGAGCCTGGCTTATAAAAGCTCCAATTGAGTAGGTACCTACCTATATCTATGTACAAGGCTGAACTTTGACGAATACCTATCTACAACTTTTAACAAGTTTCCATTTTCGTATCGGTCACAGAAAATATTAAAAGGTGTGAAAATGGACATGGGAATAAAGGTGAGTATGAGGTAGAGTCGGGCAACAGATGATGATAATGATGACAACTATTTTAGGTAAGTACTTAATTTATTTTCCTTTTCCTTTTGTTGCAAGCAAACTATAAAATAAAAGTTTCCTTCAGTCAATTTCTAGAGGGGTGGAACGGAGTGTTGAGTTTTAAAATTAAATATTCATCAAGTTTCCATTCTTTTATCGGACCAACAGGTTCCCCGAAAGACGCCACTTGTACATGGTTGATATTCCCAGAGTTCGTACAAAGCGTTTTGAGTCCACTTTTTTCATACGCACTGCCAAACTGTGAACTCATTGCCGGGTACCGTATTTCCCGAAAAGTACAATATAGGGGTCTTTAAATCAAGAGTAAATAGGTTCCTTCTAGGAAAGCATGCTCCATCTTAGACCTCACTACTGCTTAACATCAGGCAGAGGGAGGTCAAATGCTGACCTATTTAATTTAAAAAAAAAAAAGTTTGAAAGTACCTAGTACAAAAGCGATTGAAAGTTAACAAAGTTCCTTAGTCTTAAAAAAAACTTTCTTAGTAAACAACACCACGATTTATAGGTAAATAAACCTTTAAAAATAAGAGAAGTTACTTTAATTATTTAAAATTTATTTCCTATTATGAAATTGAAAACATTCTCCCTTCCCTGCAAGAACCCACGTAGCCTTTTATACAGATGTTCCATAGGTACCTACAGGGGTGTATTGTGAGCTAAAATTCACCGGGAAGCAATGCAACCCTGAATACAAGCGAGGCAGCAAGCAGCGGTGTAGTACGAAATTTAATCTACCCCTGTCTGCCTCCCTCTTCCACCCACGGCCCACCACCCCAGCTACCGACCTACCTACCTCTCTATAGAATATTTAATTTATTCATGGTAACTCACGACTTTAATGCGAACACTAGTAATGACTGTAGCTTTTCTATGCTATAGCGATCTAGTTTGTTTGCCGTTACCATGAGAACGATTAATGAATCCGGGAATCTATTCTCATGGCTATTCTTGCAGAGTGTGCCTAGGTACGGAACGACACGGCACGTCAACGAGCTACCTTACCCACCTACTCTACCTCGGTACCTATACCTACGCTAGATACTATGCCCTATACAAGGACTGCTGATGACGCAGTACACCGTTACAAGAGATAAATCACTAAGCACTGATTATAAAACCGGTTATTGTGTTTCTAATCAGTCGGGTTACTGCGTTATTTTTACCTGGAACTGAGACGCACAAAAAAAATTTTACTAGCTTTTAATAAGTGGCATTCACAATGGATTTTGGGAAGTTCTAGTGATCAAGTAAACGTTTCTTGGGACGGAAAGAAGAAAAAATAGAACTTCTTACCTATAGAATGGCTAGGTCAACATATTAGAGATAGTAGGTATAGTAAAGATACATTCATGTGCGCTAATAGCAGTGCATTCTGCATAACGATCGAAAAAAACCTTTCATTCACCTGATAATTTTTTTCTGATTAAATTGTCTAGAATTGCAGGCCTTACTGTGAAAATTACAGAACAGAGCGAGAGAGCGCTACATACAAGCGTCGCTTTCGCTCACCACGAAAGCCTCCTGAAAATATCTATTGATTATCGTATACGTTGGTTGGTATGTATAGTCAACCATCTCGCCCAGTAGGTATTATGTCGACTGACTGTCGAGTGCCAATTTATTTGAAGAACGCTCAGAGCCAAGCACTTCTGACGAGGCTAGACGTCATGTCCACCTACGTTTACTCAGAGGATAAACAAATTAGCGATGTAGTATACCTACTAGATGATTCTATAAATACATTCCACCTTACGCATCGGGATCAAAAAACGCTCAAAATATTTACAGAAATGTAGAGCACGAATAGTATCGCATTTCTAGGAAATATCGGATGTTTTTCATAAACAAGGAAGACGGAAGGCCTACCTATCTACTGGTAGATAGCACTATGTAGAGCTTCGTATTTGACGTAGATGTATGTCGGTTGAGACCTGAGCGAGCCAAGAGCAAAAGGTTGTGAACCTGTGTTGCTAGCTGCGATTTCCCATTGTTTGTACAAACGTACTTTGTGTTCGTATCTATGAGACAAAATAATACCTACTAAAGGTTGGTGCAAGAAACTTATATGCCTACAGCCTAGCCTACTAACTAAACATCGTTTTTGTTCAAATTGCTTCTACCCGCATACCAAGTACCTACCTAGACCTACATAACTTACTAAAATAAAAGTTCATTATTATTTTTATGTTCAATAACAAAAAATAAATATAACTTTATACCTAGAGTAGGTATAATAAGTGCACTTTGAGTAAAAAATAGGTACCTACTTTTATTTACTCTATAAAGATAAGTAAGTAAGTAGGTACTTACTTGAATAGACTCTTGAAAAAAATTTAATATTTTATGGTGATGCATTTCAAATTATGTACTATTTTTGTTCATGTAACTGAGCAACGAAGTACAGAAATATAATTTGAATAACAAAATTTCTAACAATAATAATAATACAGGGGTAGACATGGGAACATTTTGTACAGATGTGGTATCACTGCATTCATAAGAAACAGAACGCGCCTGCGCGAGTTGCACGGGCAGAGAGGAGGGGGTCGCAAGGCCGGTACGCGGAGGGGCGGGGCGGGGAAACGTCACGTCGGCGTCGAACAACGCAACCCATACCCGACCAAATTCAGTATACTCTTCCAGCGCGCGCATCCAGGGCGTGACCGAAGCACATTCAAACCAGCCGGGTAAAAACTTGCCTGTGTCGTCGAGTCGTCGGACGCGATTACGCGAGGTGGGAGCTGTGCTGCGAGAACGCTAGTTGAGCGGCCGCTCTCTATCGTACTTTAAAAATGATAATATTCGCCCAATATTTTCCCAAATTAACCTGAAACGGAAATCATCAACGCGAGTGCAATAACTTTAATAGCCAAGCATTGAAACAAAAGGTTTATCAAGAACGGAGCTGTCAAAATATCGAAGAAAATAAATAAATAGGGTTAAAACACAACGGCGCAAGAATGTGATAAAATTTGGACCTTATGTGGTGAAGCATAGAGTGATATTCGTTTGACTAAATAGTGTGATGACCGAATTTGTGAAAATATCATGTTGGTTACTTGTAACGATATAAAGTGGTGATGAAAAAACTTGCGCTGTGATCAAATTGTAAGTGTTTCACGATGGACTGGAGAATCAACCGTTGAGTTCGCGGACACCGGTGAAGTTGCCGAGGCCATAGCCAGCCTTTTGAAAGACGTAGGTACCGGTTTTGAGTTATCATTTTGTTTGATTTATAATGGAGCTACTTGGTTCAGACGGGTGCAGGTGTATTGCACTCTTCTATCTCCTTGACTCGATTATTAGACTCTAAATTTTGCTTTTACTATAGAGCGCAGCATATCTATACCTAACCAATATTGAAAAAAGTGCTTGAAATTGTAAACTGTAATCGGCAGTTGAAGTTTAAATAATTAAACATTTTATGTAGTAAAAATCTTTTTCTATTTATTTTCAGACAAACATGGAGGCCTCTTCTACTCAACCAGTGGAACTGCTCGAAGATCAACAAGAAAATGCAACAGGAGCAGAAAAAAAATATGACATCAACGTAAACAACGACTCTGAGGAAGACAAAGTCGAAAACATAGAAGCCAAGATATTTTCAGCAAAAGAAGAAGACAAATGTGATAGTGACAGTCATAGTGATGATCTTAGTTTAAATGAGGAACAAAACCAGCTAGGCAGTGGTAGCAACTCTCAGTTTTATGAGAGTAGTGACAGTAAAGTTGATTATGCTTTGAAAATAGATGATAATGACACTCTCAGTGACATAGATGACATAAAAACCGATAGTGCATCAGCTGACAGTGAAGACTCTGCACTTGGAAGTTTACCACCAGACAGTACTGTTCCCGACAGAGAAGAAGAAGTTCAAGATAGATCTGAAGGAAGCGATTCCGGGATCGGACCGGAAACACTCGAAGAGGACAAGTTATTAAGCTTCAATCTTGCCCTTCCTAGCACAAGTAATTTAGTGTTAAGTATTGATACCGAGGATAAAAATGCCGAGGGTAAAACTGTCAATAACACCAATAATAATAATAGTGATAATGTTGACGAAAGCAAAAACTCTCTAGAACAAAAAAGTCCCGTCAAAAGTAACTTAAAACGGAAACTTAATGACGAAAATGCAGATGCGCCCCTCTCAAAAAAGAAGAAACATAGTATTCAATTCGATAATGTAACTGTCTATTATTTTCCAAGAGCTCAAGGATTTTCATGTGTCCCATCACAAGGCGGCTCTACTTTGGGGATGGAATGGCAGCACACTCACATACAGAACTTCACGTTAGCCGAACATGCCCTAGAGCAAAGGCGATTACATCGTCAAATTTTACAACAGCTTAAAAGTGAGCGCCATTCTTTACAGGGCGTTTCACTTTCGTCTAGCGAAGATAGCGACACTGAAGAAGAAGCAAGTGACATATCCGAATCAGAACTAGATTTAGACAGCTATTACTTTTTACAACCAGTACCTACTCGGCAAAGAAGGGCTCTTTTACGAGCAGCTGGAGTCAGAAAGATTGAAGGTTACGAGAAAGACGAATGTAGAGATATAAGAACATCACGAGAGTTTTGTGGATGCGCTTGTAAAGGAACCTGCAATCCAGAAACCTGTTCTTGTAGTTTGGGAGGCATAAAATGCCAAGTTGATAGATTAAACTTCCCATGCGGATGTACCAGAGATGGGTGTAGCAACACTACTGGAAGAATCGAATTCAACCCAGTAAGAGTAAGAACGCATTTTATTCACACGCTTATGAGGGTGGGTCTTGAAAAGAAAAATGAAGAGAATCAAGAAGCTGCCAAAAGGCAATGGGCTCAAGTACACAACGCTAACACTCAATCGCAGTGTTTGCCGAACCCCACTTACGATATGAACCACAGTAGAAACCAAGATGATGGATTAGTAAGAGACGTAAGCCTTACTCCAGGAGTGGAAGTGGAGTCTTGTGTGAATGCAGGAAACTTCAGTAACGTCCACTGTGATATGAACAATGCTTCCAATCAAACCAACCAAAGAAATTATGGTTACAGAAATGAAAACCCGGAACGCAGAAATATTAATGATAGTGGCATGCACTTTGAAACCACAAGTAACCATCACAATATTGCTGATCCATACACTTCTAATATACTACAAGGAAAAGGGCCACCTTATACTGGGGTCACGGCAGGTGCGATGGGCTACGAAGTAATGCCAAACAACTTGCAACGTTTTCCTTGTGACGTCAACTATACCTACGATCTACACAATGACAACAACCATTTCAAGGGCCTACACAGCTTTTCAGCTAGCAGCTTCGAGGAGTTCGCTCACAGCTCTCACATGAGCATGTTTAGCCATTACGGTCACAATATGTACACGCCAGATTATTTGCACAAACCTCCCACTACCATGCACGATCACAGCTCTTTACAATATCACAACTTGCATCAGAATCATTACGAAATGTACAAAAACCCTGCTGAATGTGCAAATAGTGAAGTCAAAGGCGAGTACGCAACCTTGATGACATCGCCATATCAAGCTAGTAATAAGTTGCAAACTTCGGAAAACGACGAGAATTGGTTCAGTCACAACACGCTCCTGAACTTGGACCAAGCCGAGCAAGCCACGCAGGACGCGGCTGACCTGCGAGCGCAGCCTACAGATGCTTCCGCGGAAACTAACACGGAGACCACTGAAAACTTTGGTGAACTTATTAAAAAAACTATGGTAGAGTCTGTTACTGTGTAAATGTTGTATAATATTTAATTAACTATCATGTTAATGAATTTTTAATTATATTAATTGATAATCCGACAGAGCAGTTTATTAAGTAATATGAATTTATTTTCATTTCGTATACGTATACCTACTTATAAGTGCCATATTGTATTTCATAACTCGTGTATTTATGATTTCGTTTATTCACTCCTGTAAAATAAATGATCTAGAATATTTTATTCAACTTAATAATCCCAAAAAGGTAAATCTCCCTATAGTTAATTAGTTAATTAACCTGAGTTGATTTTTTTAGATTTTGTCAAGAATGTCTGAACAATAACGATCGCTGATATCGAAATAAGATTACCTAAAATGAAAACTATGTTGGTACATAATCAAAGCTCAAATCAGTCCCAAACTCAAGTAGTGCAACTCTATCAGCATTGCAATAAGCAAAAATATTATGACCACCACCTAGCTTGATCTTCTTATAGTATCACTAGTTCTTTCGAACCAGTGTGGTGAAAGGATTTAAGATAATTAAAGATAGTTTATGGTACCTATAGATAGGTGCATGAATTCGAGTGAATCGTGTCAGACTGAACCACTAGCACTAACGCTAAACCTAGTTGAAGATAGTGAATGTTTCGAGGTCATCCAGTTTTATTTTCCGCACTTTTTATCAATAATTATTAATTTCATGCAACAGCATAGCAGTTTAGCATAGATTAGAGTAATCGATAATGTCTAGTTAAAGTAAACAAGTCTACTCTTACTATTTGGAAATTAGGGACACGTCAAGAATACAAGAAAAGAGTTGGGTAATTACTATAGGTACTCCTCAGTCACAATGTATATATACAAAAGGTACACGAGGCTGAGATGCGAATGCTGAGATGGATGTGTGGAGTGACGCGAATGGACAGAGTAAGGAATGGGTACATAAGAGGAAGTGTGAAAGTGGCTCCAGTGAATGAAAAGATGAGGAGCAACAGGCTAGCATGGTATGGGCATGTAATGAGAAGGGAAGAAGGTCATGTAACTAGGAGAGTGCTTGGTGTGAATGTTGATGGATTTACGAGTAGAGGTAGGCTGATAGAGGAGAATGGAAGAAGAACACCATGTTGTGCCGACCCCAAGGAAAAGGGCAGGAAGATGATGATGACTCCTCAGTCACAATGTAAAGAAAATTCATCTAAATATCACTATGCCTATAGGTTTAGGTAGGTATATTACAAACTTAGTAAGTAGGTAGGTATTACATCATCAGGTTTTAAAAGCATCCATTTTTAAACCTGGCGCAATTATGTATAGTAGGTATATAGATAATCGATCATATCGAATACTAAGGATCGGGCAATCATTACTTATTGACCGGTATACACATGTTGGTGGTGGTAAACAATAATCAGCATACATTCTAAATAGATAACATTGAACAACCGACTTGTTCTTGTTGTCTACATTGAAATGAAAGCGAACCAATTCGGACATAATATACCTACAGTAGAATATTTGTAATGATTATGCGGATATGTGTGAAAATAGTGAGTGTTGAAATGACTTATGATAATATGTGCCGATAAGGATAAGCGCAGTGATAATGAAGAATTGGAGCAGCCTTTAATCTGACAAAGCTTTTTCTAATAATAACGATAATAGCTTCGATTTTCATGCTCAATCCTGCGAGAGGTCTGGATAAGTCATAATTTTACTATGCAGAACTTTGTTAGGTAGACAACTTGGTAGAGTTGTAAAACAGTCATTTATTCAAAAATAACTTTACGCAACAATCTCATAATTCCTAATGCACTTACCTACTTTCACACAATTGCTGTATAATTTACGTTACTAATACTTTATATCATCAAATTTCAAAATAATTTCACATCCTCTAATTCTGGCCGGTACGCAAACTCTTCCACGACCTCTTGTATGCGATTTCTGAACGAAAGCACCTTATTTTCTGGTATCTTGCGGACATGAGGTAACAAGCTTTTGAAAAAGAAGAGATTTTCGTCATCATCATCTTCATGAGGTACCAGGGCAGCAGTAAATGTCTTTTTAATCTTTTTAGCACTGTGGCCATTGTCTTCAGAGAAAGTCTTTCGTTTTGAGGAAGATGTAGACCCTTGGTCGAGTAGTTCGAGGAGCGACATATCCTGGTCACTATCTTCAACTGAGGATTCCGCGCCGGGATCGTCAGATACAGCTGATGCTGAAGATCGCCGTCGACGTGTATTGTGCTTAGGTTTCTTAGTAAGCTCTCTAGGCTTCACCATCTCTTTTAGAAATTGCAACGCTTCAAAATGGATCCATTTCGGACGATATCCGTCATCGCCTGGTGGGAATTTACCGAGTTCTACCGAAAACTGATCTCTTAAATACTTCCATTTTTTTCTCAATTTATTTTCTGTAACAAATAAAATAAAATGTAAAGTACCTACCAATTGTTATCTTAGTAGGTAACATTACAGTGGAAAACTTTGTTGTACGTAGATTTACACGGAAACACTGCGTTTAAAATGGCCGACAATTTAGTGATGCCAGCTAAGCTTTCTTCGCCAAATCTAATGTGATCCAAATGCGTCTAGGCTACATTATCACTAAGGACTTTTCAAACAAAGTAGTTTATTTACAGATTTCTGTAGTTTTAAAAAAGCAAAGATATACATGCAAGTATAATTGTTGATTGACTTATTTTTAGTAAGTAAACACACAATGTAGCTAATATTGTTCCATTTTTACCAACACAATTCATGTTAGCAAGTAGGCAACACCGACTAATATGCTTGCTTTGGGTATATTTTTCGATCAATAGCTAAAAGTGTACAATTTGCGAACATCTCTGTCATTTTCTTCTAATATACTTAATTTTTAAAATTAAATACTTACTTTTACAATACCTGTGTAGTAACATAACATGGTTTTAGTATGTGTTATTTTGAGCTTGTTTACAATGCCTCTTGCCTCCGTAGTGACGACTCAAAAGATGGCCGACAGACACAGTAAATGCATTGTTATAAGAAACAACAGAACAACTTCTGACACCTTTGACGTATTTTAGACTTTTTGAAGTCCACAATAACTACAATTATGTTACAAGTAATGAAATACAATTTAAACTTACCATCTTCTTTCATCTCAATACTGATTTGTCTCCAAAACTTATCGATAACATTTCTGTCACCGCGCAACTTATTTTTCTTATCCCATAGAGGTGGTCTAGCGTATACCATGGAAATTAATGTTTCTATGTTCATTTTTTACACACACCTGGCGCCGGTAAACTATGGGACGCGAATGAATCCAGGTTTCCGGTACCGACAAGTTTCGACCGGTTTCCTTTGTGTGCGTGCGTATCCCCTTTCGCCCCGCCCACCGGTATGGATCAGCCAACCGCCTGTAAGCAGGTTGCCTGCTTTAACTATGCGAGCACCCAGACCCTTTTTTATGCAGGTAAATGAAACCGCTGTTGGCGCCATACGAAATCTATTGACGTAATAGTTATGCAAAGATAAAATATAATGTCGGTACCCGAGTTGGTTGCTAGCCGGTTTACTTACTTAAAACTTCAAGGAACGTAGGATTATGTAGTATTTTTACTAAACAAAACACAAATGTACTAAATCATAGGTAAGGCAGTTGTCTATGTACCTAGATGATCCAAAAATAGTAAAGAAAAGCTGGGGAAATTATAATTTCTAGTTACCTACGCGTGTTAACGTAGGCTGGCTGGTTGATAAAAGTGATTGGTGGAATCACTGATATGATAACATAAAAGGTATTAAGTCAAGGATGTAGGTTGCGCAAAGGCGTTAGAGCTTTTCTGATGTCTTCAGGTCGCGTGTTGAGGTCAAGGTCGGAATTACTGTCACGAAATTCGAGCTTTTAAGGTCAGACTTTTACATAAAGAAACTTACTACCTACTCTATTTAGCAAACACGAAAAGATAGTTTTTGTAGTCTCTACGTTCATAATAATGGTAGGCGTATACATAAATGCAACTAGATATATTACATTTGAGTGGGATGCAGCAATGAAGTAAGATTTATGGAGATGACGCGCGGTCAACGGTAGGTAAGGTACCTTGTGGCCATGCATCGTTTTAAAGACAATACAAAAATGACAGATCATTTGGGATTGCTCGATGATACAACGATTTGGACCTAAATCCGGGTCGAGCTAAGTTTAAATTAGATCATCTGGTTTAGATTTTTAAATTTTAAATGTCATCATGCAAGAGGAATGAAGGTAGGTGCCGATACTCTAATGGACTGATAAATTGAAAATAATAATAATAGGGATAAAATTATTAGTTAATACCAAAGGTTATTATTAGAAAGTAAACAAGTTATCAATACTAGATATCCTTTATTTTGTTCATATATATTTTCTAATACTTTTTAAGAATATAGAATCTGACCCTAACTTAAATATCACAAGAAACTTAATTAGTACTTTTAGGGACGAAAATTTTTGTTTCTAATAATACTGGTAAAATAATGGTCGAGAAACCTTAACAGACCTACGGCAGAAACGAACGCTATTTTTGCTGAAACAATTTTGTTCTTTAGATTAATTTTGTTGGCACAACCGATAGTTTCATCATTGATCCACACAGCCGCTAGTTTTTCTAGGAACTTTTCTAATTACTGGTAATTTAGAATGTATTCTCCCTTCAGATATCTTGTGACTATGAGAAACTCGATAACACAACAAGGGGGGTTATTTGCGTTCGTTTTTTCGTTCCTTTGATGAATATTCGGATGCTTCTTACTACGAGCTACATTGTATTCAGTCGATGAGATGAATGTTAAAACACGGTCCTAACCTAGGACCAAATATTCCAAACCGAAAAGTTGGCTCTTGAAGTCAGAAATCGTAGTAAGAAACATCCGAATATTCATCAAACGAACAAAAATAAGAACGGGAATACGGCCTGAAGATGTTAGTGTAGCGACACATTAGCCGAAGGTTCGGCGCCAAAAGTTCAGCAGATTAAGTTTCGGACGTAATTTCGGCTGATGTGTCATAGGGAACTTGAAAATCACTGCGAGCATATTGAACCGAACAGATGTGTCGCGACACTTATGTGTTATATGCTCCAAAATCGGTACGAGTTTCACACGAACAATAAACCTTTTTTCACTTTTATGCTTCATGAGTTATGTATAATGTTTAGTACATTATAACAATATACTTAATATATAAAACTTCATCTCAGTAAGTGAGACTCGCAGTAGTCGTGAAAATTATCAGATGAATCGAATGATTTTCGTAATAAATCAACAATATTTTTACGAAGTTCCCGTGTTTACTTTATAAAATCTTTTATGCTCTTTGTCCTCTTATCAGCAGTCGCTACTTTTCCCTCTCACTAATCACTAGAAAATATGTCTTTATAGGCGGCCCTTTACATTGCCTCTTCAACTTAATCAGTCTATTATAATTTGGAATGGAAATATCAATACATATTGATATTTAATACTTAGCGTGGGATAAGGTCAGGGAGATGATGATGGAAATATCAATACATATTCCATTTCGGTACTCAATGAGGCTTGGTATTTTTAAAAAGATTCATTCAGTTATTACTTCATAATAATGCTGCCGTTAACTACCATTAGTAATAAAGCTGCATGCATACCGTACTGAACTATTATAGACAAATTATTCAAAGTATTGTCAGGAGTTGTCAGTCAGCTGCCATATCTTTATAGATCTGTCCCCGCTCGCCGTTATCACAGTCTTCGAGATCGCATCAAAACTTATACTGTTGATTATATCTGTAACAAAAATAACATAAATCAGAAGCAGTTTCGCCTGAACCCAATGATCCTACTTAATATTATAAATGCGAAAGTCTGTGTGTGTGTGCGAATGTTTATCCTCGCGTATCTCCGTGGCGACTTAACCGATTGTGATGAAATTTAGAATGTAGATAGTTTAAATTGTGGAATAATATACAGGGTGTAAAAAGACAACTACCGAAAACTGAGGGGTTGCAATCAGACCATGATTCTAAACTCATTTAGCGAAAAAAAACGCAAAAATTTTTTTTGACTTAGTTTAGTCATTTTATGTTATTTTCAGTTATTGACTACTAGTATAACATAATAAGAGCATACTTATCTAATTAGAAAAAAACTATTTAAACTCAAAATCCAGCCCTCTACGTATAAAAACGCGTTCAGTACATACGCAAACAGTAATCTTCAAACGCTTTTTTCTCTGGATATAATGATTTTTTCGGAAAATCCTTTTGGATTTAGTTATGTTTTGGGATGCTGTATCTACCCCTTTCGGCTTCGGTAGACGTCTTTTTACACCCTGTATAGGCGTATAAAATTTTCAAAAATCAACCCCTAAGGGTGTTTACAGGGTGTTAAAGTTTGTATGAAAAAAATATATTCCTTGCTCCGATCCACTCCAAACTCGGTATAAATATACTTTAAAGTAAATGATGAAACCCGTATTTTTTTTTTCAAAACAACCCCTAGGGGTGGTGCAAGGCAGTTTCAAAGTCGTAAGATTCGAAAGTATGTGTGTGCGAATGTTTGTCCTCGCGTAAGGTAGTTCTATCTCTAAAGTTTGTATGACGAAACAATGCGTAGAAGAAGTCGCGCCCGGGTCCACTAGTATAAATAAACTACACATACGTTATGTTCATGGTAATGAAGTTTAAAATTCGTGCTTGGAACACGTGACTGTCACTGACAAAATCGTCGCTCTGTTTGACGCAAACTGAAGTAAAAACTTCATCCTTCTTCAATTTCCACGCGCTTGTAATGTATATTATATATTTGAAACCTAAAATTTGTATTTTCCCCGTAGAAAAACGGTTCACTTTAATGCTGTATCGAATTAGGTGCTACCAGCCCTGCTATTATCAAGTTTTTGTTAGCAAAATAATAAGAATAACGATAACCCTAAATTTAACTGTCTACCGTCTAGTCTCTACCGATGAAGCCAATTGGGCTTTGGTGTGAAAAGGATATTGTAATTCGTCATTTCATACGTAGTTTAAAAATCTGCCTCTCTGACAGTTAACATTTTTATTTATTTTCTTACCCTCAAAAGGATTGTTCTTATAATTACCATTATGAACGTTACGCTCGCTTATCTCAGTGGCAGTGAGAAGGTTCCAATCGCGTAGAGTCCCCGCGCCGCATCCGAGCCAGATGACGTTGTTGCCGTCCCAGCATAGAGACGTCACCGTGTTTGGCAGACGCTTTTGGTATACCTGATAAACAGTCACATTAGTACCAGAAGAGTAGAGGAAGGCCAAAGAAGAGATAGATGGTGTGAAAGATGACATGAGTAAAAAGGTAGTGAGTGCTGAGATGACGGCTGATAGATGGAATACGATACATGTGCCGACCCAACATAAATTAGGAAAAGATGATGATGAAACAGTAAAATTTGTACATCGTCTCATGGCCATTTATTGAAGTGAAAACTTCTTTAGGCGCGTTATTGGGCTTTTGATGAGATGAGAATTAATTCTTTGATTCGCTTCGAAAAGGTCACGAGCGAGTCACGTGACTGCTCAACGACAAGTACCAGTAGCACCATCTAGTTCTGTACTCGGTTTTTTTTTTTTTTAAATAGGTCAGCATTTTACCTCCCTCTGCCTGATGTTAAGCAGTAGTGAGGTCTAAGATGGAGCATGCTTTCCTAGAAGGAACCTATTTACTCTTGATTTAAAGACCCCTATATTCATTTACCTTCGGGAAATACGGTACCCAGCATTGAGTTCCACAATTTGGCAGTGCGTATGAAAAAAGTGGACTCAAAACGCTTTTTTTAATTTAATTTTTAAATTTTACGGCAATATATTTAGATTTAGGCCTTTGCCCAGCAGTGAGACATTGAGGGCTGATATAATAATATAATAATAATAATATTTAGATTTCTAAAAGCTCATTATAAAAATGCATATTTTTTTGTTCAAGTACTCACTTCTCTCGGCACTCCCGGGAGTGCCACGGTTTTTTATTTATTTTAATCTACCCTGTCCATTCAAAGGTTACCTGACGATTTCGTAAGTCGCGCATTGTAACCTAGGTACATCTGTTCTTTGCTAGTTTTTTTTTTAATGATGAACATTGAAATTATATTCGCCTCACGAATAAAATATATAAATAATCAGCCAGATCGTTAGAGTTGTGCTCGAGTTTTACGGTTAACAACACATCTCTTTTATTTATACATATAAAGGCTTACAAACTTAGAGGGGCTTATTACAAAAAATGAGCCGAGTTTAGACCAAGTCTAACTAAAAAACTGTCCCTAGAAAAACGATCTTTAAATACTCGTACATAGAACGCTTTTTTGTGGTAACAGTTTTGTTTTGACATGTGTCAACATGTTTTACGTTTTTATAATAAGCAGCAGAATGTCTTACCGAATGCGAAACGCTGAGATCAGTAACACTCATATCCCCACTCTCGCTGGTAGTGACGACCCTGTCGCCGGACACAAAGCAAGCGCCGCTGACTGCCTCAGAATATAATGGGATGGTAGTCACAAGCTCTTTGATAGAGAAGTCCCAGATAAAGATCTCTCCATCGCTCGTGCCGGTTATTATATCGATTTCGTTGCGTCTGCGTCTGAAATAAAGATTCAATTTCAACATTATTGATATTGAATTATTTAAGCAATTAATTTGAACCATTTTCTAATATAATTCTTATCTACTTTCCTTTACTTATAAGTAAATTTTAGGGTAGTTTTCTTGTAAGTGCTTAGATTCATTAAAAAGGTATTTTTTGATAGAGCAAAAAAACAATTACCTAAGAAGATTTCTATGAATAAAATAGCTTGAGTTTCAAGTAGCGTTGGTAATCATTTTGTAGCATTTTGCAACAGAAACTACTGCAAAGACTAATTTTATGAAATTGAAAACTACTAACCCTGAGAGTGAGCTATATGTAAAACGCGAGCGAAGCCGCGTGAGTAATTCATACAAACTTACTAGCTAAAGAAACCAAAGTAATTTACCTGTATGTGAGACTGGTGATTTTCCCATCGTGATCGAACTCTGCTCTCAGACCTCGCAAGGCTTGTCCCGTTTTACCGACATTGCCCCAAACTCGAACTACGCCGTCGCAGCCTCCAGATATAAGCAGACGTTCTAGAAAATAGTAGATAGTAAGGCTAATCATTTGGAAATATAAATAAATACATAGCTGCTTATTATAAAAACGTAAAACCTTGGTTGAACCCCATGTTAAAACAAAACTGTTACCACAAAAAAGCGTTTTATGTATTTAAAGATCGTTTTTCTAGGGACAGTTTTTCAGTTAGACTTGGTCTAAACTCGGCTCATTTTCTTGTAATAAGCCCCAATAGTCTTCCTGTCTATTCCATCATTGCGGGGTCTAAGATTGTGAGGTTATCTAGAAAATATGGATAGATAGAGTTCTATTTTCATCCAAATCTGTCCACTGAGTAACGCGTGATTGAAACACACTAACTTAAAAAAGTAGTATTGTAATATAACCGATTTTTGAAAGAAAGAAAAAAATTTATTCAACAAACAAACAAAATATAAAGTGCACAAGAAAATAAAAAAATAAAATTAACACAAGTGAAAAATGTTTGTTTAATAGGCACTTGCCTAGATCCAGGGATTAGGCGCTGTTTTTTTAGGGGAGGGACGAGGGGAAGGGGGACGGTGTAATAGAATGTGAGCTTATGTACCTAGTGTATGTAGAGTAAAAAGAAAGTGTATGCATGTGGGATGTGTAGGTAATGTGTGTGTAGTATAAAAAAGTGTGTGTAGTGTATTTTAGTGTACTTACCTTTTTCTAACCATAGTAAACAGCTGACAGAATCGTCATGGGCACGAAAGCTTTCAACCACCCTGCCGTACTCCACATCGTAAAGGTATCTGAAACATTTATAAATTTTGTAGAATAAGTGAGTAGATAGAAACTGCACTATGCACAAACTCACAAAATCCAAATTATCATAATAGTATAGATTATGACGACCTCTGTGGCGCAGGGGGCGAAGGTCCGCCTGCGACGCAGAAGGTTGCGGGTTCGATCCCCGCCGCGGGACAAATGTTTGTATGACTTACAGATATTTGTCTCGGGTCTGGGTGTTTCTATGTATAATATGTATGTATTTACAAACAAAAATTATATGTAAAATATATGTAGTATATCAGTTATCTGGTTCCCATAGTACAAGCTTTGCTTAGTTTGGGGCTAGATGATGCTGTGTGAAAATGTCCAGCATTATTTATTTACTTACATTTCATTATCCCAGGAGCCGACAGCAACCGTATTCGCATCGACCATAACACAAGAGCTCAGAGGCGTACTGGTCAACGCAACACTTCTAATTTGCTTCCTCTGGACTGTATCATACACTTTCAACGTGCCATCTTTTCCCACCGAAATCACCCTATCGTTGCATCGTATAGCACACGTAACCCCTTCTTTATGAAGGTTTATCGTATCAATGCATTTCATATTGTATGTAATTATTTTCTGTTCCAAAGGTTTGGTTATTTGTTGTGCTATTCGCCGTACGTGAGGTTTCGTGAAAAGCTGTTTCGGCACTTGACCGAACTCCATGATTTGGACTTCTAAAGCATGCCGGTCGTTCATATCGTATATGTTTTCGAGATCTACGGAACCTTCGTAGCAGACGTGGTGAAATACTGAAAATGAAATAATATTCAACTTCTAATACGCTCAAAATAACGCCTTTGGAATGCTAGTAAATAAAATAATAAATTAAACTAAATTCTTGAGTGATAGAATTGATATCTATTGCCCAGGTATTTTGATCCTGGGTGTGTATAAATCTGAGAAGATCTGTATATTTTCTTTTCAAATGTCGCAAAATGTTTATACGCTTCCTACCACATAATCATTTAGAGGTATTTGGAGAGATCTTAGATGTAATGATGATAACTAACTGAAACTTACCATTATTAGCTTTTACAGCCTCAACTCCCCTCTGCTTGTATCCAAATATAAGATCAATCCATAGATGCAAATGCCGCGATACATATTCTGACTCCAAAGCCTCTCTGAGCTTCGCCACAAAGTCTTCGGGAGTCTCCGCCCACGGTGGTAAGCTCACATTGTTGACCTTACTGCCATCGTGGCGTTCACCGAAATCTATCTCGTATTTGTTTATTAAAAAGTCACCTTTTGTGTCAATATCGTAGAACTCTGGAACTAATTCCTAGAAAGGCATGTATTGAGTCAGAAAATTGGGTCATTGTCACTTATTAGTTATTACACACATTTTAAAAAGAATTGTTCAAGGTAATTGAGAGCTAGTGGCAAATTCTGGTCAGTTTTTAGGTCAGTAAAAAAGTTGCAAGTTCTATCACTGGGTATTAGGATGTTAACTGGTTTCCTCGCAATGTTTTCCTTCCCTTACCCTTTAGGAGCTTGTGTAAATTCGTAATCAATTTTCCCAATCGCAAAATCTATTGATTTACAGCAGGAATTCCAAGCCGCGACCTTCTATCGGCTTAGGCAAAAATTAACGTTTAGTTACCAAGTTTGAAGGCCTAAAATAAATAGTTAGTAATAACCTTAAAATCCGACATATTCCTTAGGCAGTTATTGTAGACATCTCTCACAGAATTAAACATTCTGTCGGGATGATCGAATCTACCATTTTGAAGGCACAGCATGTATTGTGGATATTTTCGGACCTGAAACATGATAAACAAAAATTATAGTAGGGAACAATTAAAACTTATTCGTGAATCATACTTCTCACGCAGAGTTTGCTCAGAGCCATGAGTCAGTCGTCAATATCTTACCAAGTAAAACAGCACTAAACCAGGTGCAGAGTAGTGAGAACCATAGAGAAACTTAGGGTCACACATCTCATTGTATCTCTCCTTCAATTTCTCCAGTCTGTCCACGTTCAAAGCTCCCATAGGCTTAGACAAGTCCCGGAATGTGTCGGGTTTCGTCAGGTCTAACTTATCTGATTGATAATCTGCCACTATCCAAGGAAAGACGGGATACTGTGTAAGGTCATTTTTACTCCTGTCTGCTAGGCTGAAAATAATATTCCGTTGTAGTCTGTAGCTTTGACAAAAAAACATAAGTAAGTTTGGGTAAGTCATACCAAATCTGACGGAGTTATTCGACCGCGTCTGAAGGTATCTGTATTGAAACGATTTTATAGCCGGAAATTCAGCCAACAGTCCACGAGAGCGCTCATTTGTTTTTGTTACTACGATACTACCTGTGTTGCAAGTTGCAACAGGCGAAACGTCGGGAAATAAAATAAAGTAATTGCATGCGATAAATCCCGTTTCAATAATCTATCAAGAACGACTGATACGACGATAGTTTTTTCATCTTCATCATCATTGGCAGCTCAAATAATAGCCCACAGCTGGTCATAAGCCTCCTCCCTCAAACGCCACTCTGATCGATCCTGAGCTGATCTCATCCATGTCTTTCCCTCAATGGCCTATAGAGGCCATTGAGGGAAAGACATGGATGAGATGATATAGATCATCCACCCACCTGGCTGCTGATCTACCTAACATAACCAATAGTTTCTTGGTCGTATATAAATAAGTAGGTATTTACAATACTAAAAGCGCTCATTGATACTAGGTAGGTACATGACAACCTACCTAACAAAGGTGTGGACACATAACGACCAAGTACACGAACCTATTATTTTATTACCATAACATTACGCTACGGTTTTAATTGCAGATAGGTACTTTTGTTGTTTGCAACATAACAAAGGTTCTAGCCAAGGTCACACATGGTCAATGAAATGTTGATGAAATATAATTATTTCAATGAAGAATGAGTCACATTGAGCTTCTGATAATGTATTGATAACGCGCATTTTGTATGACTCACGCGATCGGATCGATATTCGTTACTAATAAACTAACTAAAGAGAGTTATTACCTCTACTTACTAGTTTAAATTATCAGGGCACATCATCCTTCGAATGTAAACGGGGGTGCCCCAGCTGGGCATGTCTTACAATAAAATAAACTTGTTTTCGCTCACAGTTTCGCTCTCAAGTAGAAGTAACTAAGCATTTGACCATTGACCTCGGGGCGAGTACTCCGCTGAGTCGCAAGACGTGCGGGTTTGTTTCTCGCGGCGGGACAAATGTTTGCATGATTTGCAGATATTTGTTCAGGGTCTACCTGGTGTTGTGGTAGGTTTCTGATTCCCATGAAGGGAATCCTAGTGGTAAAATCAGGCGGACTATGTAGGTATGTGACTTTTGGTTAGTAGGTTTTTTTTAATCGAAGTGACGCTACCAAAACCTTGTCTAGCCTATGTTAATTACTTCTGCCATAAAAACCAGAATAAAATAGCCTTGAGTTGCTTCAATCTTACAGTGGCGACGGCGATACGCTCTGTCAAATTGAATAGGTAGGTACCTACATTAGGTACCTTTCTTACAAAACTCCAATACCACTCCCTTGCCGTCACGTTTCGTCGCACAAAGTGAATAATAATTTAGCTTCATATTTTTTATGCACTAGGCTGGGAATTTATTGGAAGATAAAGTCTCAGTACCTACTGATACTTCGTACAATTTATTCAATCATATTGGAGAGCTCTAAGTTAATTTTGATGTATTGTGTAAAACACCCTGTTAAAAGCATATTTCATACACAGATGACTTACACCCAAACTATTCTCAAAATGCTTTCTAAATGAGCATCATCTTGCAGTTCACAATCACAACACTCTCATATCACATTAGTTACACTATTATAATGTGTTTTGTTAAGTAAATAGATGAATAACTAACTTAAGATGTACTCAATATAATGAATTTGATTATTGATATTCTAAGATTGATACTACTTACCAATTTAAATACATGAGGTAATCATAGTTTGAAACAATGCCATTCTGCCACTGTAGAGTCATCTCATCTGTGTGAACTTTTTCCAATGTGACATAAGCCGATTTTTCCAGATCTTTATATACTTTATCTCGGTCATGTTCATTTTTGAATGTCAAGTATATGTGGACAATATCACTATGACCAGGACTGTATATTTCTAGTCCCTGAAATAGAAGTTCACAATGAACCAAAATGAAATATAGATTAAAAAGTTTGGTGCTAACAAAAAGCTACTTAATGGCAAAACAATGCCCAACCCACAAAACACTATGATGTGAATATTATACTTATTGCATGTACCTACTTACTGCTAGATGATAGGTTAATGTTCTTTAGGTGTGGGTGGCCAGTTTGTTTAGAAACCAAAATTAAAAGCAAAAAGAAATAAAGGTAGCGCAGATACATACAACTTGCCTTAGTAAAAATCTTCGTTTGTACATTCTTTTCAATTGTGTCAGCTTTACTTTCAATATAGGACTCTAAAATAAAAAAAAATACAATTAGGTACATTCATAATAATTATTATTTGTTAAAATAATAGGTATAGCACATGAAAGTAATTGGAGCAAAAATCAAGAAATTAGTAGTATGTACATTGATTAACTACAAAATTAATAAAGATCTGGACCAATATGACACCATCATCCACAGTCACCTCTATAGGCTTGTGCCATCCACCATGATCCAGTGTTAATTTGACTCATTGAGAAATGGGTAATACATTGATTTACTACAAAATTAATAAAGATCTGGACCAATATGACACAATCATCCGCAGTCACCTCTAAATGCTTGTGCCATCCACCATGATCCAGTGCTAATCTGACCCATTGATGGCCCACAACAAGAACAATATCATCTACCAATCTGGCCAATTCAAGATCCACTTAGACAAAATTTAAAGCAATTAAGTACTCACATTTTCAACATTACTGAATGGTTGGAAATAGATAGTGGTTGGCGTGAGAGCTAGCTTTCCTTGATGTCTCACCAAGGGAGATATTTTCTCAGCCTGCAATTCACACACAATCTGTTCTGTAAAGTCATCCATCATAACAGGGTCAAACTCCATCCTCATATATCTTGAGTGAAGGATAGTGGCCACCATACTGTTATGCTCTGGTGCATGCAATGTTGACGCCCTTTGCAACTGCTGCATCTGACATAGACACTCATCGGCTGATGCAAAATCATAGAAAATATAAAACTCTTTTTTTTCGTACACAAATTTATATGGGGCAAGAACATTTCCTTCCAGCATTTCAGCATACTGTTGTAGTTCTACTTTAATTATATTTAATTTATCTGAGGGTACGGTAGCAATGCTGATGCAGTCCTTGAAATGCATTTTTATAATTGGATAACTCCAGTCCCTTGGCTCAAAGACGAGAGATTTGGAACAAAGTTTTAGCCGCCCTTGTCTTGGTTTGCCATCCTTTTGAGATTGATTATCATTCAGGGTGCATGAAAAATCCTCAAAATATATTTCTCCTGGCTCAAGGAGTAACAATGAGAACCTAAAAAGAGATAATTTTGAATTGCAAATGCAAGTACATAAGTAAGTATCTCCTAGTATAAAAAAGAACACACAAAGTTACCTTACCTTGACTTATCCATTTCCAGTACTGAATAACTCGACCCGACCGAATCAAACACAAACAATAGACCGTAATAGTTTGGTTGCTGCAGCACAGAGAGACGCAGCGAGCGCAGGCGTACGTCCCACTTTCTCTTTTTGTTTTATCTCTCGAAAAATCAAATCAAGTAAACAAGGTAGCAGCAGGCAACCAATGTAATAGAGCCAGAGCCCATAGAGAAAAATACTATGCCAAAGCCACAGGCATCATTGTGCATTGACCAGCCAAAACCGCCGCAGTTGCAAAACCTACAATTTGCAAGTAATTGCAAATTGTAGGTACGAATTTGTTTGTATTAGTGTTGTTCACAAACTATAGGAGGATGCTAACGCATGACATGTGTTGTTGTAGTAAAGTCAATAAAGTAATTATTTAGTAGGTAGTTCGTTCAGTTTCTTGGTTTATGGCTTCTGCGACTTGCTGTCACAATTCGAATGAAAGTTTATTTGACACTTGACATTTAGTAAGTCGTACTTGACAGTGACATAATCTGGCACTGACATACAACATTCATGTCGATCGCAGTCAGAGTAATGATTGATCCCAAAACTTGACATTGCAGAATTATACAGTTGCCAAAAATATAAAATAAAAAAATAAATACCAAAATTCGAAATAAAATGGCGCCACTATTAAAATAATTTTGCATTGAGATTGAGCTAAAAGTAATATGATTGATTAGTACAAATTATAATAATAAATTTGAGACAGTTTATAAATACTGTTTGTTCTTGTTGTCGAAAATTCTTAATAAATACATCAATTTGATTTTACTTTTTTAGGCACAGTTTGTAGGTAATGAGTGTGAATTCGCTCAGTTTTCAGGACCAAGGAAGGATGCAGGAAGACAAGAATGCTATATTTCAAATGCGCTTTCCGCAGAAATTATGGTATTTGCTCAACCTACGTACGGATACCATAATTTGGGGTGGCACTGGAAGAACAATTTTACTCAACTATCGGATCCTACATAACTACTTGCAGTGTGATCACTCAATATTTAAAACAACGAACATCTCAAGTTTTGTGAGGCAGCTAAATTTATATGGATTTAGAAAAGTTACATCACATCTGCAAGATCCGCTTTGTAATTCAAGCAATCCATACATGCATGAGTATGTTCATGACTATTTTCAATTTGGGAGGCCAGAGTTATTAAATAAAATAACCAGAAAGGCTTTGACTATGAAAAGACACTTCAAACCAAAGGTGAGCTAAGTTACTGCCAACTAAATTGTGGGCATCCAACTAACGCTTAACATATTCATAATTATATATTCAGTGCCTGCCTGTGATGCACAGCACATGGTGTAGCTGCTACTGGCTATGTGTAGGTGCAGTGTCCTTTATTTTTCATAACTACAAAATTGTTACAGAATGTATTTAGCAATGTGGAGCAGCTGCTTTGTTTGACACCCTTGCAAAAAGCAAGACATTCTTTACGAATGGCTTTGAAAAAAGCTGCTCAAGAGATATTTCTTCAAAATTCTCCAAAAGTTTGCAACATGAAGTTTGAATATGAAGGTATAACCTACCAAATTACTTTTAAGATTATTTGCATCGGAATAACCTAGATTAAGTTATCCCTTGTCTACCAGATTTTCAAGATGATTTGGGAGAAGAAGAAGAAACGATGGAGTTTGACTGGCCTTCGTCAAACATTGAAGAGCAGCCTGAATCCCCTCCTGAAACAGGTTCCATTTTCACCAATATCATGTCCTCAATCTTCCTTTTCCCAGTTTCCTTATCTTTGTCCTCCTCCTTTACACAGTGGCAGATAATGTTGCAACAGTTCTTGAAGAAACTGATGAGAAGGCTCATACATCCAGTGTACCAGAAACATTTGGGTGCGTTAAATTATAAGTACTACTATTATTTATGATTTTGTTGGTCGAATGGGGTTGTACCTCGACTTTCAATCCAAAGGTCGTGGGTTCGAATCCCAGCCGTGCATCAATAGATTTTTCGTTTCCTAAAATTTATATGTGCTTAAACACGAGCTCTTAACGGTGAAGGAAAACATCGTGAGGACACCCGCAGCTTAGTCAGCTCCACACATATTGACGTCGTCTTTCCTGTGGAGCAGGCTGATTGAGCTGAGAGGATGGTTTAGGTGCTGGGCAAGCCTATTCCATCTCAAACAATGTCCCAGGCACTACAGCGTCCCGTTAAATGTAGGCATGGATTGCCTCTTGACGCTGTATAAATCATCTAATATAGATGTAAAGGCCTAAGTTTTTTTTTTATACATTGAATTAGTATTCATTGATTCGTTTATGTTTCAGAGACTCAAATCAAGATAGTCTGATAGGTTTCACAGAAGACACTTGTCAGCAAAACAGTGATTCCTTCCAGTCTCAGTTTCTAAACATGCCAGACCTAGATACTGTGGCATCGGCCCCAAGTTGTGATATCGAGCTTCTAGCTGAATTCAATATTGACAATGATGTCGACCAAGGAATTATTCGGAAACTTAGTGATGATACTGCCCATAGCTCACTGAATTGTGTGTTACCATCCATCAATCATGACCAAATTGATGACGAGTCTATGTCTGAGGTATGTTCAGGGATGTCTTCTTACTTGACTTTTGCATGTGCTGTAGATGCATAGTTCAGTGTCTAATGCAACTAATGTGCAAATGTGTCACAAGTTAAATTGATCAGAATGAAATAGATATGCATAACATAAACCATTTTCTTTACAGATGAACAATGAATACAATGTAGAATGGGATCAGATGTTCAACGACATCATGACTAACAGAGTTCCCAACCAGGATTGTGGCTCAGATCTGAAGGATCTCTACTCACAAATCTCTAAAACAATTGATTTACTTAATTCCTAAGCCTTAAATGAAATACATTGTTAGCGCATGTATTAAGTATAATAAAAAAGTTACAACTACTTCTTTTGCTTTTTCTTTTCTGCTTCCTCCTCCTTTTCCTTTTCAATGACAGACACATAAGAGTTGATGGTGTCAGAGTCGAGCATCTGCATTGGTTGTCCCCTTCTCATTACCGCAATCTCAAGGTTCTTCTGTCCAGATTGAACAACTTCAAGTAAGGCACGGATTGCAAGCTGGAAAAGAAACAGTTGGATTATAAATAGTGGAACCATCATCTCCCTGATCTTATCCCACACTAAGTGGGGTCGGCACAACATGTCTTCTTCTTCCACTCCTAACACTTGTCAACTGTGCATCCACTCCTTTTACATTCATATCATCTCTCACACAATCCAACCACTTCTTCGGCCTTCCTCTTCTTGCATACCTTGCCACACTATAAATAAATATATATATATAGCCCATTATAAATACTGGAAAAGACAGTTCAATTTATTATTTAAAAACAAAGCAGCGTTTATAATATTTTTACATTACCTTCACTGCACCTTTCTCATTAGCCACTTCCTCGGGAGTGTAATTTTTCTCCAAGAATTCTCTAACAGTCTTAGCAGATCTACCAGTGGCATTGGCTTTCCATTCGTAGTAAATACCAGATGGCTCAGTTTGGAACAAATGAGGATGTCCATCATAATCAAACCCGCCAATAAGACAAGAAATGCCGAAGGGTCGACGACCGTTGCTCTGTGTGTATTTCTGCTTCAGGCCAGCAATATATCTAGTAATGTATTCCAGAGTGACAGGATCTTCAACAGTCAGTTTATGGGACTGGCATTCGATTTGGGCTCTGTTGATGAGGATTCGAGCATCTGCTGTCAAACCGGCGAATGCCATTACAACATGATCGTCGAGAAGGCATATCTTCCTCACAGTACGTTCTTCTTGAAGTTTTGCGACAGATTTCTTTTCTACTCCTAACACGACGACATCGGCTCCTCTGACACCAACCTAGAAACGATTTCGTAAATTAGAAGAAAAAGCGCTACTAACGAAAATAAATAGGGTAACCAAAACTCACCGCGGTGGAACCCTTTCGAACAGCTTCTTGCGCATATTCAACTTGTAAAAGATGGCCATCAGGTGAAAATACAGTAATAGCTCTATCGTAACGAGCCGACATTGTTATTTGATGTTGAAATCGAGAAGTTCAAAATATAATTTACAAGCAATGATTTGCTTGTTCGGTGTGTAACTATTCGCAACTCATTCATTGAAATAGTGTTGTGTAGTTATGACGATATCGATCGTAACCATAAAGTAAACGATGAAACAGCAATCGTGAATCGATTAGTTCGTTTATACTATACTACTACAACTTGTTAAAACATGAGATGGATGATCATCATTCACTGAAAGAAAGAGTAGGTAGCTAAGTACACTTCGCCCAACAGAAATAAGCATACGTGAAGTTAGCCGTTTGTGTGCGCAATGACCGCTTTTTCATACAAAATTGTGTATAAAAACAGTGGCACTCTTCAGGAATGCGGGCAGAAGTGAAAACTTGAACAATTAGTATATAATTCGGGTTCGATCCCCGCCGCGGGACAAATGTTTGTATGACCAACAGATATTTGTCTCGGGTCTGGGTGTTTCTATGTATAATAAGTATGTATTTACAAACAAAAAGTATATAAGTAGTCTATCAGTTATCTGGTTCCCATAGTACAAGCTTTGCTTAGTTTGGGGCTAGATGATGCTGTGTGGAAAATGTCCAGCATTATTTATATTATTTATTTATTTTATAAGTGTGTAGTTTTTGAATCGGTACGGCAGATTTACATTGAGTCAGTAACTGACGTCAGTGCTGGCGCCGAAAACTGACTCATACTATTTACACGCAGTCAGTCAGTATTTCATCAGTACCAGGTCACCACTAACTCGGCAGTGGACTGACGTCAGTTACTGACTCAATGTAAATCTGCCTTTTATGTAAATCGTCAGGAAATATAATAATATGCTAGGCTTGAAGTTTTGTTGAAAGAAATCCGTCGAACAGTAATTTGAGGTTGTTAGTTCCAACAAACCCCTACTAGATAACGCGACTAAAACTAGGTGTTTTCTAGACCGCGCTGACGAAAGCGCACGGCGCCGCCGCGGCGGGTGTCTGAGGAACATTTTCATACAGTGCTAGATAATTTTATGCTTAATCGGATTCACTGATACTAGTTACGTGTCGGAGAAAAAGGAGTCTGCGTAAGTGTTAACATAATTGTGATTGTTTAAAAATAAAAATATGCTATAGAATACGTAGGTATGTACCTACTTAAGTATTCGGTCGGTATTTTGCAATTCCCGTTGGGATTTCCTATATGCTTGCCTAATTTTAAAACCAAATGCACCGTTTATACTCATACTAACGAACCGTCCTGCAACCTGCTGAAATCAGCTATGGGTAAGAAATTGATTTATCCGTGTGAGCGTAAGCTATAAAAGTGAAACGTAAAAATTGTATCTTATGTCAACCGCGTCGATACTTGCTCTACTCGATAGATAAGATCATCGATACGTTAGTCAGTACCAGTTAGTGTTTCACTATGAAGATGACAACGAAAAATTTGAAAAATTCGTTCAGAAACAACTCAGAGAAACAAGCTAATTTTCTTTGTTGAAATGTCAACCAGAACTCTTGTCAATAATCTTATCTGTCAAAACTGACAGAACAGAACAGTAAATATGGCGACGGCGGCGGCGAGCGAATTTGAGCACTGGTTGATAGAAAAACTTAAAACATTAAAAATAGATGAAGGCGTTTACGGTTCCTATCTAACAGGAATATTGGAAGGCGATGAAAGTATTGATGAAAAGAAAGAGGCCCTTGAAGGCATACTATCGGAGATAGTAGTGAGTTTTATGCATCGCCTTACTACCCATGCAATTATTATTCAATTTGAGCTCTAATCATTTATTTATCGTTACAATTACAGGAAAATCATGTTGAAACTGTTGTCAATGAGTTATTGGAGAAATGGGAATCATGCCGACCGAAGGAAGAGCTAACAAAGTCCACTGTTGATGTGGTGGATGCTCAACTAGCAAAGTTGATGAATACTCGTTGTTTGGCTACCACAGCAAGAAGGGAATATACCGATGAAGAAAAGAAAATTCGGGAAGCTATTCTGTCCCAGTACAGCCAGCTCTCTGATAATGAGGTAGGTAATATATAGTGATAATAGGTTGAGGTTATATTTATACCGACTGTGAAGATACATATGTTTTGTTCTAATGTAAGTATTCACATCTTTACAGGATGAGGCAGTAGGTGTTGAAGAGCCAGATAGTTCTGACTTAGTAAAAAATACAAATGCTGCCGATGTTCATGCTGCAGCCAGAGAGCGCCGTGAACAAGCTCGTCAAGATGCTGCAAAGAAAAAGGAAAAAGATAAAGAAGACAGGTGTGTAAATAACTTTATTCTGGTACTAGCTACTCTCCCGCGGTGTAACCTCCTATCCTTCGGGTTTTAAAAGTAGCTGATGTCCTTCCCTGGGCTACCTTTGTCCATGCCAATTTTCAGCCTAACAAACAGACAGATAGACTTACTTTTACATTTATAATATTAGTATGGATGGATGATACCTACTTCCAATACTTTTTAAAATAGTGATATTTATATGTATATGTAGGTCTAACCAATAGAAGTCAGTATACCTCAAAAACTGTAAATTTTTTCATTTTCAGAGAGAAGCAAAAACAACTAAAGGAAGATAAGAAGGAAAAGCGTAAGACTCAGAAAGGCGAAAGAAAGAGGTAGCGCGGTATACTGTACAATTTTATTTTGTGCTGCTTTATTTTAGGTAAATTAATTAATGTATTATTCTAGTTTTAATTGTTTGATGTCCTGGAAATTGTGTTGTAGTTTAAATGGCTTCTCAGTCAGTACATAGAGGCATAAAATACCATGTTATATTGGAATTTATAAATTGAAAATTACTTGATATAGTACTCCAGGTTATCATACTACTAGATATATAGGCAAAGCAATATTTCTTAATTATAAGCTCTACAGATAGGCACAATGCAATACCTTTTTGACAGTAAGATATAATACAGGGTGTAAAAAGACTACTTCCGAAAACTGAGGGGTTGCTATCAAACCATGATTCTAAACATATTTAGCGAAGAAAAGCAAATTTTTTTTTTCTTAGCTACGTCATTTTCTGTTATTTCCGGTTATTTACTGCTAGTACAACACCATAAGACCATACCTACCTAATAATTTCATTTATAAAAGAAAAAACAGTTAAAACTCAAAATGCAGCAATCTACGTATAACAACGCGCCCAGTACATACGGACATAAAAATCCGGATTAGGTTTTGTGTTGGGCTGCTGTACCTACCCTGTTCGGCTTTGGTAGACGTCTTTTTACACCCTGTTTAAAAAAAGTGGTTTTTATTTTACTTTTTTATAGCAACATTGTATTTCAATTAAAGATTACTATAATTTTGAAACTGTGGTCTTGCATGCCCATTGCAGTTTGTTGTAAACAATATTTTCTGTTTAAAAAATTAAGGCTTTTAAATGGTATTTAAGTGTGTAATATATAGTTTTATTCTGATTCTGGTATCTAACAAAGTGAACTGTTGGATGGCGGTAGGTAGGTATTGTAGCGAGTAAAACGCGTATGCTCTTGACCATGGTTTATTCACACTGACGGTACGACGCGGGACGCGGACGCTGTAAGCCCGCCTCACACACACATACATGTAATTGCACACTACTTACATAACTATTCGTTAATACACTGCAATCCTCCACCCTTATTCTTTATAGATAAATATAACAATAGTAGGTATACCTACTCTTAATCTAATGGAACTAAGACATATCAACAACCCAAACAGGTCCTACTTACCTACTTACTTGATTTTACTTTAATTTAACTAACACAACAATTTAATTAACATTTATGGCAAAAAGCAATAGGTAGTTCTTATCTGAATTCACAATGCTCGAAAATAGGTACACTCAGTAATCTACCTACTAAGTAAGTACAAATAAAGGAATACAGCTGTTAACCTATGACTTATCTACATAAAAAGGTTTTTATTCAACTTAACCCGAAGGTATTAAGTATAACTTATTATATCTCTGCTACCTACACTAACTAAATAACTAATCCTTATAATTAGGTTTCTTTAACCGGCACTGCCGTACGGTACGGGACTGGGTCGCCTCAGGGGCTGGCGGGCTAGGTAAACTGATGGTTTCCGGTTGCTCAAACACACAATCCTGGTACTGGTCTTCTGGACTCTCATCCTCTGACCCTACCGTAATGCCTTGGGGTGTCGTAGCTGTCGAACGGCGCGGACTAGACTCTTTACTTGATCCTTCGAGGAAAGTAGGTATAGGTAAATTAGGTGGACAAATGAGGGAACTGCGCATCTTCCGCTTAAGCTGATCTACATGCTTATGTTTCTCTCTGCCTAGTGTATCGACCACCCTATAGTCAGTAGTACCTATTCTCTCTGTTATTTTCCCTGGCACCCACTTATCTTCCCCCCTATACTGCCGTAGCCATACCTCCTCCCCAGGTCGCATTTCGCGTTGTCCGCTCGCTCCATTTAGTTTTTGTTTAGTTTGAGCCTTCCTAACCTTTTCGTTTAAATCCGGTTTTAACGCGTCTAGTTTAGTTCGTAATCTACGACCACACATTAGAAGTGCCGGTGTCTCTCCCGTTGTGCAATGATCGGTATTACGATAATGCAGTAGGAAGTTATTTAAAAAATTGTTTACATCTACATTTTTGCGTATCGCTTTTTTAATAACTTTTTTTACTGTTTTGACTGCATTTTCTGCGGCACCGTTCGAAGCCGGGTGATAAGGAGCCGAAAACAAATGATTAACCCCATTCGATCGTAAAAACTGTGCAAATTCGTAACTGGTAAAAGGTGGACCGTTATCTGAAACTATTTGCCGCGGCAAGCCAAACCGGGCAAAAACATCGGTTAATCTATTTATGGTATGATTCGCCGCCGTACTAGGTACTTGACTCACTTCTAACCACTTAGTTCTAGCATCTACCATTACTAAATACATTTTACCATTAAGTGGCCCCAAAAAATCCAAATGCACTCTCGACCACGGCTTATCCGGCCAGGGCCAGGGCACGGGCTCGTGCCGTGGCGGACCGTCCGCTTCGGCTGCGCAGAGGGTACATGATCGGCACATGGCTTCCAGAGATTCTTCTAACCCCGGCCACCAGACATAGCTCCGCGCGAACGCCTTGGTTTTAACTATCCCCATGTGCGCTTCGTGTAGTAATTCTAGTACTTTGGATCTACAAACTTCCGGTACAACTACTCTGTGACCCCACATTATACAACCTAATTCCTCATATAATTCTTTTTTCCTATTGAAGAACGGTTTCAATGCTGAACTTTCGCTATCCGCGGGCCACTCCTCTCTTATATAATTCAGAATTCTTCCTAAAAACCTATCCCGGCTAGTTTGTTTTTTAATTTCATTATAATCCATCAACATGGCATCTTGGGCAAAATGTAAAAATGTTTGTTCAGGTATCTTATCGTTTTTATGACACCGGGAGCTTAAATCCGCCGGCAACCGCGATAAGCCGTCCGCCCCATTGTCTTTCGTACCTACAAATTCTATGTCATATGTATAAGCCGATAACTTGATAGCCCAGCGCTGTAACCTGCTAGCCGCCATAGACGGAATACCATTCTTGGGCCCAAAAATGGTAACTAAAGGTTTGTGGTCGGTACGTAATGTAAAACGCCTACCGTAGAGATATTGGTGCAATCTCTCTAAGCTGAAAACAATAGCCAAAGCCTCCCTTTCGATTTGTGAGTAATGTTGCTCGGCGCTAGTGAGCGCTCGCGAAACGTAAACCACCGGGCGCTCGCGCTCTCTCGCACCGTCTGCGCCGGCGCCGCCGCCGCTCAGCTGTGTCAGCACTCCCCCTATTCCCCGCGCGCTCGCATCGCACGTAACAAATAACGGTTTATTCGGATCGTAATGCGCTAACACTTCTACCCCCGTTAAAATTGACTTAATTTTAACAAACGTTTGCTCGCATTCTGAGTCCCATTTCCACACGACATCTTTCTTTAGTAACCTATACAGAGGTGCTAAAATGGTGCTTAGGTTTTTTACAAATTTAGCATAAAAGTTTACCGTACCTAAAAACGATCTTAACTCTGTTACGTTACTGGGACTAGGAATGTTCAACATTCCTTCTACTTTCTCTGGGTCTGCCTTAATTCCCCCCGCTGAGATAATAAAACCTAAATATTTTACCTCATCTGTCATAAAGAAACACTTACTTTCCTTTAATTTCATACCGTGACTTTGCAACCTATTTAACACAAGATCTAAAACCTTCAAATGTTGACTCACCGTAGTGGTTCCTATTATAATGTCATCCAGGAATACTTGAACATTAGGTATATCATTTAAAAGGTTAGACATAATCCTTTGAAAAATACCTGGACTCGAAGATAATCCAAATACTAATCTTTTATATTTAAATAAGCCCTTATTAGTGTTTATTACCGACAAGTTTTCCGGATCTTCTAATTCTATTTGGTTATACGCTTGAGAAAGATCAATCTTAGATAGTACTTTAGCCCCGTTAAGTTTGACTAATAGATCGTCGATACGAGGCAGAGGATATCTATCTATCAGCAAAACAGGATTTAACGTCACCTTGTAGTCGGCACAGATACGCAGTCCCCCGTCCGACTTCCGCACCGGAACCAGTGGCGTAGCCCAGTCCGCGCTGTCGACCGGCTCGATGACCCCGGCTTTCAACATCGCGTCCAGTTCTTGGTCCACACGCTCCTGTAAGGCGTACGGCACCGGCCGCGGCCGACAGAACACCGGGGTGGCCCCCTCGCGTACTCGCAGTCTCGCCTTGCCTCCCGTGAACCGGCCCAGTCCCTCCGCAAATAATTCATTATACCTGGAAAGCAAAGTTGGAAGATCATTACCCGTGTGAGGATCCGCTCTAATAATCTCCTTATTATACAAGGACGGAATCTGTATTCTTAGTTCTGCAAGCCACTGTCTACCTAATAATGATGTTGTCCCCCCTTCTATGACAAATAATTCCAGTGATTTTGATTGCATACCATAGGTTACCTTAGGCTTTATAACCCCGAGTGGCCTTATTTTATTTCCATTGTATACTTTAAAAACTAAGTTAGATTTTTCTAATAACCTATTTCTAAAATATTTATCATACGTCACTTTACTTATGCAAGATACCAAAGATCCGGTATCTATTTCCATATTAATTACAGTTTCGTCAATTTGTAATGGTAATCTTACCGGCTTATAGCCGTTCAGACACAGCTGGTGTAACTCTTCTTCCATCTCCCCCTCGCTCGGGGAGTCCGTGGCATCCCCGTATCCGGACAGTACTTCATACTCCTCGCCCCCGGAGTCCTGGTCACCAGCGCCGCTGAGTACGTGGACGGTGCCGCCGGCGCCGTTCCCGCGTCTTGTCCGAGCTCCGCCCTCGGGCCCCCGCCCTGGGCATACTCGCCGCAAATGTCCACGTTGTTGACACATACTACAAACAAAGTTTTTGAAACGACACTTCCCTTTATCGTGCGAAAATGCCCCGCACGCACTGCACCCATTGTTCGCGCCACCACCGCCATTTTGTTGTGTCCAGGCCGGTTGCCGTGTGCCGCGGGTAGGACCGCCGCCGGTGCCGCCGCCGCGTGCCCGCTGTGAGCCTGCCGCCGCATGCAGGACCGCGCCCGTCGCCGCCACCGCTTGGCTACTCGTTCCGCCGCCTTTGACCTCGGTTCGCTCCACCGCTGCCGCATCACGCTCAGCCGCCTCCATAGCACATGAAATCTTTACCGCCTTAGCGTACTGTAGGTTCTCTTCTGTAAAAACTCGCTGCCTGATGGTCTCGCTACTCAATCCGCATACCAATTGATCTCGCAGGTTTTCCTCCAGTACCGCTCCAAACTCGCAAAACCTCGCCAACTTTTTAAGTTCCGATACATATAGAGGTATCGTTTCACCGGCATTTTGCCGTCTCTGGCGAAATCTGTACCTTTCCGCCATAAAGGATGGTTTTGGTTGCAGATGATCTTTTAAGGTCGTTACCACTGACTCATAAGTAGCTTCACTGGGTTTCTTCGGGCTTACTAAGTTACTCAACAATTCGTAGGTTTCGTCTCCGATAGCTGCGATTAATGTGGGTAGCCATAGTTCCTTTTTAATTTCGTTGACCTTAAAAAACATTTCTGCACGTTCCACATACATTGTCCAATTTCCCGATCGCACATTGAACTCCTGCAGTTTCCCGATCGTCATTTTCGAGTAGATTTATGCACGCCAATAAAAATTTTATCCTCGTCGTCACTGAACTGTTGGATGGCGGTAGGTAGGTATTGTAGCGAGTAAAACGCGTATGCTCTTGACCATGGTTTATTCACACTGACGGTACGACGCGGGACGCGGACGCTGTAAGCCCGCCTCACACACACATACATGTAATTGCACACTACTTACATAACTATTCGTTAATACACTGCACAAAGCATGACCTTATGTCACATAATAAAAAAATAACAAGAATGTACTATTCATGTAATTTTAGTTCACTAGCTTAATCTTATGTCACATAATAAAAAAATAACAGAATAGTACATTCATATTATTTTTTTATTATGTGACATAAGATTAAGCTAGTGAACTAAAATTACTGAGGTTATAAGAGCTTAAGATTTTGCCAACAGAATAGCTATTATACAGTGATGTTATTACTTTGTTTTATTTTAAATTAAACAACATACTTTCTTAGAAAATATTTTATTTACATAGCACCTGATGACTAGTCAAAAATATAATCAAAAAATTAAATTCAAGTTCAATTTCTAGTAATACCACATGTTTCCTAATCTATTACAATTTTGTAGTTTATTGTTGTTGCAAATTCAAAATAATCCTATGCAACATACAATGTTGATAAACCATTCCTTTTTCCATAGTATTTCATTAAAATAGGTGATTTAAAATTGACTAAGATGCATCATCTTGGTCAACTTTGTTAGTCAATTAAGTAGTCTCCTAATTTTCATCAATACTGATAAATGACTCACTATCTTCTGTCACCACTGACTCAACTTTACCATCAGTCACTAAAAAGTTGTGAGCTCCACCTGAAAAAATATGAGTGATGGTCCCACTCCTCTCTATTGGCACTAAAGTTGGTAAAAAGATGTCATTTTCAGATTCTATTCCAGTATTTGAGTGCTCGTTCCATCCCCATGCCCATAGGGTATTATCTGCTGCCAGGCAAATTGTGTGTTCTGATCCTAATGCAACATCTTTCACTTGTCTACCACCTGAAAGAAGTAAAACCACAAACAAAATTATGCAACATAAAGTCTGGGTATTCAAAATTCTCAGACTCCCATTTGCACATAGAAAGACGGGCTATAATATGTGAACAAAATGAAATACAGGAGAACCTGCACAGTTGGTTGGTTTTGATGCAGTTATTTCAAATGCACTACTTGCAATGACAGATGGGCTGCAAACCACTTGCATTTGCTAAGCTAAAAGAGAATACTTTCCAAAATACAGGCTGTGAACTTGTATACCTGGCAATTTGATTAAAGTCTTCTGTCCTACATTGTTACTGCTTCCAATTTGCCCATAGTTATTGCGGCCCCAAGTAAATAGTGTTCCATCTTCTAGCCATAGCAACACATTGGTCCATCCTGTCAAAAGCTTCATTACTTTTTGTTTCACACCTATATCTATTTTCTGTGGTGTAAATATTTTGCTATATTTCTCTGTGTTTAACACTAACTGTCCATGGTTATTATTACCCCACACATACAAAGCTTTTTCATCAGTACTCCATGCTACAGTATGTTTTTGCCCACATGCAATATGAGATATCTTACCAATATTATTCACTAAAGTAAATCTGTCTACCGATAGCACATCTTCACCCAGTCCGAGCTGGCCAAACTTTCCACAGCCAGTTACCCACACTTCACCTTTTGAATTAATAATGGCAGAGTGTCTCAAACCCATGGAAACTGCTTGTGCTTTTACCTGAAGTCTCACTGGTTTTACTGAAAGAGGGAACTGATCCTTTGGAAGTCCGAGTTGGCCATGGCTATTTGAACCCCAAACAAATAGGAGGTCATCTGTGACTCCACAGCTGAAGTCCCAACCACAAGCAATGTTTGTGAATTTGATTCCACTGAGAGCCCATGTTCTTTCTAAGGTATGAACTTCTTTGTCATTCGCTAGCTGTTGTTTGGAATTCCAACCGCATGAAAAAAGTCTGCCTTCTTCATCGAGTAGGAGTGAATGCCCGCCTCCACAAGCGATTTGTTTAATTTTACTATCGTAAAATTCTATCTCCACTTTGGTTGGCTTTTCGATTTGTTCAGTGACGACATCCAAACCTAGTTGCCCATGAGAATTGGCACCCTGAAAGGATACAAGAAAAGGTACTTATTGTTATCTTATCCGTGTGATATTTTGTGGGCACAATTGAATTTTCCACATAGTTACCCAAGACCAAATGACCATGATGACGGATCAGCTCAAGCAACGGGTTAAATATACTCAAATTCATTAATATAGAATAGAATAAAGTTTTATTTTCTCCACATCATACATAATATCATGCATAAATAGTCCCTGAGAAGCTCTAAATAAGTACTCGTTCGTACTCAAAATAGTCAACTGTCAAACTAAGGAATCATAACAAAACAAACAACTGATCAAAATCACATCAGTCTGACATTGACTGATAAAGGTAGCTGACATTGAAATAGACGTTTGACGACGGAGGAGGTTTGGTGGCGGGACGGAACGAAAAGGTTCTTTCTTCTCTATTTCTGTGATTGTTTTTTTTACCAATGCAATCTGCCCACAGAACTATATCTAAATATAGTTCTGTGAATCTGCCACAATCACTGAACGTAATCCTAAAAAATATCTTTGATGCGCTTTTGAGTTACAGGTAGGTACTAAGTAGGTGAACCTAGTACTACGGTCAATGTAACGTAGGTACCTACTTAGAGTCCTACGTAGGTAGGTACCTACTTCTAAAGGTGTGTAAAGGTGCAGTGAGCGCTTTTTCACACAAAATGGTGTACCTACCTACTGCGCAGACAAACGGCTAACTTCACGAATGCCTAGATCCATTGAAAGACCTGTAGGTACGTTATCCCCCGGATCCTACATATATTCAACGAACATTCGTAGGTAAGAGCTACGACTCGTTTCCACACACAAAAGATTGACAGCTAACAGTTAACTGTCAAACTTTTGTGGAAACGTTACTACGAATGTCCGTTGAATATAAAAACCGTGCTAAGATAACCTAACCTCAGGAAATTAGTTACTTACTAGCACTGAGATTAATCACGTCTCATCCGCATCTGTGGAGTTGTGAACTTTGGCCCTGTTTGTGGCATTGTCGAACTAACTTTCAGCTGAAGTTCAACATTTCTGTTTACTTACTATCCATCTAAATAACTACCTACCTAGTAGCTATTCGTAATAGGTAGGTACTTACCTACTCGCAGGTAGGTAGGTAGGTATCTACCAAGTCTGGAACTAGCGAAGCAGTAGGTATGTAGGTATGTACAGCCTAAAGCAGTAATAACTAAAATCCATACTTCCATATTAATATTATAAATCTGAAAGTAACTTTGTCTGTCTGTCTGTCTGTTTGTTACGCTTTCACGCCCCGCATAGTTAAAGGTTCTATCCCAGGGAAGGACATAGGTTACCTTTTATCCCGAAAAAATAAAAAAAATCCCGAGGGACCGCGGGTCACACCGCGGGAGCGCAGCTAGTACCTAACTAAATAAATAAATCTAATGTAGGTAACCGATCTTTATCCTGCCTACCTAAGTACCTACTCATATTCCTATACTTACCTACTTAGATACCTATAGGTACCTTTTACAGCACTTAGTTCTCTTCTCGAACTATTCTTGTGACAAAAATAGAAACAATATAAACTTTACGTAGGTAGGTGGCTAGGTACCTTACCTACCTATAATTGTGATAAACGTAGGTAACATCGTCATCATCTCTCCGAGATATGGATATTTTTTCGGAAAGTCAGGGAACATTTAATAGGTAAGTACCTATCCTGTCAGCCACGGTCATCAGTGCTCGAGCACGTTTTATTTATTTATGTAGGTACAGTCAGCAACGAAAGTCAATAAACAGTTTGATTTTTCGATTTCAAGAAAAAATTAACTCAGTCTGAGCAAATACGAGTAGCCTGAGACTTTATCTTCAAATATTTGTCAAAATTTTGTTAATGTTACGGATTTCGGAAATATTTAGATTCGTAAAACATCAAATGTTTATCGACTTTCGTTGCTGACTGTACACTTAATTAATTACCTACTTTGTTTGCAATTTGAATTGAATTGCAATTGAACTTAATTATTAGGGTTCCTCTATGATACTTAACAAATATTATGGCAAAGCTCTAAATATTTCGTAGCTTGTCTCGTAGCTTCGTAGCCGTTCGTAACTGTCTCGTAGAGGAGGCCTAATTTCAGCAGTACGTAGACGTCATGTGGATGTAGATGATGATGATGGTGTCTCGTAGAACACTGATTGCTACGAATGACCAACTTTGTTTCAGGAAAATAGCTGTGAAAATTTATTTACCTACACTATGATAACTTGTTGGGTCGTGCTTTAATCTTCAGGTTCTTCGTTCGAAATAGCTTGGAGCACCATTGGATTTATTCTGAAACATTATTTTCTGAATATACTTATTTCCGAAATATCTCATTTTTATAATAAACGGTAAAAATCGTGTTACCTACTTTAGATTCTCTGAATTTTTATGTAGTGTTTTTTTGTACCATTCTGTAGCCGCCTAGATAGATATACACGCTACTTAGCGGTACGGTTTAAAATGAGTGTGTTGGTTATAAATAGCTCGTAGCTATTTCGTAGTTCAGTGATCGGCACGCTCAGTTACGGATACAGGTCGTGTCGTGGCCCGGGCACAGGCCGGTGGCCAATATCGCGCATGATTGGCTCGGCGAGCTTCGATGATTGGCAACCCTGAAAATTGCGCTTGGAATTTTTTTTAAAAACATAGCAATAGGTCAAAGATAGGTATCTATAGGTACAGTCAGCATGATCGTCGATTAACATTTTACGTTTCACAAATCTGAATATTGCCGAAATCCGTTACATCATGACCAACACTAATAGAGTATAACTAATAGAGCACTGGTGGTCTAGTGGTAGTAGGCTTTCCGATCGTAAGGTCGTGGGTTCAAGCCCGGTCGTGCACCAATGAGTTTTTCTGGCGAAAAAGCTGTTTCAAGAGTATCAAAAGGAATTGACTTATAAAAGAGATCACGTAATTTATTTGATAGTGAACTCGTAGTTTATTGCTTTGGAAAAACGAAAAATCGTTCGCCTGTTTTACGGAAGGGTATAAAATAAATGATAGCTGAAAGGGGTATTTTGTGGTTTCCATCTGACTTTTATAGCTTGTACCCATATAAAATGGCAATGACGGCGCTAAATAAACGGTTAAATCTGAAAATGGGGCAAAATATTGTAAAGTTTAGTTTCCAATGTAAGTATATCTACCTAATACAAAAATTGTAATATCATCTATCTATAAAGAGGCCAATAGCATTCTTCGATATTGTTTGGACTTTTGAAGTGAAACACAATCACGTAAATAGACTCACACATAATTTGAAGAACAAAACATCTACACACAGTTATCCCGCTGCCAGCGATATCCCTCTCAGGGTACACTCCCATACCCCACAGTATTTATAGACGCTCCCACTCAGATGTCACGATGGTAAAAACGGTGGCAAATACCAACCTTCGTGTCGAAAAGGTAACACTCCGTCTCAATGGTCGTTACTAAATATTTGAACAGGCCGCACTGCGCTTGGCCCTAAATAAAACAACTCTACTCGACCGAACTGAATTTTTCAAGCGAACTGGGGCCCTAAGCCCTTTGAGAATAGTGCTAGGACGAATATCAGATCAGCTCACTTGTATCTTTGGCCGTAAGGGTGGTTCACATCAATCTTGTGGTTAGCTCCATTATTTTTATGAAATGGTATCCCCGTCTGAAATGTAAGAAAAAGATACAAATGAAATAGATAAGTATGTCGGGGTCGTATCTTATCGCTAAATGGATGTTCATGATCTCTGTCTACCCCTTTGGGAATAAGCCGGCATGTTATAATACGTAGGTACCTACCTACACACATAACATTTAGGTATGTAAGTACTGATACAGTAAGGTTAAACTTAGATACCTAATAAACCACTTAGAGCGGTTTCACATTATCCGATCCGATATCGGTATCGGACGCCGATACGATGGCTGGGCAAGTAAATTGTATGAAATTGATAGCTATCCCATATCGGATTGGATAATGTAAAGACAGGTACATAATATTTGATACATTTTACTTACCTCCGATATCGTATCGGAGCCCTATACCGATATCGGATCGGTCAATGTGAATACGCTCTTAGGGTTAAATCATATTCATAGCATGAGAACTATTACGCCACCCTCTATTTAACCTCGCAACTACTAAAGTGCTTGCTTGCATTTTCATTATGAAAATGGTTTAACTTCTTGCGTCGCCAACATTCTCAAGACATTGTCAGAGAATATTTACTTAATAATACCATATCACTTATAAAACTGATACTCATCGCCTCGCACTAATCGAAACTCATCGATTGCGTTCTTATAAGAGCGCGGCTGTAGGTATAATGTGTTGAGAACATGTGGAAAATAGCTTTACATAGCTAAGCAAGCATGTTTCACAGTGACTATGTTAGTAGGAAATTATATCAGGGAGGTTATTCGCGTTCGTTTTTTTTGTTCGTTTGATGTATATTCGGATGCTTCTTACTACGAGCTATTATTCAGTCTATAAGATCAACGTTAAAACACAGTCCTTTTTTTTTTTTTTTTTTTTTTTCGTCAGAAAATCCATTATGGATACCCAACCGCCGTGGGGACGGCGGAAGGGTTATGTCGGACTCTCACCGACTAAAAACTGACGTGTGGCCGGCCTCCATGCATGTCAAGGGGCTCCGGGATCTCCTACGGAACACGCCGGTGCCCCTCTCGCATTTTGCCTAAGCACTGTCCCGGGAATGACACCCATAGCCACGCCCGGCACCCTCGCGGTGCTTACGGCGGCGCTCGCCACAGGAGCGCCGCCGCCCTCCCGGGGTTCGCATCGTGGACAGCCGAAGTCCCCACTACGGCCACCCGCGAACCCGGAAAGTCCCCTGTTTGGCAGGGGATACCACTCCGCCCCCCTCATGGGGGGGCAGGCGGTGCGGGGCGGCCGTTAGCGCCCCGCCTCCGCCTCCTTCTCCGAGCGGGATCGGCCCTCTCACGATCCCGCTCAGCTGCCTCTTTCTGGACCAGAACGGCTTCACAGAAAGAGGCCACGGCCCTCCAGGCCGTGTCGTCTGCCAGCATAGCTGCCACTACGCTTGGCAGACTGAGATCCTGCCCGATCCTGTTGACCAAGACTCTACGCTCCGCGCACCACGCCGAGCAGTGCTCCAACGTGTGCTGAGCGGAGTCGAGGTCTGACCCACAGTGGTGACATTGTGGTGTCGGTTCGCGTCCGATCCTACTCAGGAACTCACCGAAACAACCGTGTCCGGTGAGTACCTGAGTAAGTCTATAGGTGACGTTCCCATATTCCCTCCCCAGCCAGGCTTCGAAGTTTGGCACCACAGCGCCGACGACGCGTTGGCGCGAGCTCCGCGGCTCGTCGAGCCGCTCGCGCCACATCCCGAGCGCACGCCGGCGCTCCTGCGCCCGCACTTCAGCAGGCGCGGCTCCGCTCCCATCGTCCTGGCGGAGACGAACGTACTCACGTGCGTCCATCGCCGCCAAGATATCAAGGGGCGGGAACCGCGCCAAGATGGTCGCCGCCTCGAACGAGATGGTCCGGTATCCTCGCGCGATACGAATGGCCATAGGACGCTGTAGGCTGCTGTAGAGCTGCCTATAGCGCCTAACACCCGTCAGTCTCCCCGACCAGACGGGCGCTCCGTAGAGGGCCATCGATCGCACGACCCCGCCATACAGGCGGCGAACACCCTCCCTGGGTCCCCCGAGATTGGGCAGCAGTCTGTGCAGAGCACCCACTACCCTCTGGATCCGGGGGACGGAGCGGCTGAAGTGCTCCCCGAAGTCCCAGCGACTGTCCAGAGTGAGGCCAAGGTACTTGAGGTACGGCCCCACCTGGACGTCAACGTCACCTACGCGAACCGACAAGCTGGGTGGTTCCCTCCCCCTCGGGAGCTTGTGGAACCATAGCGCCTCGGTTTTGTGAGGCGCTATCCGCAGACCCAGCTCGTGGATCTTGTCCACGACACATGCCACCCCTATATCGGCGAGCTCTTTGGTCCTGTCGAAGGAGTCTCCGCCAGCAAGTACGAGTGTATCGTCCGCGTAGCAGACCACTCGTACGCTGGGTGGGAGATCGACGCGCAAGACCGCATCGTACGCGAGGTTCCATAGGAGGGGGCCTAACACGGACCCCTGCGGAACCCCACACGACACCTCCCTCCGTACACGGGTACCGTCCCTGCCCACATACTGCACACATCTGTCGCGCAGGTAGGCGCCGACTATGCGCTGCAGGTAGAGGGGCGCTCCGTGATACACGAGCGCCTCCCTGATCGCCCTCCAGGGCAAGGAGTTGAAGGCGTTCACGATGTCTAAGGACACCGCCAACACGCTCCCGCCCCGGGACACTACCTGGTCCGACAGTGTACGGACGCGGAGAATCGCGTCCACTGTCGAACGCGCGCGTCGGAAACCAAACTGGTAATCCGACAAGTCGGGACCTTCCCGCGACAGATGCAAGCATAGACGGTCGGCAATTATTCTCTCGAACAATTTGCCGACTTCGTCCAGCAGGCAGATGGGACGGTACGCAGAGGGAGAGTCTGCGGCCCTGCCGTCCTTCTTCAAGAGGACCAACCTTGCCTCCTTCCACTCCTGGGGGAAAACACCGGTGCGGAGGCAGCCGTCAAACAGCCGCCTCAGCCTGTCCCCCAGTCCGGCGGATAGAGCCAGCGCCAAGGCCCGACCTGGAATCCCGTCAGGGCCGGGCGCTGTATTACGAGCCTTGAGACGCTTAACGGCTCGGTCCAACTCCTCGTCAGATACCCCCAATTCGTCGGCCCAGATGGTCGGGTCCGACGAAGACACGGGGGTATGGGGACTGTCCTGGACCCTAGGGAAGAGCGTGTCAACCACTCCCCCTACAAACACAGGGTCCAGGGTTTCCGTCAACGGAGGGACCCATGGTCGGAGCTTGCCCAGTACAACCTTGTACGGGCGGCCCCAGGGGTCCCTTTCCAGTCCCTCGAGGAGTTCGCTCCAAGACCGAGACCTGGCGTCCGCTATTGCGGCTTGGAGCGCCTTGGTAGCGTCTCTGTAGGCCACGTATGCTCCATCTACCTCTTCGGCAAGGGCTCGCCTTCTTCTCCGGGTCCTGGTGTACTCGCGTCGGGAGCGCAGGCACGCCTCGCGTAGCCGCGTGAGCTCGACCGACCACCAGTACACCGCCCGGAACTGGGTGGGCGTGGTTCGGGGCATCGATGCGTCGCAGATCGACGTCATCATTGCCCGGAACCAGGCCGCTTCAGTAACAGGATCGGGCAGGATCTCTTGGCCTTCCGGCCAGGCCGCGACGATGGCGGCGGCTTCGAGCAGATCTCTGTCGAGCCGTTTAAGGGACCATCGTCGCGGCGGGCTGCTGTCGCGGCGGGACGCACGGTCGGGGGGGCGGAGGGCCACATCTAGGAAGATGTGGCGGTGGTCAGATAACGTGACCACCTCCTCCGCCACTCTCCATCCCGACACCAGGTGGGTGGCAGAGGGAGTCGCCCATGAAAGGTCCACGATCGACTCCCCCTGCCACCGCACGCATGTGCTTACGGACCCCTGGTTGAGTAACCGGAGGTCCATACCCGCCGCCCATTCCACTATGGCCTCTCCCCTTGCATTGTCCCGGCGACTCCCCCACTCACTAGAATGAGCGTTGAAGTCGCCGAGGACAAGGACAGGACGCGGAAGGCACCTGCGAATGCAGTTTCCTACCGCGTCCAAGTACGCCTCATAGGCAGCGAGGGTACAATTGGGAGAGATATAGCAGCCCACAACGGCTAGGTGACCCCATTCCGTAGCCACGAAACCCTGTCCCTTCTCCAGAAGGGTACAGGGGGGGTCACCCTGGCCACCGCCCCAGTAAATAGTGACGAGCCCCGATGCGTCCCCGAACCAGCGAGGATGGTCCGGGATACGATAGGGCTCGCTCACGACGGCAAGGCCAACCGAGAACTGCGCGAACGTCTGCAGGACCAGGTCCTGAGCCGCCCGGCAGTTCATGAGGTTGGCCTGGATGACTCTTATGGTGTGATCCATTAAGAGGCATCCATACCTTCCTGGGGCGGGGCTTTTTGGCCCGACTGAGCGGTCCCATTTGTTGGGGCCGCCCTGCCTTCCGGTGCTGGGGCCGAGGGAGGAGGGGCTCTCCTCTTGCCACTAGGACGGGAGCAGCTCTTGCTTCCCATCCTGTGGTCGGCCTTACAACCCTTGTCAGCGCACAGTGGACACCTGTGCGGCCGCGTGCATTGGCTCGCCCGATGGTCGGACTCGCCACACGCATAGCACAGGTTTGTGCGGTCCACTGTGCTCTGACACGTGCTGCGTACATGCCCGTACTCCAAGCACCGGAAGCACTGGAGGGGTCTCGAGGTCAAATAATCGACCCGAGACCTGACCCAGCCGACGACGACGTACTTTGCCGCTGCTAGCTTCCGCACGGAAGCCAGTGGACAACGGACCCATACCGTGCCCAGGGCAGTGGGTGAGCGGCGAATGTCGCCCACCCGTACGTCGGTAACCGAGCAGCCTCCGGCCTCGGCGACAGCAGTCTGCACCTCTTGGGGTGTGACGCTGTCGTCGAGGTCTTTGAGACGCAGCTCACCCGTTTTCACCGGGCGCGCAACACGCACGCCCAGATCAGCGAGGGCTACGCCCATGCGCTCGGCCAATCGGTCGGCTTTGGAGGCGCAGTCAGGCCCAGACACCTCCAATATCAGCCCTCCAGTGATGGCCTTTTTGGAGCGGAGTTGATCCACTCCATATTCGGCCAACTTTATCCTTGCCTTTGCGGCCGCCATGACCGCGGCGAGGGTGATGTCCGAACCCTCCGGAACAGTCACCGTAATCGCCGCGGACGTCGGCGGCCGCGCAGGCTTCGACGCGGAGCCCCCCTTCTTACTACCGCCGGCCTTTTTGCCAGCCTTCGCTTTGGCTTTCGGAGCAGCCTTATGACTGCTCTTCTGGCCGCCGCTTGGGCCAGCTTTTTGGGCCGGCGCTTGGGCCTTCTCCTGGGGCTTCTTTGCCCCCCCTTCTTCCTCCCCACCACTGTCGACCATGAGGACGCATCCGGAGCCGAGGGCCCCTGCGCCTCAGTGGAGCGCGACGAGACAGGTGGAAGGTCGGAAGCAGGCGGAGGGCGGGTGCCCTTCGCCTTCGCCTTCGAAGGCCCTGGGGAGGGCCCAGCTGGGTTAGCTGAGGCCGCGGTGACCTGGGAGGGTCGCGTTATGGCCGCCAGCTTTTTGTCCATGAGCGCACTGATGCGCGCCATGAACTGGCCCTCCCAGTCTGTCCCTCCGGCAGCAGATGATGGCGCCGCCGGAGTTTCCGCCCTTTTAGCACCCGGGCCGGCCTGCTGGCGGACGGCCTCCGTCAGCTGGTCAATTTTTGCGGAGAGCTGAGCCAGTTGGCTTCGCAGCTCCGCATTCTCCCGCTCCAGGCGCTCTACATTTGCGTCAACGGCCGTGCGTTGCGCCAACTCCGCTGACATGGCCTCGGCTCGACGCGCCGATGTCCGCAGACCCTTGACAAAATCGCCGCGCAAGTTCTTCGACTTGTCGGCGATCTTCTCAACGGTCATCAGCTCCGTTTCCACACCGGCGACCAACTCGGGTGTGGAGAGCGCCCGCATTTCGGATGCCAGCTCATCCGACTTCGGCAGCTTCGCCTTTGTCTTCCTCTTTTCCGGAAGGACTTGGGGGTCGAAGACATCGTCCTCTTCCACCTTGTCCTTGAGGAACATGGCGCGCTTCGTCGTTGCCGCGACACTCTCTTCCTCGGGCTTGCGCCCCCGCTTCTCACCGGCTCGAGAGACTCCCGACACCGTAGAAGCCTGGGAGGAGACGGACACGATGGAGCAGTCCGACTCCTCTCCCCCACTCATCAACATCGCCGGCTTCGCCGGCCTCCGGAAGGTGGACCTGCAACTGCGGGTCCTCCCTTCGTCGACACGTGGTCCTAAGACCACCTGGCAATCTCTGCCTTCCTCATTAACGCCTTGACGGCCACCATCCTCATTTTTATTTTTTAAAGTTTTATCCATGATAATCCCACGAGTACTAGGGAAAAACTCGTCACCCCGAACAGAGCCCTTGTGTCCGGGGAAGCCTAAATTTCGCCACGGGGGTCAGCCGGTACCCGGGCTAGGACGCAGTAGCAGGCGGAATTCCGTCCACCCAGACCGGAAGACTCACTTTCACCAAGACCGGAGAAAGTGAGTCTCCCGATCTAAACCTTGTCGCTGCGTCCGCCGAACTAGTTTCGGGTAATTTTTTATAGAGGTTTTCTTCCTCGCGGCCCGGGCGGTCAAGCCAAGGCCCTCGTTCCCACTAGAGCCCGAAGGCTCGTCGTTGTGGGGCTACGATTTTTGAGCAGTGGCGACGAGAGATAAATCGCCCGCCGCCTGCCCGACGGTAGTGTAAGTACACGACGGGCCCGACTCCAAACGCTTCGTGAGAAGCACGCCCTCTCAAAGCTCCGTCCACTGCGCCCTCTGCTAGACCAGAGGGACGCGCGGAGAAGCACCAACACGCTTTCTCTTCCTCCTTCCGGACTCGGAGAAGCCTCCCGTACAACAACCCCCCCCCCCCTTTGACTACACGCCCGACCCATCAACCAACTCCCCCCCATTCCTTAAACCCCTATACCCACCCAGTCTTCGTCCAGACCGCGCTCCTCTGAAAGAGGAACACGTGGAGAAGTAAAACCCCACCCAACCCCGAACCCTCCCAAGCCTACCCCACCGATACCGTCCCAGAATGGAACGGCACCGGCGCCTGTGGTTTTTGTTACGTCTATTTCTGAAGGAAATAGACCAATAGCAGGCGGCAACCTCGAGCAGGAAGAACCACAGACTTGCCTTAGGGGATCTCAACGACTTGCGCTCCTCCCTAAGACCGACGCTTCCCTACCCGCGAACCCCCGCGGAGTAAGGAGGTCCTGCGCTTATCCACGCATGGTTAAGCGCAGAACCCGCCCTAAAACACAGTCCTAACCTAACCTAGGACCAAATATTGCAAACCGAAAAACTGGCTCTTGAAGAGAGAAATCGTAGTAAGAAACGTCCGAATATGCATCAAACGAACGAAAATAAGAACGTGAATACGGTCTCAGGGCGTCGGGTTGTAGGTTTTTTGAGTGTCCGGGTGTAGCATTTGTGAAGCAGGTAAATTGGCAAAAACTGCAAGCACGGCACAGCACTTAGACCCTTTTTATTTCTATTTACGATTCTGTCTACTCACAATATTATATCCCTTATGTTGCGCTATGATCCCTTAAAGGTGATTTGCATTATATTTCACGAAGTTAAAATAAAGACGACGTAAAATGTAAATTTGGGACTCTCCTGAATGTAAAGTTCATGCTTGATTTTATTTTCATGGCCCAGACGCGAAGTGAATTTTAAAATCTGGATAGGGTCTAATGAAATTTTTGTGTTTATGTACAGCAGTCAGGTCCTGTCTGAGCCTTCTCCTGAGTAGGGTTAAATTATTACGTACGTATTTTCCTTGTTCATTATATTTTTTTGTCTTCTATCGCTCATACTCAGTGTTATAACACTGTACTGCACTATAGTGCAGCTCTGATATGTTCAGTGCTTGAGTTACACGCATCCAAAAGCCTATCTCTTAGTTTAGCCCTAGGGCCGATTTGAGAGGAAAAAAATGCCTTATATACTTTTTTCTCTTTGCTCTGTTTCTCTGGGTCAATGAAGACTTCTTTTTGTATTCGTACCTACACACAGAATATGAGGCATTGAATTCTATTCGCAAAACACCACTTTTTGTACCTAGAAAGGTAAAAAACAGGGGTGGCTGTGACGACAAGTCAGGTTTGCGCCAGACGGTATTATTATCTGCTAGCGACTCAATTTATTGTTGTAATAAAATACACAAAATAACAAAAATATCTCTCTCATATCCAGACGCGAGTTTTGTAGGCATTGCTTGTAAAAATGAAGTTGTACCTATCCAATAAATATCCAATAAAATATCCAAGTTATACCTAGCAATAAATATTATTAATAATTATAAGATTTATATAACTCTTTGCTCTCAAAGCACTTTAAAAGTAACGTAAGTACCCATCATTCTCAATAAAACTAATAACTACCTAACTGTAAGTACAACATTTGTAAATAATTCCAGAGAGATTCAGCAGAGATTCATAAGTTGCTTTAGCGTATCTTCATTTCTTATTATGATAAAATATTTATCATAGATGTGGAAAGAGTTATGATTACCCCTGCTATTTTTTTCACAAAGAAGCTTTTGAAACTTTTACACCTCCACATTTACTGGACAAGCCATACTAAAACGCAATGTTTTCCTTCGCCATATAAGCCCTGGCAGTTTTAAAAAAAACCTCGGAGTAAGTATATTTTATGTGTACCGTGAAACGTGGTATAATCTTTTCAGAGATAATATTATCGATTAGAATCTTTTAAGTCGGATTACCTTTCATAGATTAACGATTATACCTTACGATCCACCTTTATGTACTTACTTGCACGGAAATGACCGACATTCATAATACTTAGATTAGATTTTTTTTCGTATAAGTGACATGACATTTATCCCCCGGTGGGGATCGAACCCGTAACCTTCTGCGTCCCAAGCGGGCTTTCACCCACTGCGCCAAAGAGGTCGTCAAATTTCATTATTATTATTATTAAGTATATAATTATTATATCAGCAATAACAATTTTAGCTTTCTCGTTTAGCTTAGAACAAATGATATTGTACGTTTCATATTAGAGTACACAAAGTGCACTGTATTCTGTATTACCCACGTGTAGTTAATTCACTTACCGCATTTGCATCTTGATTACCTACGATGCCTCTTGCTAATTGAACTTGGAATATACAATTTATTTATTTAACAGCAACAGTATGGAACGAACAATCATTACTCGCTATGATTCAGCTTCGTAGTAATATCACGTAATATAATCGAAATCGAATAAAATTGAAGAAAAACTTAAATATTCATAGTCTAATTTAGTTCCTACAATGGACGATTCTGGCGCTTAGAGCGAATATTTCAGACTAAAAATAAAATTAGAGCCCAAAATATTTATAATTTATATAATTTTCATGTATGTAAGTAGAACTCATTTCATAATATTGCGTTCACTGAGAATATCTTCGACCGAAGTCGTGTAAGCTGGTATCTAATACTTACAATTTCATTGAATTGTGAATGGCTTGACCCCGAGGATATAAAATTTAAATGCATATTATAAATCACAGTAAGTTATAATTAAACCCTCCCTGTTCGCCCGACATAACGAATGGCAGTGCCAAATATTCAATTCGAAATTTATTATGGTACTAAGTTAGGTACTTACTAAGTTTCATATGGATGTAGTCGTAACTCTTGTAGCTAATATATTTTCAACAGAATGTATGATTTCTGTAGCAGGCTACGGCCTACACCTTGTAATGAATATGGATTGTATTTGGTTTGTAGGCAGATATTGTGGTCTACGGTTTGTAGCATCGCGCCAAGTCAATCCAAAAGTAGCAAGGCTCTACTACCCGTTTCTCGAAGCGTTTCGTCGTATTTTTAAACCGGGCTTCGGTCCCGGTGTTGTTGGAAAGCTGAAATTTTCATAATGAGGAGTAGTAGACAGATGCACTATCACACCTTGTAGGTATAACTGATGATCATCAAAACCTCGGGTATCGTATTTCCTACTTTAGTCACGGCATTGTTCGTGCGTATAGTATTATTATAACGAATTAAATTCGTTCCTTGTTACTGAGAAAGTATTACATTGACCATCAAAATACGCCAATCAAAGGAGGTCATTCATTTTGGGGCAAAAGTAAAAAGTGCCGGCCAACGAAATTAAAGGTGACATCGAGGAAGTCAATCAGAGTATTTCTCAATATGGCACCAAGTCTCTAAGTCAACTACTTTGCAAATGATTTTGTTAGTAAAAAATGTATTTATATAGAAATCCAGATTTTTCAACTTAAGAAATCTTTTAAAGTACCTAGTGGACTTAGGGACTTGATGCCATACTGAAAAATACTCGGATGACATTCCCAATATTATAGTGGTCAGGCCCTTTTTTTCATTGGCCGGCACTTTTGACTTTTGGGTCCAGCTTTGTATAGAGCGTGAATGGCCTACTCGGTCGGTTCGTTTCTCGATATTTATAGCGATATGCATTTTAGCGGACGCCTTATAGCTGTGATCATTTTTAAGAAATAAAGATTTAACATGCAATTACAACTCCATAAAAGAACTTTATGGCTAAAAAGTACATAATTGATTTTTGCTTTTTTATCGAATGCTACGAACACTAATCGTCGAAACAATGCAGTCAGCTGGTTGATTTTTCTGATTATAAGTTCTATGGTCTTTTTATCTAATTCAAAGACCATTCATACAATCATGATATGGTTTTGAACCGTGTAGTCGTGTTATTAGTATCGCTGCACTTGGTTTACAGTGATTATTTTAATTTCTTTAACGATTTTCAATATCATGATACGAATATCGGTAAGTTACGACCATTTGCTTTATATTTGACACTTTATATTTCTAATAAATAGTTTCTAGCATATTAAACTCACATAATATTTAATAGGTACTGTCAAGCAATTGCCTGGCTAACAGAGAATCTGCACTAATGACTTGTGACGTCATATGTGTGTTATAGCACCACAGAGAAATTGTGTTAATCTCCGTAAAATATTAAACACCAACCTCTATTTCATTGTCTATTTAATATTTATTTAATCTATTAGGCTTAGTTAAGCGGCAACGAACCATTTTTAGCACTATTAGATACGATCTACAAAGATACGAAGACGACGTCCTAAATAGGTACCTAAATGTTTTCAATGTGAAAAGTACCTTAAAAATATCGTTATCTGCGACCAATGACGTGCAGTAGGTATTATGATTTTCCTATAAGCTTGTCTCCGCGAACAGAGTATAGTCGAAGACTGTTGCAGTTCTCCGCAACTTATTCTCTTTTCTCAGAAAAACGTCTACGTTTCGTTCTCCAAATTTACGACTGAGGCTGCACTTTGTTGTCCCAATAAAAAGGACCCTGAGACCACTCACATAGAGAGACCTGGATGCTATCCTAATGTTTAGACTCATAGGTGACGCAGCATGGTGTGCTTATTTTTATTTGTGACGGTCTATATGTACTCTAAAAAAGCTTATCAATTCACCAAAAGTTTTTGCAAATTACTCGGTAACAAGTACACCAAAACGGATGAATCTTTTTTATTTGGTAATAACATGTCTGTCACTAAAGAAAACCTGAATAATTAGCGCCCCAGACTCTTTTATTGTACAATTGAATTAAATATTTTAATGATTTTGAGGTTATATTTTGATCATACTTAAAAAAATCATAATATAAGTAGGAATACCAATTATTTCTTAAAAGCTGACAGCAAACTTATTTTGTTTCATATTGTTCTAAGGCTAATTAAGAGTTCACTGTTGTCTAGGTGAGTAGGTACTATACTCGTAATTGCCAGATGATTGTGTTTAAGCCTGAAACAGTTGTCCAAGTTTGCTAATTAAGAAACACTAATTTGCTTACTCTGCTCAACGCTTGGGCGCGAGGGAATATTAAATTTCTATTTTTGTTTTGAGAGCCATGGAACGCAGTATTTTATTTAATATTGATATTATATGACAGTGTGGATAGAAGCATTTTAAAACTAAGCATTTAATTACTTACTCTACATAACAACTTGTGTACCTATTTGTGAGAGAAACAAATAAAGAATTTATTATTTATTTATTTAGATACCTACACGAAGTTTGAAGTGTTTGTTGACATGTTAAGGATTCATAATTTGAAGCGATAAAAGCTAGACTACTATTATTTTTATACACGAGTAGGTATACCTACATCTGAAAGATGGTGGTAGTGAGTAGGTATGTTGTGTTTCAATTGAAACTTGTGGTCTGGGATAGCATTATATTATTATTTTTAAAGGTACCTAGGAGGTGCTATTAAAATGATGATAAGTACCTACTGTACCGCTGTCCGAAAAAAGCAAACTGTTTGTACATTTTATTTGTTAACAAACCTACCATCTTTGTTAAATTCAACAGTTTACAATAAAAACTTATCTTATCTTATCTGTAATTTACAATAGTTAACAGCTCTTATATCTAAACTATTTTTTGAAAGAGATAAACAAGATCCCTTTAAAAAGCCTTTTAGTTTAAACTAATTGAATTAAATATTTTGTGTGGATTCAGATACAATGCTCGTGAAATGCGAAGGAAGCGAAGGGATTTGCATAGAAACACAGGCATGTCCTTGGAGCAGGATGCTGAATGATGACGGCGATCAGTGCCTCCAGATCTCACGTAACTACGTCTGCTGTAAGGTTGCACAAATTCGGATGCCGGTTGATATGTTCGCGGCGTATGGAATTTGATGGTTATAGATTTCGTAAGATAATTTTAAATTCTTTTGATTGCTATTGATTGACAAGAAATAACTGCAAAAAAAGTATTTTTTTATAAAAATAAATAAAATATTAATTAATGTAACTCGGAAGAAAACTTGCTCTGCTTAAATTTTTATTTTTTTTATTTTATTTTATTTTTATTTTTTTTAAATAACCTATTCTAGATAACTTCACAATAAAGTAAACTCGCATGAGTTTAGTGCTTTTTCTTCAACAATTTTCTTTGATTTTTGATTTTATTATAAGTAAAATAATACTTTAATACTTACGTAGAATAGACAAAGACAAAGGAAAAATCTGTGTCAGAGGAGAATACCTAATAATCTCCAAGCCAAAAACTTTGTCTCCAAGTTCTACCTCATATAAAAAAATGTAGTAGGTACGTGTGTTGATAACGACATAATCCGTAGCTCCGGTGTACAAACTTGACTAATGAAGTTTAGTTAGGCTGGCTCGTGCGATCCAATTCCGTCGTGCCTAATCGTGTTGCCATATAGCGTCACTGGATAGGCACCTATTTTATACTTGTTCTAATTGAATTTTGTAGATAGATTTTCGGTTGATTCAGTTGGACGACTATTTTCAAAGAAATCAATAAATGCACGTACATATAAAAGAGTATCTACTACTTATTTGTTTTATTTTATTGTTAAAGTTATTAAATTGAACAAATGAATCACTATGATCTTTATCATGACTTTGGAAGTAGTTAAGTTTAGTACAATCGATAGTCAATCGTAGCCACGTCTAGAGAACACAGAGCGACGTCTAATTCGGTTCCCTCGGATATTGCAATTTCCATCCAGCTCACGCCTGCTGCTGCGTCCTTCCATTTCGTTTCATATTGCGCTGAAACAACATTTGACATTTATAAAGCAAATCGCGGGCTCATTTCACAGGTTACCCTATCTGCATCTCCAAATTGTTGTTTGGCAATTCTGCAAAATTGACAATTCCTTTGTTTTTGTATGTAAATAAACCAGATTTTAAAAAGGTTAAGAGTATTTTCGTCAAAGGAAAGAAAGCTTTTGTTTCAGTAATGAAATTATCAACGAGAAACTCTTTTGCTCTTAATTTTTTCGGGAAGCTGCAACAATGAGTGGTCCCTCCATTATTTGCGTTTTACGCAACGTTAGACGTTTTCAGTAGAGCACAAAAGAGTTTCATTAAGCAACACAGTGCGCCGACCCTTTTGATGATTAAAATTTTGATATTTTATAATAATTTTAAAACTCATCTGCACAGGTACCTATTGTTTGGAGCAGGGGTCGAGGGCAGACCGCTATTCAATTATTCAGCGTCCATACCATAAACCTTTATTTTTATTCCTCGCTTTTAAAAATAGTCGTGATCGTATTTGCTGTGCATATTCGCAAAATAAAAATACTACCTGCCTAGGTACTTTTTATTATTTTCTTTACTAAACTGTAGGTATCTTTTTACTTTTCGAGAGTTAAAACTCTATTTGCTGGTTAAAAATATGACTCATGTTTTGTCATGCTCTTCTGACTTCAGGACTTCACATAGGTAATTTATCATTGTTATTACAGAGTAGTGTGACACGAACAAGGCTCACGTCACGACAAATTATTCGGCTCAATGCGCCACGCGACACGTGGCTCTGTAGGCAGCGGGCAGTGATATTTTACTAATAGATAATTATGTAGCATACCGAAGTTTAAAGTCATGAAACATGTGACTATTACTGACAAAAAGGTCGCATGACGCGAACTGAAGAAAAATTGTCCCATAAGATTTTGAGTCCTCACTTTTCGCGTGCTAGTAACATATACAGGGTGTAAAAGACTACTACCAAAAACTGAGGGGTTGCAATCAGACCACGATTCTAAACATATTTAGCGAAAAAAAAAAAACGCAAAAAAAATGTTTACTTAGCTGCGTCATTTTATGTTATTTCCGGTTATTTACTACTAGTACACCATAATAAGACCATACCTACCTAATAATTTCATTTATAAAACAAAAAAACCATTAAAACTCAAAATCCAGCAATCTACGTATAAAAACGCTCCCAGTACATACGTAGTAAGCTTCAAACGCTGTTTTCTCCGGATATAATGATTTTTTTCGGAAAATCCTTTTGGATTTGGTTGTGTGTTGGGATTCTGTACCTACCCCTTTCGGCTTCGGTAGACGTCTTTTTACACCCTGTATATATACTTTTTAATATCACTGTGGGTATGTTTCCCTCGCGATAATTTAATCCCAGACTGTGCACCGAAATGTTAAATTAAACGTGCCACGATCTCTTGCCTGCATATAAAGTTGATTAAGTGTTTTACCATTTTGTTCAATGAGAGCGTTAAAGAGAGCTGAAAATAAAAGTCAGCAGTTTTTAAAAATTTCTCACATGTAATGCATATCTATTCTCTCGGTAGGTATGCACCAGTCGCGGAATGAAAAGCTTGATCTTATGGGACCTTTTTTCTTCAGTTCGCGTCATGCTGGGCGACCTTTTTGTTAATAATAGCAAAGACAAACTATAATAGTCACATGTTTCATGACTGGATTTTAAACTTCGTTCTATGAACGTTACATAATCTTATATATAAAAATGAATCCCTATATCCCTTGGTCACGCCATAACGCGTGAACGGCTGGACCGATTTCAGTAATTTTTTTTATGTTGTGTTTGTTATTGTCAGGAGAAGGTTCTTATGACAGAGAAATGGTATACAGGGTGGTCCAGTTTATATGGAAAATTTTATTCCTTGATCCGATTCACTCTAAAATTGAAAACTCCCCTTAGGGGTTGTGCAAGGCAGTTCCAAAGATCGTTGACGAAACAATGCGCAGACGAAGGCGCGCGCAGGTCAGCTAGTTATCTATAAAATCTGTTATTGCTTGCTCAGTAGGTATTAGTTTGATAACCATTTGATAACTATCTGCTTTATCGAACGAGTATCTATGACACATTCTGTCATAATGAATGTCTGAATGAAGTGAATTTAATCTTTGCTGTCAAACAGTTATGAGGACTTTTTTCGCGGCATTTTACTAATGAAGTCTTGGATACGTAACAGGAGATTTGCCAAATGGAATGGGGGAGTATTCAAGAAGATTTCTCATTTGACGAAAGATTTCCGTTGGAGTTTTGAAATGACAAGCCGCCATGTCTTTTCAAAATCAAAATGACGTGACATAATACATATTTGACAATATTTGAGAAGTGAAGATACTTGACATTGGCAGAATTATACTGTTAATACAGTTTACAGTTAGTTGCCATTAATAAAGAGAAGAAGAAGAAGGAACAGAAAGAAGAAGAAGAAGAAACCAAGAAGTGAAGTGAGAGAGACTAAGAAGAAGACTAAGCTAGATTGGGTGGTATAGTCGCTCAGCGACAAAGCCCTTTCCTTTTTTTTGTAAATAAAAAAAAAATCTATGACACATTCTGTCATAATGAATGAAGTGAATTTAAACTTTGCTGTCAAACAGTTAAACATAAGTAGGTACAGCACTCTTGTCTAGTACGCAGTTTAAAAAGGTTACTGTGCTTGCAACGCGTAAACGAATTTATTTGAAAACTGGTCAACGTTTTCATTCCGCGACTGTACCTACCTTAAAAATAACTTTACAGAAAGAATCTACAACACATTTACAAAACAACAAAATACACTAACCAACCAGTCAAGCCATAATGATTGCAAACGATTTAGATACATATTTAAATGGCTCAACGAATTATTTAAAACATATTTACTTACCTTGTTTTTCGTAGGTACATATTGTCCAAGCTACCGGGCGCCACGGGATAGAAGTAGCTAAATAAATAGGTTACAATATACGCCACTATCTTATAGCATCAAACGGCATTATGCGAACGAGAGCTTGGGAATACTCGGGAATAGACAAAATGTTTATTTGTAGAGACACAGAATAATGCAGTACCGAAGTGGGACTCGGGGACGCAGTCGGACGTGACCGCTTTTCTAAGTTATGGTTTCGCAAATCTTTTTGTAGAGATAGTGCTTCGGCTTGGAAGGAGCGCTTTTCTGCTTGCATCAATATAGCCTAATATAGGTAAGTTTATATGGGTTAGCCAACCCTGGTGACAGAGTATGTACTTACTCTATAATCTCTAGTCGATTACCACTACTGCATCTCAATAAAATGTATAACGTCTTCTTGCTAAAAAGTAGATCTGAAGCAGCACTTAACTATTACTTAAGTTTTGTACTAAGTTGGAAGCTACTATCAAAGTGTCAGCCCGAACGAAGAACCGCAAGCCAGTGACTTTCTAAAACACGACTCGAGCTTGGTAATTTATCCTCTTCAAAATACATTGCGTGTTTCGTTTGAATACGTTTAGTCAGGATAAAGTTGGCAAGAAGATGTGCGCTGATTGTAGTGCTTTGTCACGACCAATTAGTGGGAGGAATTTATGGCACACCGCATCGTTCAGGTTGGGCTGACTCAGGAGATGCATTTGCAGACAGCATTTATCTTGCGGGGAATGCTAAAGGAAGCTGCATGCACAGAATAGGGTAACATACAGCTTAACTTTTAGATATATTTCACTGTGTCGGAGAAGTGACATTATTTTAATTGTGTAAAACAATTTTATTAGCTCCTACTTTCTATTCTTCACACTTTCTACGAGTAGGTACCTACATTGTAAATAATTTGATTGCTAAAGTCAGTCAGGTATGAATTCAATAGAACCGCTATCTATCGTAAGAAGTTGACTCTATGCCTGTACGTCGGTCGTGTCATACCGAAAGATTGTTGTTATGTTAGGGCCGGCGCTCACTGCCGTAAATGTATTGTATTTACCTACTCTCATTATCCATTTCCAACAACACAATCCTAATCCCGAACCCTCAAATAAAAAGATCCAATACTACGCGAAGATTGGTCAAAGGTGAAAAGATATTTGGAACAGACACTTATGGAGAGAGCAGCACAGATCAAAGGAATTCCTTACAAAGGGATGACGCAGAATATGAAAGCGTTTGGCATTGGCAATCGTAGTATCTACCACTTGTATCGATTTTGACAATCTGATATGCCAGCAAATTCAGATGTTGTAAAAAGCGAGTATTTTACTAAAATAATTACTAGCAAATGAAGCTTTCCACTTTTTTATTAAAATGTAGTCTCGCAGTCCGAAATTTAAAATGCTCTTTGCTCTGAGCCATGCACAGTTAAACGCTGTGAGTGATATTGACTCAGGCTAATTGCATTGGTAATGAAACCATCTATACTTTTTCAGACTCTGGAGAACCATTTTATTTTCCGAGTATTCCAATCCAATATTACCCATTTTCAGATAAATTAGATAATACTCCACACGATCATTGACGTTTTATTTTTCGTACGAAATAAAGCCAATAGCCGTCAAAACTTCACAGCGGGAATCAGTCCACTATAACAAGAGCTTCTCTATGGTATCAATCTGAGCTTCTGACGTGGTCTTTCCAACTGTTTTTTCTAAAGACTTTCTTCCATCGGTGTGGGGTCTACTTATTCTGGCCTCTCTCTATTTTCTTTTACACTCCTAAAACAGTGACGAGGCAGCTTTTGTTTTGCGTTCACAGCGTGGTCGGAGGTCGAGAAATTGGCAAACGTCACGGGGGACGACAGGGCATCAATCATGTTTTGACATTCGATTTTTCGACCATCGCTCGCCTCCGTAGTCGAAATTGGCATAAACTAGAATATTGCAGAATTGGCTTGCGAGAGCGGTCAGAAATTGTTTTTGCCTGCTGTTGATTGAGGTTTCAAGTACGAGTATGTTTGACAAATGTTTTGAAACTGAAACTCATCAAAATGAAAAAGCCTTGGGCTGAGTAATGCTGTTGGTAGCTGTTAGAGTTAATGGAAGTACAGACTAACAATCTGTACGCTGCAGAATCATTGGACTTTAGGGATGCTCCACACGAATTGACGTCGTCTTTCCTGTGGGCCAGGCTGATTAAGCTGAGAGGATGGTTTAGTTACTGGGCAAGCTTATTCCATCTCAAACAATGTCCCAAGCACTACAGCGTCCCATTAAGTGTAGACATAGGTTGCCTCCTGACGCTGTATAAATCATCTAATACTGACGTAAAGATAGATGTAAAGGCCTAAGTTTTTTTTTTGTCAATCTAAAACCGAGGCCTATACCCAAAGTGGGTTCAAACAGGCTGGGATGATGATGATGAATCAGTCAGTAAAATATGGTCTTAGTACCAAATGTGTTTGAACGAGCGACCACCCAGACCACCCCAGACTTTTCGTTTTCTCATTGTGTTGTAAGTACAAAACCTGTTCCCCCTAATCAAAATATTTCAGCAATAGTGTAGTCGAAGAAGCAATGTTGGTACATCCTTATTTATATACTATTTATCCGACTGGGATGGTTTGGTATTCAGGAGCATGCACGCAGTTTTTTATTACATCACATTCTCGTATACTTGACTCTTCTAGACTTTTCCCTACATGAAACTGGATCGATTGGCATAAAAAAATAAAAAAACGAGTTCATTCATCGATTTTTAGTGCAAGATGTATGGGAAAAGTATTTGACGATTTCTGACTTTTCTAGTAGGTACACACACAGCCATAGAGTCTTTTGATCCTCTGTCCTTGTCCCACCATTAAGCGGAACATATCAAGTTCATATTAAGTAGGTAATTTAAATCTAGCATGAGAATATATTTTTAAGGTACCTACCTACTCTTACTTTGAATTCTTTGTTCGATACAGCAAGTTTATGCTTGGCATGTTACCTTATCCGCGCTCAGTGGTCCATGTACATATACAAACACACGTGGATTTACGAGCTCCAACACTCCCGGGGCGCAAGCCAAGACTGGATAGTTGGGTAGCGCAATACATTAGAAATAAGCCGATAGGTGTTTTGTGGATATTTATATCTTGGGAGGATTAATACAATTGCAACTGAACACCAAGGTATTCATTAACAACCGTTAAATTCTTACGCGTATGTTATAAATTCAGCTATAATAAAAATAAAGCTACAGAAAATAATTTTAAGCGCGACACCTCTACTCCGCCACCTGTCATGCGGTACAATTAATTGTAAAATGCTGTCACGCCATAGGTGCCTGCAGGTGGACGGCGAAGCCGGGGCAGGCCGAGAAAACATTGGCGTGAGGACCTGGATGCCTTAGAAGAGGACTGGTGGGACGTGGCAGAAGACCGTGATAGATGGAAGCAATTGGGGGAGACCTTTGCCCAGCTGTGGGATAGAATAGGTTAATTAAATAAAAAGTACACATAATAACTTACCTACCTTTTACTTACTTACATTTAAACATCAAGAAGGTAGAGTATTCAAACGGCCTCCCTCATCCAATACGAGTCAGATTTATTTTTAGAAAGCCACAATAGAGCTCAGCGCCGGTGCCTTTCGATGTACCTAGTAATTTAAAAGCTAATACTCCCAACAGCGAAGTACCGGTTAATTAATTTTTCGTACAGACAGACATAAAAGTTGAACAAGCTCTAACTAGCCTAGTGCCTGCAGACAGGCGGCCTAACAAGTTTGAACAAGCCCAGCCGTCCGTTTCCATTGAATTTTTTGTAATTGCCCATCTCACTGGAAATAAAATGCGCTGAAATTTCAGATGAATACTGATTGCACTGCGTTTTTTATTACCTACAAAAAAGAAAACCATAAGCAAGAAGCTCCAGTCTCTTCTTTTTTAAAGTCGAAAGCAAAACTTGACTTGCTTAGTCAAGCTACTTTGGACTTGTTTACCTAAAATTTTACATAGAAGTTCAATTGCTCGTCACACGTGTCCGCTTATAGTCTCCTCGAAAGACTCTATAACATTATAGTCACGTTCATTCTGCTACTTTAGCAGAAACGCTATTTTATGTTTATCTTCTGTAATAATTGGCTATCTGCAAAATTTTACATATTTTTAAAATTATCATAGAAATAAAATTCGAAGTTTTACATGTCAAGGAATATTTTACTTACGTAAAAACGAAATCGCCACACTTTGAAAATATTTCTTGTTGCCCATTTTGCTGAAAGAAACCCACTTTTATAACTTTATTTTTCAAGACGTTTTATGTCGATGTAACGCTCTGGGGAAAAATGACAAAAGCATAAAGAATTTACACGAGACTCAACAACAGTTTCACGTACCTATTCTTTTACATCACGCGCTCGACAATATTGTTTCTGACGATATGTTTGCGTAAATAGATTTGTAAAGAATAGAAAATGTGCTACTAGATGGTATGGTAACTATACTAATCTGCTGACATGTGAGCGTAGTGTGGTGTATGGTTATGGCATTTCCCCCGCCCCTTATTTATTTAGAAAAAAATAATATTTTAAGACTTAAGAAGTTAGAAATCTTTTTTTTACAGAATTTATCTTCATAAACAGTTGACCTGTTTATAAGAACACAGCTCGTTGAGTCCCAGGGAATGATTACAGAAAACTGCAGCGCTTTAGCTTTTAAATTCACACAAGAAAAATTTAATTTAAAAGTCCAAGCAGGAGCAAAATTCCGTTAAATTTTTAAGTCGGCTGTATAATTTAAAGCTACTTGTTTACGCAGTAACCGAAATGAAGATTACCTACGAAGAACACTTTTCCAATGAGTCTCGAAAGATCTTTTGATCCGATATTAAAATACTTGTCTGTTATTAACAAACTTTTATAAACTCTACCTTTCAACTTTCTCTTTGATAATATCTTGAAAATAGATTCTGTTGGGTATTCTGCGAAACCTTTCAGCTACGTTCTCTAATAAAGAGCCGGGCTATCCATATATCCAGTTGAATAGATCCCAACGATGGGCACTGATAAGCTCTGATTGGTTGAGATCCTTCTGCGATGAGAGTTTTCCTTCAAGCGATGAGACGTCACAGATTCTAAAGGAGGTAAATAAGCCTATAATTTGTCTCTATGGCAATTTCAGTTCAATGATTTCTCCTCGCTTGAAGGAAAACCTAGGAGGGATAATTTTGCATAGCTTAGCAGTCGCTGTGGACTAATCAATTACTGGAACATCTGGTCTGAAACCCCGATGGATTCGCATTATGTTCGCCTCCTCTTGAATTATAAGGGAGCTTAATTTGTGTGACGTTCTCCCCAGAGGCGCGAGTGCACTTTAGCCAACGAAATGGCTGGTTGACGCTGGAAGCTAGAGCGTGTCAATTTGTAGAGAACTAAGTAGTTCTCTGCATGCTCTGTGACATATTAATTCAATTTGTATTTTGGGATCAGTTGGTTTAACCCTCACATTTTGCTACATACCTACAATTCAAATTTATAATGACAGTGTTAATTAGTTCACACCTAAGTTATAACATTGATTTATGACTTCATAGTATTAAACGAGTTTCATTCAGTTTATACTGAACAACATATTTCATTACAATTCGTTACGAAATCAAAGCTTAACCTTAACCTTCGGTTGGTAAATGAACTCAATTACCAGTTGTGCTAATGAGAAACCTTACTTGATTGCGCATATTGTATACCTGCTATATTCCGTAGTTATACTTACATAAATCCATCTGGATTATGTACTAAGTATAATAATGGCATTTGTATAATCCAGCTGGATTATTAGGTACCTAGAGTAATAGTTTATTCGATGTAGTAGTACCAAAATACCTACGTGACTTCAATTTACCATCACGGTCATATCTGTATCTAAAGAGAATTCTGATTATTATTAATGCAGCAACAGAAGAGTTTTATTTACTTTGGCTTTTTTTGATAATGTAATCAGTGGTTTTGTTAATAGAATATAGGTAAGTATATATTCTATTAACAAAACCATTCCAATCCAACATACTCATGAACTGGCTAGTCAGATACGGATTAACATATCGGAATTACAAATACCCGACGGCTTTACCTGAATTACGTGAAATTTGAACGCACGAATGCCTCAATCAGTATTCAAATAGGTTAATATCTCCTATGTTTCGTTGATGCGAATTCACAGAACTAAAGCTCGCCTAAATGTTACGTATCTGACATAGTCTACGAATATGATAGGTATGTATAGTTTTAAATTACCATAGATCAGCGTGGTAAGGCTATTGATCTGGATCGGCTGAACTATCTGTAGATCGCTTTCACTATCCTTAGATCAACCGGGGCAACCGATGTCTCGATTGCGTTGTTTTGTACAAGGAGTGCGCTACATTCACAGTGCGTGTAGGTATATAAAAGTGTCACTGTTGTCCCTGTAAGTAATTATCCCGTGGCGTTTGTATACAGTGTCTGGATTAAGAGGCAATCGATATATCCACTCTATCTCGACAGTGATCCAATAATGTACAAAGGCTTCGAGGTCGGTGCAGGCTGTTTATCCGGAGCGCAATGGGCGGCTGTAACGCGATTATTCGCTAGCTGAGCGGCAATGAGCCGAGTTTTTCCTTCACGCTCATCGGGTAAAACTGTAAAAAATATAAGTAGAATATTCAAGACCAAGGGCGTTTTATGTTTTTCGGATTTTGGTGCTGGTATGGCCTCTATGCAGGTATGTATCAGTATTCTGTGATGCAGGTCAGAAATCCTCAATTTTGTAGTTGGTATATTTTTATGAAAAACTGGCGTCCGGGTGGTGAGCTTCACCAACCAATATAAATAAAAGTACGTGAGTATCGTGGAACACTCGGTGGGACGAAGTTTCAACTTTGGCAATGTCAAATAAATTATATAATAAATCCTAGCAACGCTGTTCCGTACTAACAATGTAATAATCTATGGACTGGACTACGTTTTGCGACTGAACTCTTCGCACTGTGACGTTTTGACCTATGTAATGTGTCGTGACGCAAAAAATATTACGCAATTATTTATTTATAGCGAATAATAAGTATCACGTCTCAGTGTTGCCGAATTATAGGAACTTTTTTTTTTTTTTTTCAACCTATTGTGTCCCACTGCTGCAAAAGGCTGCGGCAAAGGTCTTATAGGAACTTATCTAACAAAAAAAACAAAATCTTTTTGCTGCTGATTCAGTTCAAATTAAAATGTACCACGAGACTCACGACCTTCTTACACTTGGCTTATCGTATAAAGCAACCATTGATTGGCATTATCCTGGAAGGCTCAGACATGAGTGGGGTGGTGGGGATACGCACCTATCTGAATCGAGTGTGGATTGAGCGTGGAGGCTGTAAACCCAACGAACAGCAATGAAGAGCTCCGCTCACGCTTGGACGCTTCATGCTCGACGGAGTATTCGAGAGAGCTCACCAGTCCATTTGCTTTTATATTTAAATCCAAGTTTTAGTTGAAATTTTATAACTACAAATATTTATTTTCTTGCGGCTTAGTAATTTTTATATTGTTAATTTTAAATATTTTTTCTTTCTTTCTTTTCAACGAGCAATGCAATGTGATGTGTAATTTGCTCAGATTTTGGACATCTTACACTATGATAATAGTTATAAATACAGTTTTAAACTAAACATCCTCATAACAATATACCTTGAGAAAGACTGATTAAACTCTGAATAAATTTTAAATTTTCCTCCGTCTAGCAAACGATACCGACAAAATAGGCATTTACTGGTAAGTATTATGTTCTATCAACTAAGAAATAGCGATTAACATCTTGCTACATTTCGTCAATGGCCATTGTTCTAATTCCATTGAACACTCAGGAATATATCAATTAGCCTTTGATTAGTCCAGCATTCCAGTCACGTATCAACGCATTAACTAATTAGTTGATGTTACTACTACTGTTACTTGTAATATTCGTAAGATATGTTTGAATAATATAACCACTATGCAGAGCTAAGGTAAGTTATAAAACAAAGACCAACGACAATTTATAATGATCCTTGCAAAGAAAAAGGCTTTGCACATAACGTGTCGACCATGAAGTTCCATGTTGATCTGTGTTATATACTGAAAATTAGGTTTTTGTACCTAAAAATATATGTATATTTTGGTGAAATATATCTAGAATAGATATAGAAGATATAAGTATAGAAAAAAAAGAAAAAATAATTCTAAAGGTTAAATATTTATTTACAAAATACAACAGGATTAGTCAAGTTATCTAAGGATCGTTAGGAACAATCTATGGATAGTTTAACTGATCCAGGTCACTGTCAGTCGGAAGCGTGGCCAAAACACTGGCGGCATTACCACGCTGGATGGCAAGCTGATCCTTTGAGCCAAAAATGTGCCAGCTCTCGGATCACGCGTGGCTTCGACCAGACGCCCTGAAAGAACTTTAAAAACCCAAAGGGCTCCAGAACCCCACGGAATAATCGAATTCTACCTTATTTTAATAAAATACTCGTATTTTATTTAGTCTTTTATGTTAGTACTTAAATATATGTTTTAGTTTACTTATATCGGTTTTAAGTGTACACAATAGCATTTTGTGCCAACAATAATATCGATAACTTTGGGTCTTGAAAAACAACGTCTATGTTATTTGTTTCCTGAGAAATAATTCCATGTGATTGCTTTGGTTCTCTCAGAAATAAGTTCCATAGCTTCATCCAATCAAATCAAGTCGTAAAAGGCAACTTGTTCATGAACTGGATTAATCATCTTAGTTATATTGGTCGTGGCGTGTTTCAGGAAAGTTTGTAGATATACTTTGTAGCTATTTGGGATGCCAGTACTGTCTGTGTGTTAATGATATTTAGTTTGCGTGGTACAGTAAAACGCCATCTACACGATACCATTCTGGAATTCTGGAATATTAACTATTGCTCCGTTGAGTTTAAGAAAGCAAGAGACAAGAATGGTTTGCCAGAATGGTATCGTGCAAATGGCGTATAATAATCTTAGTTTATCTGTGGTTTAGCTTAGCAGGTACAATGTGTTTAATTCCTTAGGCGAGCACTTATGTTCCAGCTCCGCCTTCTCGGGGTTCGTTCAAATCCACTAGTTCACAAATGAGTTTTTTCTGCCCAAAACGCTGAAGGAAGCATGATATAGAATCTCTGTGAGGCGCAAGGAAAATTTACTCTCGTCAATAACTTCAAAAATAACTTACCAAAAAACAAAAGTGTAAAGTACGTGAAATCTTCTTCGTGAAAACAAAAGTACGTGAGTTCCTATCGTGGAAAATTCGGTTGGAACGAAGTTTCAACCTTGACATTTGTCAATGTCAAATAAGTTATAAAATCCTAGCAACTCTGTTCCGTAAGTACTAACAATGTAACAATCTATGGTCTGTTTTGCGACTGCGCTCTTCGCACTGTGACCTTTTGACCTATGTATGTGTCGTGACGCAAAAATCTAACACTTTTTTTCGTCTAGCCCCGATCCGCCGATACCGTCCGAAATGGAACGTCATTCCAATAATTAGGAAAGTCTATGAATATGTTCTAGTGAAATGATAAAGATTAACCTTATTAATGCATGTCAGGAAAAACTTTCCCGTGTCCAAACTTCCACAACAATAAACGTAAAGGACATGAAACATTAGTATAGCCAAGCTAATTAGCCTGCCTGACAATTCCATTAATGCACGTGAGAGAGGAGGAGGCACACCTGAGGCCATATAGCCAAAATGGTGGGTAACGCGATTATTTAATCGTCAGTCTTTATCTACTATCTATAGAAAAATACATTTCTCGGAAACGTGTAGCTTCAAACTTTTATTCAATGATTTTTTTGTTTAATATTCGTTTTCAATTTTACAAAATAAATTCAAATAGTTTTTTAGTTGACAAGCGTTCGCTCTATCGCGTTGTTTCTGTCTCACATTAAAAAAACATATTACCTATACCATCTTGCTCGTATTTCCATTGAACTGCCGTCCCTCTTAATGCTTCAATAATAATTTGCGATGTTGCCACTGGCTGGCTGTGCTTTCGGAGCGAGCAGGTCACACGCTCTGCTGGCTTTCATTTTACACCCTCCAGGCACTAAGTGGCTGATATAGCCTACATAGGCAAAGTTGTATAAAGAACATACGGTCTATATAGTTTAATAACTATTTGTTTCAACATTTTATTATGAAGTAGGTTGTTAATCGACTGCTTGTAGACTTTGTAGAGGCTATTCATCGGCTCTTTAGAAAAGTACAATCGTGAAATAAGGTTTGTTCAAATTATTTTACGGGCTTGAAGGACTGTGCCAAATATGTATTTGAATGTGACTTTGAAAAACAACCCAGACTCAATTAATCTCTATTACCTATCCACAACATTTTATGAGAACCATTATGTAGGACAAATAAACGTTATTATTTATTACTTACTAGCTGCGCTCCCGCGGTGTGACCCGCGGTCCCTCGGGATTTTTTCTTTTTTTCGGGATAAAAAGTAGCCTATGTCCTTCCCTGGGATACAACCATTAACTATGCCAAATTTCAGCTCAATCTGTTCAGCAGTTTGGGCGTGAAAGCGTAACAAACAGACAGACAGACAGACAGACAGACAGACAGAGTTACTTTCACATTTATAATATTAGTATGGATATGGATGTGGATGACCAACGTACCTACCAACCGATGTTCTTATGTGGGTACTTACTAAAAAATCTTAAATTTTAATTTCGATGTTTTTTGTGTATTGTTATCGGACAACAGTTTGATAAACCGCTGTAAACTAGTTAAATGGACCTGAGTGTACCTACCTATAATATTGTGTAGCATTTTGATAAACTATAACTATATCTGTCCGTGTGGCTAAGCCAATATCCAGTTCGAACCGCATGCAAATTGCTTTTGAATATCATTCGTAGTTCGATAACAGAAGGACAGAAGCGTCTGTAGTATTTATAGCGACCTGTAATGTAATTGGTACCTATAGCGAAAACAATTATTTTAATAGTTTTGTATTCTGCATCGTATTATCTGCTTAGTAGAACAGTTACCGTTTTGCACACGTTTCTAATAGCAGTAGACCGACAAAGCACCACGTTTCGCCTTTAATTTAGTTTACTTGCCAACTGAAATGCAATTAAGCGCTCACTAAAATTAGGACAAACAAGCTCCCAGACTGATTGCCAAATGAGAACCGTAGAATTGTAGTTTTATATATCGTTTTAAAATAAATAAAATAAAAATTTCTCAAAAATAATTACTTACTTAACAAAATAACTGCCCCATAACAAGGTAAAGTCGACATAAAGTCTTAACTTTATACTCTAATCAATACAATGTATCTACTCAAAATGTAGGTAGCTATTAGTGGTGAAGTGTTATGTAGTTATTGCAGACAAATTAACGGGTTTCAAATGAAAACAAGACCTCGCAAAAACAGGGCGGGATTGTTGGATAAAACAGTGAGGGTCGCGGGCGAGCCAGTAATCTGTTTAAACTCGCACCATACAGATAAATTCTGTTTAAATAACCGTAAAACTGTCCGTGTGCGGATGCCCTTAATCCTTTTGATATGGATCACGTCACGATTGGATTTCTTGCGGACAAAAGGGATAAAACGATAATAATACTTATATACTCGTAATACCTAAAATGAATACCTAATTAGGAGCAATTTTGTTATTTGTAAATCTGTGATTTTTATTTAGTAGGTATTTGGGCCAGAACTTCTCAAACTATATTAGAACTTCTGAGTTTCATTTTTTGAAAAATGTAGTAAGGTACTTACTACTTATCGTGTACATAATTTTACCCCTACTTCTAGAAGGTAGAAAGTTATATAGGTATGTACCATTTTTTTTGTTTCTCAAAACACGCAAAGCTCGTTTTTTTCCATTTGCTAAATCAGATTGTAATAAATAAGTTTCGAAAGTTATATTTCGCATCCTCAAAGAGCCTCGCGAGTTAGTAGTAAGAGTTTACAAAGTTGAACTTATGTTTTGCAAAAGTTTTCGTCTGTGAAAATAAGTATTTGGCTTCACGACGAGAGAAGTTGTGAATTGGAATATTCTTTGCAGCACTGCATGCTGGTGGCAAGTTCTTGAGTGCAAAGATGTGTGTAACCCGATTTCGTTTGCTTTTAAATTTGCACGTCACAGTAAAGACGTAGGTATTGTACAACCTTATAACCGATAATTTTTCGTCTGCTTTTGAATGCCTTGCCTTCTTGGTAAGATTTTCATTTAGAAAATGTTTATCTCTGCATCCACAAAAATAAATCTTCTTTAGGAATTACCAGAGAACATATTAAAATATCAGAAACGTGGATAATCCAACGAACGTTTTTGTAGGTTCTAGAAAGGAGTTCATAAGCATCTTCATTTTACCTGTTTATTTTTGTCATCAAAGATGCTTCTAAAGGATCACTACATTACGAGTTCATGTTCGGCGTTTTGTGAAACATCCTCCAATAATTATTTTGAACCGACAAAATATCCATTGGTTGTAAAATTTAGTTACACAAAACATTACCAGTAAGGAGGTGTATACCTATCCACCTCAACATCGAGAGTACAACCATTAGACCCGACCCTAATGTATTATCGATGACACATTACGCGTGTGAAAGTACGTGTTATGTATGAAAAGGCATTTGGAATATAGCTCTTATTTTAATGAGTTCGTAGCGATATGATTTCACCTTTGCTTTTATAATGGCATTTTGCTTTTGTGAACAGAATAACATGATAACAATTTCATCTTTTGTTATCTTTAAGACGAATCACAAAGTCAGACAATATTATTTATCTCACGGCTCCATACTGGATCGGAATGTTGAGTTCAATATGTAACGTATTCAGAACATGTCTCTTCTGGTTAGACCGGCACATGGCGCAATAGTAAAGTACTGTTACTTTCAGATTATTGGAATTCAGTGAGATTGATGCATTCTCAATTTTTGGTGCTTCAGTTTTCCTAAGCACTTCATATTTATTATTATTTAGTTTAAGTTTACAATCTGCGACATTCTTACTTCTTTCTTACCAACGTTGAGTATATTGGTGATTTTTTAAAACAAACATGTAAATTATAAAAGCCGTACCTATGATCAAAATCCCGCCGTCACAACACTGAGTGCTAAACTGCTTGTCATCAAATAATAACACCATTCGACTTGTCACATTGCTAAATCGGCATCAATCACAATATGATGAGTGTAACACGTCTTGCTGGCTCAGCCATCGTTTTGTTTATCGAAGTATCGAGTGCTACTGGTGGCTCGAGCGTACTACATATTCATCATTTAGAAATATGAATACTTAGGAAAGTATTTTTTTACCGATGATTGATGGCTTGATTTTCTGTAGTGTTACTTCTAAAAAGCATATGTTTTTAAATAAATAGTTTTAAAACGTGAAAATTCACGGGCTCCAGTAATTTGGTTACATGAATGTGACTCCCCGAGTTCACAACACAAATTGCAGAGGTAAAACCAAAAGCTACCAAGTAAAAAGTTTCAGCCATTATAAAGCAACATCCCTATCAGCGTCGTCGAATAAGGAAAAGTGCGACAAAAATTGGCGAAGTACAAATCTGGGGCAATTATCTGTGTCTACAGTCGTTATAACAGCGACCCATGGAGCTTAGATAAGCGGCTAAGGTTATTTCTCTATTAACGTTGCCGGCTACGTGCGGCGTCAGTTGGTCAGTCGACAAAAAAGGTGCTCGTTATTTTTTCAAGAAAAAGGACTACACCCATAGTGTACCTAATATAATGCTGGGACTGAGATACTAACTATCAAGAATCAGACCACCCACCCGATGGTCAGTCGATATCAATGTTACCGGAAAATTGTGGGAAAGTCATCTAAATACTTAGATCGGAGATAGGCATATTGGTAGCACAGAACACAAAAAAAATATTAAAACGAAGTTATACCGTCATGACATATCGCTATCTCCGAGGAATAAAAGGTTAACTGCAAAAACACAACTTTACAGGAGAAGCAAAAAACATGTTTTCGTTGATAACTTCACAAATTGCGCAAAAAAAAGATGCGCAGAGTGCTACACAAGGTGCGCAAAATGTCAAATGTACAACCTTCGCTCCAACCAAGTGCTCTACGACACTCACGTACTTTTTTTTTGTTATTGGTAATGAAGGTGACTAGAGTGCTCAATACGAATATAAGTAGATACTATATAGATACACTCAGCTGTAACATGATCTTCTTTAGCTAGACCAGGAAATTGCGAGTTAGTCTGTAGTGGAGCGTTCCTTGGAGGCCACCGGTTGAAGTAGTGCGTTTTAGGCCAAATTACGCGTAAGCTGGGATATAGTTATTCGCTCACGTAATTTATGATATGGCTCATAAAATAGTCACTTAGATGATACAGATGCGCACGGGTTCTACCATGCCAGTTCTGTTTATGGAGACAGATTTACGTGGGAGTATTTTTAAGCCGGCGCCAGACTTGTTTCAAATGTTTGTTCAAATATTTGAACAAGTATTTGAACACATGGGTGGCACGGTACTTTGACTATGTGTGCAAAGTTTAAGCAAACACTTGCACTTTGCCATTCGGTATAGGTTTTTTAGCGTTTAGTTTTCAAAGGTTTCAAAGATGTATTCAAATGTTTGCGTAGCCTGCCACACTTGCGCAAAGTCCAGTTGCGCGAGCGGAACGGTTGTACTTGCTTGTTTATGATATTTTATTACAAATAAAAAAAAGATTGCATGCACATAAATAAAATTTAATATTTTTTTGCAAATTTAAAAAAAATTCTATGCACATAAATAATAAGGGAAATTGCGTCCACGAAATTGTCGTCTATTTTATTTTACTGTCTACTATCGTACCTGTGCAGAAAAGTGTTTGAGTCACATGTCTGCCAGGTGCCCAAATGTGTGTTTAAATGTTTGTTCAAACAAGAGCCACGAGTTGCAGCTAGGTAGAGATGTAGACTTTCAGTCATACACATTATTAAGTATGTACAAGAACTTCGGTGATAAATGTGTATGGAAATTATGTGAACCGTCATTTTATATCTAGTTTTAAAACATGCCTAAAGCTAAACCGAACGTTATACGAGTACAAATATGCTACATCCGGTTCATATCGATCTAATCGGAGCAGGATTAATGCTGAAATATAGAATATGAATAGTTTCGTTTGTATACACTGCAAACAATAGATAGTTTACTATCTATTGTTTGCAGTACTTATCTCTTTCATTTCCCTTTGTGTTTATTTATAGAAATAATAAATAAAATAAATAATAAACTTCCCCATCACATTCCAGTTTTCACGATCAAGAAAGTTTGATAAAAGTTTATTAGCCCTAAAATAAAACATAGTTACAGCTAAGGTACGTTAAAAATAATTGGGCCTCACTTTTGTGCCTTTTTCTCTAGAACTTATTTAATTAGGGAGGCAGGTTTTAAGGCTTCGAAGTTCCTAAACAGTTTAATTAGCTTAATGAAGTAGCATTTTTAATTGCTTCGTCTTAGCATGAATAAATAATTAAGAGGGCAAAGTCTAGTAGCCGGCTTTGTAAGAATCAGTGATGTAGGCTATTTTACCTACTCTACCTTTGTTTTTGAGGCTTATGGATTTACTCTGAATGTTATGTAAATTTCTATTTAAGGTGGGTCACACAACTTTTGCTTATACTGAGCTGGTGTTTCTTGCATGTTTATGGGTACTTGTTCGCATTCTGTTGATATTGGTTACACAGCTGTTTCACTTCTTTTGTTGTGTCGTATTTAAAGTTAACCTCACATTTGTCCACGCCGTACTCCGCAGTCATTTTTCTATACAAAAAATACTGATGACCTTTAATCATAAAGTCATTGAATCAAAGTCTGAACGCATTCTGCCCCCTTAGCATGGCGATTGTCTAGGTATCGGCGAATAGATAAAAATTACAGTAATGACATTAAAGTGTGGATAAAACGGGAAGAATGTGGATATAAGTTACTTTTATCCACACTCTAATGTCATTTTTATCTATTCTCCGGTACCTAGACAATCGCCATGCTGAGGGGGCTGGACTAAAATCCAGTTGACTAAACTATAGTACTGTAGGATGTCAAATTGTAAAAAAGAACGAAATTAAAAAGGGTCTCTTGGAAGCTATTTCATACGTGATTTAAAGAAACCAGCTGTATAATCTTCTTCCTAAATATTACATTTTACAAAATATCTTAGAAGCATTTGAGCCTTTTAAGAAAATAAATACCAAATAAAAAGCCTCCAATCCATCGATTCCGACTTTCCGAGCAAACTTAACCCACATTTGGCTTCACGCCTGCCACTCGAAAACAAATACAGAAAGCGGTTAGCTATCGCTTGAAATCTCACACGTCGTCGCTTCGATGTAAGCCTCACACATGTGTCACAACTCACAAGAACGGTTTCCTAATATCGACCAATGACGGCATCTATTCAACTACTATTTCAAGAAGTCAGAGAGTGTTATATTTATATGTAAATATGTAGTAGCTTAGTTTCTGTAAATAAATTTTTATTTAACCGTAAAAAAAAACATGCTTTGTTGCAACCAAAATTTCAATCTTTGCGTATCCAAACCCTGTGTACCTATGCAAAATGTTATAGCAACATTCAAACTTTCGCTTCCAATTTTTCTGCAGACAAAATAATTTTACAAAAAACACGAGGCAATTCCATTTGCCAAATAACTTTATCATACCAAAGCAATCAATGGCCTACTCGTTTTGACTGGCCCACTTACACTGTATAGAGACAGTATTTCAGAGGCTCAAACGGCGACGTATGTTTTATACCTATGGTAGCGTACTGTGTTGGCTCAAGTCGCGACCCACTTCCGAACATCGCGACAGCAAGTCCGTTTTTCCCGACAGGAAATGAGATTTCCAGACAGATAATGGCTTTCTACGGATTATGCGAGCTTTGAGTTTAGAAAATTCACCTGAATAATTCAGTCTGTGGCCCGTCTCGGACTGGATTCGCCATTGTTATTTTACGACTGGCTTGTTCCTATGAAAAATTATTATGTAATTTCATTTAAACTTTTGTAATTTTGTATCTTTTCTTTTTTCTAAGAGACCAAAATAACGATAGGTAATAATAATATCTAATAGCCTAGCATTATAACATATTAAAAGGCTTTATAGCTCTCCTTTAGCTAAGAATGACCACTACGTCATAATGCGTATTGTTCATTCTGCGAATTTGTCGTTACACGTTTATTTTGGCGAATATGCAGGTTTCACATTATGCGTCAGCAACCCTCTGGCTGTCCTAGAAATTTTTAAAAGGTCTTGAATGAGTAGAATGCCTAAAGATCAGATAGATTTTTGTATTTCAACTTTCACAACGTTAAGGAAAAATTAAAATAATCCGGCTCGAAGAACCATTGATGTACCTACGGGACATCTAAATAGTTATAGATTTAGATAATAGTAATAGAGATAAGAGATAATAGATTTAGATAATAGAGTTTTGTTTAAACTTGATACACGATTTATTATTAAAATTTATGTTAATGAGTCGCGAGTTAGAAGTGGACTAACCGCGCCCGCTTGGTTTCCACGCTATTGCACGGGAATGCAGTGTCTGTAATATTGTGCGGTGTGTGAACCGTACAGATAATGTTCATGAACTTCAGTTACTAGAACAACGTGGAAACATAATTTTACATTATGTACATCAATTTGTCTCGTTTGGCAAACAACTCAGCTAGGTATGACACGATATTGCCCAGTCTCCTTTACAAAGATTTGTTCTTGTGTTCTTGTGAACTCAGTTGATATTTAAACTAAAACCTCTTTTTGTTTAGCAAAATTAACCCAGATACACGTTCTTCTTTCATTCAATCGCTTTCAGCGATAAGGCCGCCCATTGTACTAATTTTGAACTTGTTTTATTTATGTGTTGTTTTTTTATTAATTGGTGTACAATAAAGTGTTCATTCATTCATTCATTCATTCATTCATTCATTCATTCATTCAATTGACTCTAACAAGAGAATGTTTTCTCTTTGTGTAGTCTACCTAAACCTATTTATCCAATACCTAAATTAGCATTTTTGTGAATTCTATATCTGAAATCATGGTTTATTAAATTTATCAAGGAGAAATATTATCCTACTACTACTCGTTCGCAGTTAAGCTGTCAACCAAGGAAATAATAATATATAAATCAGACGAAGAAGCCTTATTTTGAAAACAACAATTTAGTTTACAAAATACACTAAGTAGAAACAATTGAATCATCTCAAGGTTACTGCACATAAGAACCTTACGAACGCATAAAGTGACATTGTTACTTTTTCGAAGAATATCGATAAGTATAGAAAACATTAGTCTTCGGGCTATCAACCTAACAACTGAATGTAAAATCATTCTTTATGGGATATAAAGTGAGTATCACTAGCGAGATCGGGACAAATGGCGTGAATAATGAGCCGTCCGCTCGAAACGTTTCACTGGCTGTCTGAGGTCAGCTGATGTCTTCATTCAAAACTACCCATCTTAGGTACTCTCTGATTACTTCATCGCTTTGTGACTTGCTTGTCAAGCAATATTATTTGCTTAGATATTTTGATATTTAGTAGTTTCGTAATGACCACAAAAGCAAGTTCCTTCCTTGATTACACCTACCATAGTGAATACAATCAAAGTTTTAGTTTCTTGATGTAAGTATGGCTCTATACAATATCAATGCTTTTAAATATAAGCTTACTTACATAAAAATGTGGACTATCCTACTTTACAAACTGAACTTTGTAAAATTTCTACAAAATAACGGATTTTAAAATAAGGCCTTTACGATTTTTACTAGATGCTAAAGGAAAATAGGCGACGTAATAAAAAAATATTTATCTATTTACCTACCATTCTGGAAGGTAAATACCTTATTTTACAATTATCCCATACTGAGGAAATCGAGGATACCTACATAATTATCTCTGCAATTTACATCTGCAACTGCAGTGGTAACTCCGTGGATTGGCACCAGATCGTCGTGAGAGATTGCTGGAGCCTGCATCCTCTTATCTCAAGTTCGGTACACTTTACGGAAAGCTTGATGTACTTTCTTATCTGAGAAGTTTTATGTTCGTTTTATGTTTTACGACGGAAGTTTGATATACGCATCATATCTAGCAGGTAAGTTGTGCTTTAAATATGTAGGTAGTAGGTAATGAAACTATATTGGTGGTTCGAAGTTTAGTTTTGTTTGATATTCTGAGTGTCTTATTGAAAAAAGCACCTCTGAGTACTACTTAGGTCGATATTTTTACTATCATACACATAACTCTCAAAAAAATTGGTTATACGTGTGATAACCAATTTTTTTTAAGTTTTCAAGATATTTTATAGGTGCATTCTCTGCCTACTAGATCCGTTAGTAGAAATATTATTCCGATTACGTATGGGTGCATTTATTTTACAAAAGCAATTCCCATTTAATTTTTCAACCACAGTGCACGTTCCTCTCAAAATTTCAATATAGGAATCGAGAACATTGGGAAGGGTACCTACCTCGAGGCCCGATAACTTGACGAAGCTCAACAGAGCTTCAAGTTATGCACAATAAAGCACGTAGTTTGCAATCGAGTTTCGATTCCAATTCTCGTTGCGGTTCGCTTTTAGTACCTATATAGACGCCATGAATAAATTGAAGCGATACGGCGATACCTAGCAACGTTCTAGTGGAGCAGACGAACTGATGCCCGTCTCGTTTACAAACAGAAAGAGAGTTTCAATTCTTCGAATAAAAATCAAGTGTACCTTCTCTCCAATTAGCGTAGTAGCGTATTTTGTAAACAGAGATGTAGTCTTTTACTTAATTTTTAGGACTTTCCTTAGCTAGGTTCGTTCTTGTCTAAAATTTGTAAAAGACATTTGTGACATTGTTCTGTTTGCTGATGATACCTCATTGGTTTTTAAAGTTGATAGATATAAAGAAAATTACGATGATGTTAATGCGTCTCTATCCCTAGTTTTAAAATGGTTTACGGCTAATAATCTCTTACTTAATGCCAAGAAAACGAAATGTATTAAATTCACTTTGCCTAACGTGGTTCACAAACCAACTAAAATTGAGATAAATGGAGAAACACTTAATCTTGTAGATTCAGCAATTTTCTTAGGGCTGACTGTTGATTCCAAATTGCAGTGGGGACCTCACATTGAAAGACTTGCTGGTAGGCTTAGCTCCGCTGCATATGCAGTTCGTACGATTAGGAGTTTGGCTGATGAAGAGACAGCCAAGCTAGTATATTATAGTTACTTCCATAGTGTGATGTCATACGGTATCTTTCTCTGGGGTAAAGCAGCCGATATTCAAGATATTTTTGTTTTGCAAAAGCGGGCTGTCCGTGCGATTTACAATATGAAACCACGGGACTCGCTAAGACAACGTTTTAAAGAAATTAATATTCTAACAGTATTTTCACAATACATTTATGAAATCCTTTTGCACACTCATAAATATATAAATGACTTTAAGAAAAAAAGTGACGTGCATAGAATTAATACTAGAAATAAGGATAAACTTTGTGTGCCTGAATTTAGATTAGAAAAAGTGAAAGGTTCTTTCATGGGAAATACCGTACTCTTTTATAATAAACTTCCAGATAATGCCACTAAATTGCCTATTCGAAGATTTAAAAGTTACATAAAAAATAATCTTATAAAGAAAGCGTACTATTCTATTGGTGATTATATTAATGATAAATTCGCGTGGCCTGATGTCGCTCTGCACCTCGACAGCTGATGTGTGCACAATGCCTTTGCTATCTTGCTTAGCTTCTTGAATTTTACTAACTTTACTTTTAATTTTACAACTAAGTTAGTTAAGAAATTAGCCTAAGTTTAGATCTAAGATGGATCACCTAAAAAAAGCTAGGCCCCAAACCGTGTTTGTTGCCCTGATTCTTCACGGTATTGGTCGCGAAGGAACAGGAGTAGAATCACCTAGTTTTAAGACGTTTCAAAGTGATCCCAGCGGTCCTACTGAATAAATGCTTTTTGACTTTGACTTTGAAATAAAGAAAGTCCTGGTTTATGCCAAGACTGCACTAAAATGAAAAATCAAAAAGAAGTTTAGCACTAAACGACTAAACCTCTTGGTCCATGGATTTGTGCTAACCATGTTTTGATTGATGAAGATTTGTTATTTTGGTTTATTCTCTGCGTTTCTTTTGCCGCGTCTTCAGTTTAAACAGTTTTATATCACAAGGCAGGCACTCTTAAGTGATTTAGACTCTGTTGTAAGATTTCATACTGTTTATCTATACTTTACATACCGCGGTTCCCATTATTGGCGAGGTTGACTGCACCGATACTAGAAAGAACCAAACCAATGTTGGTCTCGAGATAGAACAGGTATGTATGTAGAGTAGGCACCTACTCTACACACACGATCGTTCATTATTTTATTCTTCTACTAAATTCTAGTTACCTATATAATTTTTAAAAGCCTTTTGCTGTTGTATTAAATTAGTGCTAATATTTTTTAGGATATTTGATTTGCGTTGTCCAGTATCCAAGTTTAATAGCCATGGATTGTACAATATAGTACTTACGAATAAAATAAAATTTTACTGAAAGAAAATAGTCATCATAAGTAAATGCCAAAGGTTGGGTAAACAGAAATATCTGCTCTGCAATGTTTATATTTAAAGCCTAGAATTTTTAGAGTTAGTATTAAATTCTATAAGTAATCAGAGAAAGTTTTTTTGTAATTGTGCGATGCACCAATTCGATGACTATGTTGCACCACTGCATCTAAAGCCCAACCTGCCTGCAACACTAAAATACGCTTCAATTCCTCAGACGATTTTCTCCCCACAACTTTACGGTATTTTATTTTAAAATATTGAAAATATTTTTAGCATGCTTGATACAATTTTTTGGAGCGCATAGTAGAGTTTGGGATTAAGAGAAGCCACGTAGATAATTTATTTATTAAGCTTGAAGGCAACTACAAAGTGTAATTTTACGGCCAAGGTTTTGTGGGTATCGTTGCATCGGCTTAGACCATAGACAGGCTTAGGTTTACGAGCCATAAAGAGCTGCCGTGGATACGGGTAATACCGGTATAAACGGCAACATTAACTCCGGACGAAAGTTAATAGGAAATGTACTGTCAGCCCCTTTAATATAAAAGCAAAAGTCACAAATTATCTGAGAGAGAAAATATGTAAATAACTAATCTTTTATGTCTCATTCCTTATGAATTTTGTGTAGGTACTTTAACTACTTCAGATCCTAAGCAACTAGTTCAACTAGCTTATCAATGAAGAACATATTATTTTAATAGTTCCTTGTGTTATCGAAGCTTGTGTTATATATCGAGTATAGAGCGATGATGTAAACAGCGATAAAAAAATTGCTGGAAAAATATCAATTATTTATGGTACTTTGTCACTGCATCGTAAATTTCAACTCATAATGCATCGGCTCGTTGGTCTAGGGGTATGATTCTCGCTTTGGGTGCGAGAGGTCCCGGGTTCAAATCCCGGACGAGCCCAATTTTTCCCTTTTTTTTTTAGTTTTCACCGTTTACACCTATTCTAAATAAACAAATAAATGGCAACAACAAAAACTTTTCTTTTGCAATTCAGATTATACGCAAAATCTTGAATACACACATTCCATGGCTATAAGACGCCTTTCACTTTTGCCACAAAAATTTTATGACATCATCTTGCATAACGTATAAGGTAGTTATTGCGTAGTTACTCTTGTTATTTTAACACATAAGTCAGTCGGCTCGTTGGTCTAGGGGTATGATTTTCGCTTAGGGTGCGAGAGGTCCCGGGTTCAAATCCCGGACGAGCCCAATTTTTATTGATGTAATTTTATATCCATTTTGGATTTGGAAGTTTGAAGCCTATAATGAAGTTAGGTATAACTTTTGACTTTTGTATGAACATTATCTATATTCTGCGCATAGAAAATCTGGCTGACAACTATGTTTATTTTGAGGAAATGTTTAATTTCCTGTCACATTGAGGAGGAGTAGTCTATATTAATATGTTCTATTTATGTAAGCCTATAACATGTTAAGCTGGCGGTTTTCTTTATATTGTTAAGCGTTTAGCGCATAGGTATTACTTTTCTAAACGAAAAATATTTTCCTACTAAACATAGGCGTTCTCTTTCTACCCAAGAACAGGTTTTGAATCTTATACATATTTTAGTTGGTATCTGATATGAGGTTCACTGAACGGGAAAATTACTTTTGTGTCTCTTGCCTGCGAGAGATGGTTTCGGCTCGTAGATTCAAAGATACACACTATTATTTAGTTCCAAGTATTACGATAACATAATATTATAATGTAAGGCATAAAATCTAAGTACCTAGGTCTCGTAAGTATTTGTATGTACCTAGTTTGAGTACCTATTATTGTTACAAGATACGAAAAATCCATAATGCACGGCCGGGATCCTGACACTTTGGATTGAAAGTCAAGATTCCCATTCTGCAACACTACAACACGGTTCTAAATAAAATTGCAAAGATTTGAGTGTAAGAATTATCTAGCTAGGTAATTCTGGATTCAGAGATCAATTCTTTCTGTTGTTGAGAACAACAAATGTAAGTAAAAAGATTTGTATCTGTTTTTGTCCTACATTTCGCTGGACGCGTCAGGCGGCAAAGTTGCGAAGGCCGACATGTCAATTTGTCTACGTCAGCGGTTGTATAGAGGCGTGATAGTCGATGATAAGTTGGAGGGGAAAAGGGACTATGTAATAAGTCACGTCAAAGACTTGTTTTTGCTTTTATACCATTTATCATCGAACTTTTATGGTTTCCCGGTTTCCTAAATATACATTGTTTATAAAACCTTTATTTTAACTGGTTATAATTATTATTTAATTTTACCAACTGCTCAACATACAACAGTCGTTTTAATTTTACATGTTACTCGCCGGCAGAGCGCGGCTTGTGTTTTGTGCAGATTAAAGTTTTTATTGCGATTCTGCAATAGCAGTAAAACAGAAAACCGTAAAACACACTTTACTATTTTGTAGTGCTTCTTATTTTTATATGCAAACAAGCTTTTGCAGTTTTTCTATAAATAAAAAACTGCTATAGTTTAAAAAAGTATAAAATTGTTGCCTATCAACAACAACAAAAGGATTAAGATTGTTTTTGTTTGATTTAATTCAATCATTTTGGTTCAGTGACTGATAGCGTATTTATCCAATTTCTTCTCCCCGTTCCAATGTCGCTTCCCATTCCCATTAGCAACCAGAATGAATTTATTGCCAAAAAGCTGAGAGGAACGCCTAAGATGATGTGATGGAGAGGTCTTAATTTATTCTCGCTGGCAAATTGAATGTGGCCTTGTAGGTAGGTACAACATTACTGTTGAATATTCATCAATCGAATTGAGTAAGAAGAGCTTCACGTTTTGCATAAAAGTACCTATGGATTGTGATCATTAGTTTCTTTATTTAATCTAGACGAACACATCACAACAGACAAAAGACACTATGATAGTGAAATAAGACCTTGTAGTAAAATACATTAGTCCTTAAAATCGAATGAATTTCGGATGTAGAGATACAGAAATATACTCGAAAGACATGTCTTAATAATAGTCTATCTAACATTTCATGAAACACCCATACCTACAATAAAGAAAATACGCGTAAGTTATAATGACCTCGCTTCGCTCTAGCAATTTCAAATTGACAACAAGGAATGCCCATCTATAAAATTATGCTTTTCCATTCTCCCTGAATCTTACTTGACCGATTTTTAGTAAGATTTATCGAAGAGTGTGACAAAAATTAATGCTTTCAGAAGCTTAGGGTAATTTCTCACGAAAAGCCAGTGGGTCAGGCTAAGTAACAAATGAGGTCACATAATTTTATTAGTTTGAGCTGTGGGAGAAAGCCTTACTCTCTTAGGTAATAGTTTTATGTGAGTAAGTTTTAAATACATCTACTCATTAGGAAAGTGCGTAGAAGTAAGTAGGTTAATTAGGTTAAATATAATTACTACCTGTGTTACTGTGCCATAATAATTATTTAGAGTCTCGTTGGCCAAGTGGAGTATTCGTGCCTTGATTTTCAATCTGAAAATCGTGGGTTCGTATACCAGTTGCTATAGAATTCAAACGTGTATGTTGGTCTGATTTTTTAAGTACTTACCTACTTGTCTACATAATTTTGAATCAATGCTTCCCTGTTTTATTTGCGGTACAAATCGTGTAACAATGTAGGTACCTTCTTACATAAGTTTAAATTTCGTTGACTTGAAGGCAATTACTATATTTATAGTCAAAGGTTATTGGAATGGAATGTATACTAACTTAGTCGCGAGCTAACCAGAACGCTTACGAGCTTAAACTTGGAGTCTGCATGTTTGTTTAAAGTTCTGTCGAGTTCGAGTTCTGAACTTCACCTGAACACTAAAATAAACAGCATTAATTATCGAATTTTGCATATTCACACATAGGTTTCAGGAAAACTTAATGGTTTGGCTTGGTTCGTTACCCTCGTTGGTTGGTACCACCTATATTGAGAGGTTGATAATGCAACAGATATTTCATTAAAAAACAAAAATTGGCCCAAGACCTCTTGCTATCTCTGAAATTAACTATATTGTTTTTTTTTAAGACTTCATGGTCTCAAGTCTTGAAAGCATTCCAAATCCTATATCTCTATGCAATGAATATTTAGTTAAATCACAGAAAAATGTTTTTATTTACCTACTGACTTGGTAAACAATCATAATGATGATTTTCGTAACACACTTTCTTGGTATTTTTATATAGTACAAAAATCCTTTGAACAGTTTCGGGTCTTTCAAGTTCTCATTTATATCTTTCCTCTCTTTATACCTACCTACCTGCATGGATAGTACGAGGGGTCATTCACCGTCATTAGTGAGGCGGCGTTAGTGACGTCTATTTACGGCGCGAAGGCTCGACCCAAAGAATACCTGCTAACAATGCTCTACTTTGACGGGCTTGACTCATTTGGAACTTACTACTATTAGAGCATTTTACTGCGTAACTTTGTAATTACAACACGTATGTTCTATGGTACTTAGAGAAAGGTCTTTCTCAGTTAGCTTTACATTAGGTTTAATGTTTATTTTGTGTGTTCAAGATATAAAAAATATTTTTTTATGTAATTTTAGCTAATGTGCCAGAAGCACAAGTCAAAGATGTTACATATTTTTTATAATTATTTTCACGCCCAGACAGACGATAACACTACTTACTACACTTCTACGCAAAGAGAAAGCAAGAAATGAAAAGGAATTTTATATAGATGTAAAATATTTTTCTTGAATTTTGTTGATTTAGGTTCCCATCTCCATCCAGAAATCACCGTGCCGTAAGATTTCCATAATAAGCTTATAGCGAAGTCATGGATATTAATTCTTTTTTAAAAACCTATAACGAATACTTAGATAGGTAATATCACGTAATATCCATATTGCAGATAACAGATAATATCAAGTACTTAACAAAAATAATAAATCTTTAGTAATAATGCGCAAATAACGCCTATACCGCTTTTGAAGTGATCAAAAATATTGGGCCTTGATCTTCCTTCGTTAAGTGAAATCTTGATAGTCCCTTCGAAGTATTTTATTTCCGCTAAGTTGAGAACCAATAATATGAATATTTAATGATTATGAAAACACGGATACGCTTTTAGTGAATTCCTCCTATTGAACAATGGAAACGTTATTGCATCGAACAAAATGTAAATTAGAGTAGGTAATTTATTTTCGCTAAGAAAATTATTTATCTTTTTAAATGATTGATTCAATTTTATATTATTGACAGACATTACCTAATATTCTCTTCCAGAAGGGTAAAGTATGTCGGACCAGAGTATTAAAACCTATTCGTACCTAGAATAATCGTTGAGATACTTTTTATGCAAGCACCTCCGCTATTATACATAAGATTTACTTACCAATCAACAAGTCAGTAATTTCAAAGGGATCTTATTGTTCCTAATGAGTGAATTACTATTTGTGAGTGCCTATAATTACGTTTCAAGTAAGTAAGTAAGGCTTTGTTCCATTAATGAGGTCTCTATTTGGCATCCGTTGAATCAATATGGAATGGATTAATATCCTTAGAAACTCAAAGTACTGTCATTACTCAAAGCATTCGCCTCTCAATAATCCTTAGCAGCGTCAGAAAGGCTAATTTATTTGTCGAGCTCGTGTCTTAGACGAATTTATTCCGTCTGAATTCAAAGAAACTTTGTAAATTGCTCTTTCTTTAGGTTTTAAGAGCATCTTCAGGCTTTTGATAAGGTAGTATGATTCTTCTACTAGAAGGAACATCAATGAGACCCTAAAATATTGTGACGGAGTGTAACAATGTCGGCAGTATAATTTTGAAAGCTGTGTAATGGATTTTAATCTCATTAACGGGCGATAATGGGAACAAGAGGCTCCTTTTACGAACATTTTCTGTTTAAAGACCTTTCTTGCTACTTATTCAAGGAGGTACGTGAGTTATAGAGATAATTATGAACGGGGAGGAATAACGAGCCACTTTACCTACTTTTAAGGCATCCTATTGGTTAAGGTATGGATCCCAATCCTATTCCACATGCTTCAAGTTACCAAGAAGCATGATCCTTTAGATGAAGCCGATGATACTATATGAATATGAAATATGATAATAAATATGAAAAATTATAAATTGACTGCCATAAAAAAACCGGACAAGTGCGAGTCGGACTCACCCACCGAGGGTTCCGTACAAAGGACTAAGTAGGTACGTATAACAGTGCAAACTGTTAGGTACTACCAACCTTCATACACCAAAGTTACACATGAGAATGGATTTTATTTTTATTTTTCGTCATAAATCGAAAACTATGCATCATACAAATTCTTCTTCATAAAACTTCTGCAAAATGTGGGCATGTATCAAATATTATGTGTTTGGACATGCCTCTGACTACCCCCCTTAGACATCTTCAAAGGATCTGGAATAAGTAAGATAAAAAGATCTGAGAGAATGTCTACCGCACCCTGGGGATACAGTCGTGAACCTGTTTTATAAAAAATATTAAAAATCTGTTTAAGCTTGTGCTAATAATGCCCTTTCAAACGATTCCCCCCATAAGACACGGTTAACTCACTTCAAAATTTCGACCCCCATTCCATGCATTAGGCCCTGTTTTTTTTTGTGATTTAATTAAATATATGGTTTTCAGATTATTATTTTTTTCCTGTACTTGTAGTCTAAGACGATACCACTACTTGCCAAATTTAATAGTTCTAGGTCAACGGGAAGTACCCTATGAATTTTGATTTCCATGAGTGTCGAAATACACGTTTTTTGCGGCATAAACGACCGTATCTTTTTTTGCGCTAACTTAGAAGTTTAATTTTTTCATAGCTTAAAGGAAAAGACTTGAGTATACGGTTTTAATTCCAATTCCATACCTCCACGCGTTCCCGAGATAAAGGGTACAGACAGACTGACAAACGGACACAAAGTGATCATAGGATCACTTTGTGTCCGTTTGTCAGTCTGAACCTAATAGTAGGGTTCCGTTTTTTCCTTTTGAGGTACGGAACCCTAAAAAATATTATTGTTATTGCAGTCAACCAATTCTTCCTTTACATTGGTAGTGCGATAGTCTAATGAATCACAGGATGTGACCTGAACTTTCTTCACAAGTTTTAGTACATAACTCGAACATTTTCCACAAAATATGTTTTCGTGATGAGATGTCTCTAGTAATATTTGAATAACTCAGCATTCATACGATTACATTTTTCAGGAAACAAAAGATGCCAAAGCGGTTACGTTGCGTAAAAACATTCAAGGTATTGAAACTTCAGTTTTCCAAGTAAATATAAAACTTCATTTCCATTCCATGATATATTTATACGTTCTCTTATCTGAAATAAATCTATTTTTTTCTTCGATTCTCGTTGTTCAATGCGATTTCAATATAAAATATGTTAGAACAAAATTCAAGAGTTCCATTTTGCCAATCGACTGCCTCATATAATCCAATAAAACATCCCTTATCACTTAAGTCCTCAGTTGTGCGGCGACGGGCAGCTGCGCCGGAAGAGTCGTGTTTGCTCCGAGAAATGGCTGAATTTCAACTGTAAACAGCGCTACGCCAACCACGTCCGCCTTCTCCTTGTAGTTTACCCCTGGACGCCAAATTTGTACATTGAAACCATAGAAATGAATGAAACTTACCCATAGAATAACTAAAACATAGAACCATAGAATGAAAATTTTCGTCTATGGCCGAAACTATACTCGTATGCCCAATTTCTGTATTGGAATAATGGTTGTTAGCTCTCAAATTACTATAAAATTTCAATGTCATAATTGTAAGCATACGGTCATTCGTAAGTTGCTGTTAGGTACTCTCGATTATGGGAACATACGATTATAATTTTTTATTGATCTCCTCTTTTTTCCTTGATCCTTGATCTTGATCTTGATCCTTGATTTCCTGGATCTCTCGCAATTAACTCGTTAAGAAATTCACATGATTTTACCACGTTATTAACACGCATTGACGATATGTAAGTAAAAATCATTGACCCTGGACTCTACACTTTTAATCCCTCTAGGTTTCTTTTCTTACATCAAGTAGGTCGTAGTAACGCTGTGAGTTTTCATGGAGGCAAATGTCTTAAAAAACTCTTTCCCGCTACGTACCTACACTTTTAAGAGTTTGCAAAGGCCAAAGTGTTTTACTTTGAAATTGGCACTCGTTTGATGTATTTATTACAGAACTTGGTAGGCTATAAACGTAGCCGAACATTTATTTTAGCTAAGTAACACATTTAATTTTTTATCTAAAATGAAAGGAAGAAAAAACTTTGAAACTAGGGGCTTATGACATCAATACGAATAAGGTTATTATTTAACTTACCCTTAGTATATAACTTATAAAAATGGTAACTGAAAATTTAATTAATCACGGTTCTCACGATCGCTGAATATTCTGTCATTGGTTAATTAAACTAGCAGATTACAATAGTTAGAAATAAACTAATTGATACTTTAGATGTTTAAACAACCCCTAAAAGCTATGACATAAAAAAGCTTCATAACCCTATAGGTAGCACCAATCAATTTGTTTCGATCACCCCTGTTAATGAAACTCCACTGATGTACGTAATAAATATAGCTGTAGGTACCTACCTACTCGTACACCGATAGGTTAGTCTATTACGCAAGTAGCTAATAAGAAGTTGGTTTTGCGCAGTTGATTCCTGTCGCAAGTTGGCGTTTGTGTCAATATTTGTGACCGAGGAGCAAACACGCCCGCCCTGTAAACACGGCTTAGGAGAGGCGCAATTACCAACGTAAAACGCTATTTACACGATACCATTCTGGCATACCATTCTTGCCTCTTGCCACAGAATATTAGTTCTTGCTCCGTTGACTTTGAGAAAGCAAGAGGAAAGAATGGTATCGTGTAAATGGCGTTTTAGCCACACAGGGTATCGTTTTTCATTACAAATTATAAATCCGACAAATGAAGCGTGCCAAAGTGGCTGTCAATTTACGTCTATGTAATTGGATGAGGGCAATCTGAAATTCACGAGCGTTTCAGGCACATTACGGTAAAAGGGTTGATTTCATCACATTTTTTTAATCGGATCTCTGAATCCAATTCGTGGAATTTTGCGTTAGAGTGAATTGAAAAGATAGCCTGTAAAATTCAAATGTAGAGCTAAAAATTTCAACAGTATTTAGTTTAGGTACCTACCTTGTCAATGGTTATTTTGGAAGCTTTTAGGCTGCTTTTCTATTTGTTGATGGTACAGCAGGCTTTATGAACTTAGCGAATATGTTTTTCCTTTTTTACTCAAAATAACGACTGGTTTTGGTTAATGCCGTTTTGGCCGAAGGGGATCAAGTACCGGCGGTTCGCGGGGCGCCTGCAACGTGACTCCGTGCAGCGTCGACAATTTGACACTCCGGGATTGCGTCACACGTCGCCGTTTTCGAAACGTGTACTTAGAAACGTGTACCTAGTGCATTTAAAGAAAATATGGACCGTAGATTAAGTTAATAAGAAATGTTGTCTATAATAAACTAATTATATAAATAAAAATGCCAACTATGTACCCTAATTAGCATCCCTACTCAATTAGGAAAGGGGTAATATTTTTAAGTAGGAATAGTCAAATTGATGTATTGATTACTCAGCATGCTCGCCATCTCAGACCGAAGCGCGTTTAGCCGTCTCGCAAGCAAGTAATTTAGCCCGCGGTCCGTCACGCCGCGTTAGCGCTTGCTCTCTCTGCCATGAATTTACTGCAAAATAATGGACCTAGAAGATCTTTTAACGAATAATATGGTAACAAAGAAAGTAGGAAAAAAATGTCAGTAAAGTAATGGAGGCTTATCATTATGCTCCCTATCATTTGAGCTGCCAATGATGATGATAAAAGAAAGTATTTTTGAAAGAAGATTATAGTTAAAATAACAACAGCAATATTAATATTTGTTATAAGTACTTACTTAAGCCTCAGATAATGCGCACATGAATTTTCCGAAACGGAAAATCCATTGGATGGTCGGGGCTCAAAACCATTTAGCTGGCCCGGTTCTTTGCAGACTGGAAAGAATATGAATACCTACTAACATAAAAACTATTTCACTATTAGTTCAAATGGGATTAGCCCTCTTACGCACTGGCGGTTGAACCGCAGGGCGGCTAGCCGCGTGGCGGGCCGCTTTTCCAGTTTTAATATGCAACCGCTTGTGATTACGCACAAATTGTACTAAAATTTTAGCCGCGCGGCTAGCCGCCCCGCGGTTCAACCGCTAGTGCGTAAGGGGGCTTAGAGTACAACAAAATTCAATTCAACAAACAATAACAAATTAGCTGACCACTGATGCGCCATTAGTTTTCATTTAGTTTGACGTTTATTAAGCCGTGGTTGCTGCGGTACAGTAAATTCACATACAATGTATTTTGGTTGCCTAAAATGCTTACTACATTTCTCAATGCTAAATTCTATAGATATCAAAGAGCTTGACCTGACTGACTGACTCAACATCGCCGAGCCGAAACCGCTGAAGCTAGAAAGCAGAAAGGAGAGTAGCTTCCTTTTATAACATGGACACCCACTAAGGCGGAATTTTTCGAAATTCCCCAAAGGATTGACAAGGGGTGAAAACGTTTGTATGAAACTTTTAAATCCGTCGAGCGATTTGCTTGAAACTCAGTTTGAATACTAATAACTAAAAATAAATGGACACATGTTTCAGGATTTTTAAAACAACCATCAAAAAAGGCTGAAATGCAGTTTCAAAGTTACATAATTTTTAATAGCGATATTGGCAAAACAGCGTTTGCCGCGGGTCAGCTAGTGATGCATAATTCGAAACCACTACAGCCGTCGGTCGGTTTCAAATTATGATCACACTGCAAATTATTATGATGTTAGAATTCAATTTCTTCAATTTCCTTTAGCTTACTTTCAAGTAATGTGGTGAGAAGTATTTTAATAAACTGTGAAAGTGTACGACTTGTCCATGACTTCTATGGACCATGACTTCGCCAAGGTCACCAGTTTCACCAATTTTATGAAGAGGAGCTTACCCACTTTATTTTTTAAAATCTAAATAATTTCAACTTTTACTGAGTTTTCATCGGTGTTTTCTATATTTACATACCGATCTAGGAGATCGCGTATAGATAACAGTCAAACCGTAGCCACATTCAAAATGTTTGCATGACATTACGCAAATTAACCGCCCGAGTATCTCCGCAAGTAATTAGTGTTATCGTAATGTATTTGCATAACAATATTTTACATTATCGCAATCTCCTGTCATGATTATTTATGAGTCACGCACTTCCCAAAATGAGAAGATGCTTATCTCATTGTCACTGAAAGAAACTACAGGAGCTCGTAAATCTGTATTGACTGATTGCTCAAATTCAATATGAATCACAAAATTCAGAAATCTGTTGAAATTTTCATATCCTACTTATTTTTTATGGTTTCGAAATTTTCAAAGTAATATTTTCTATAAATTGAGTTCAATGCGTTTTATTATAAAAACCATTATAACCTTTAAGTGATAGTCAAAATATCAAAGTCTGTGATCTGACGAGGATGAAGACTTTGTTTAGTAGGTAAAATTTCATACAATTCATTCTAGTTCAAACGAAATATCCATGTAAGCTAAAATCAACATCATCTCCCTTACCCTGCTTTTATGCGCGTAAGCTTTATTTTTAAATTAATGGTCAAACTAAATTTAAATAAGATTCAATGCAATTAAGACCGTGAAGTCCAAGTCAAGCAATTCTACCCAGAAATTACCTATTTTTAATTTAAGAACATTTTTCTTTGTAGTTGTCTGTTTAAAAGTCCGAGATTCATTAATCCTTAAAGTTGTAATCGCGTCTTTGAGTCGAGGTGAAAAGTTTAGATGCTTTTGCCGAGACAGTGAACATCAACCCAAATATATAAGTGTAAATCCCAGTGCTGCTCAACACAAAGCTTCCTTAGATTTGGCATCCTGCTTATAATTTGTTAGATTAATTTTATGCTATTGAGTCGTATTCCGTAAGTAATAGTAATTTTATAACACTTTTAGTCAATTCTGTGTCATAATGTCCATGACTCAGAAATAACAACAGCTCATCACTTCAAAAATATTTTAGGAGAAATCGAGCCGATATTTCTTTGAAGATATCGACGTCTAGTTCTTGCCTATTAGCTATTATTAGCTACCGACTGTTTTCATGTTCAAAAAATATTGCCCCTGGATGTTAAGAGGCGCCCAGGTTACTACCATTTCCTTTGCCTGCTCAAGGGGCGCCTGAGGCTGCCAGATAAAATAAATAAATAAATAATGCTGGACTATTCACACAGCATCATCTAGCCCCAAAGTAAGCAGAACTTGTGTTATGGGTACTAGATGACTGATATACTACTTAGACTTACTTATATACTTTTTGTTCGTAAATACATACATATTATACATAGAAACACCCAGACCCGAGACAAATACTTGTAGATCATACAAACACTTGTCCCGCGGCGGGGATTGAACCCGCAACCTTCTGCGTCGCAGCCGGGCTTTCGCCCACTGCACCACAGAGGTCGTCAAAAGATGTAGAGGGGCGCCTGGCTTACCACTTTTGCCTATGCCTGCTGTAGGGGCGACTGAGGGCGCCGGATGTAAAGGGGCGCCCGGCTTACCACCATTGCCTATGCCTGACCAAGGGGCGCCTGAAGCCGCCAGTCTTCCATCTGGCGCCCTGGGCTGTAGCCCAAGCGCGCCCTACCCTAACGCCGCTACTGATCCTGTTCCCAGGTAAATTTTAATTTGCAAAATCATACTGTTTTGATAAGCATCTTGTCTCTTAGTTTAACGGCTTATTCAAACTGTCATTCTTTATTATAAACGCAACAAAAAGAAAAAAGGTTCACGAATGAAGTATGCAGTTTAGGTTCTTTGAATATGGCTAAAATAGTCAGAGGTACGCCGTTTATTGTTAACATCAAAACCCTGTGGCCAAGCACGTAGAGACCTGGATGCTATCCTAATGTTTAGTGACTCGTAGTGACGCAGCCTGGTGTGCTTCTTTTTATTTGTTGTGTGTTGACGGTCTAGTTGCAGACATATTCACTAAAATATATGGTCACGGGCAAAAAAGTCTTTGCAAATTACTCGGTACTGCAAATGCACACATTTTTCAGAAGTTTAGTGCCTATTCCATAAATTACTTTTTGTAAGTCTGTGACTTACTATTAAAATACTAACTGGTTATGTTTTCCTTCACCGTTTTAACCTTCAAAGCTCTGTTACTCCGCATACATATTCAGAAATGACGAATCCAGTGATTCACGATACTTAACGTTATAGTACTTTTCCTTATCATCCGTAAAAAAGAGAGGCTGTACCTATTTCATCATTTAACGATGTTTATTTAGGGTTTTAGAAGGTTGCGATTTTAGTACTTATGAAATATAATCCTTTCAATCATTTTGATCGCTGCTCACTAATAATCATAGTCATTTTCTCTACATCTACGTCTCGTTTCGTCTGTATATCTTCAACATTATTATAAAACATAGGCATCTATACTATATGATTTAGGTATACAGCGTCAGGAGGCAATCTATGCCTACACTTACGGCTTGGAACAAGCTTTGAAACATTATTATATACTAGTACCTACTATATACTTAGGTTACTCCATCTGTGCCCGAGTACCTAGTGATCCCAAGCCGTCACTCAAACACAGTACGGAATAATTCGGCACTAAACGTAGAGCTACTTAATAATTCAACAATCGTACAGATGTCAGCATTTGAAATGAACAAATCTATTTGATAATTATATCTAAGTCCTCACAGTTGAGAGAACACGTCCTGATATCTCGGAAGGGCAGCTCTGACGAGGGTTCGATCTAATCATTTATTAGAAAGAATTATAATGCTCAGGTAAAACGTTTAAATGTAATAATTTGGCTATATTTTACGGTCTTCATTGTATTTTTTAAAACAAACATCAGCATTTATACCTAACTCGTTCTAGCTCTACTAGCTGCGCTCCCGCTCATTCTTTCGGGATAACAAGTAGCCTTTGTCCTTCCCTGGAAGCTCTATCATCTTCAACTAATCTGTTTAGCGGTTTGGGCGTGAAAAGGTAACAAACAAACACACCCTACACAGCCAGAAAGACAGACAGACAGAAAGACAGATCAGAGTTACTTTGACATTGGATGGATTAAACTCATAATTAGTTTATGAGTTTAATCCATCCATACTCAATTTTAATAAAGATGAATCAACAGACAGTCGATCACCTATTCATTAGTCAGAGAGTGTGTGATATCTCGTATCTACAAAAAAATAAAGTAAGCTAAAATACCATCTCAGTAATACGTTTTCTTATTTACACATAAAAGCAAAGGGTATTTCATTTTCGTGATCTATTCCATTTCTTTCATATCGAAGATTGACAAAAGAAAAAGGTTTCGGGAAAAATCAAGCTTGGATTCCTATACGATATAAATCTTCGTTTGATTTGGATTACAAAAAAAATCGTTTAAATACTTCTATTGAATATGCAAATAAGTAATTATCTACGTAGGTACTTACCTATAAATTCGAGAACAAATGTTTGTAATTGGTTTTACTACTATTTTGATGTTTACATTTCAGTCCTGTCCTTTTAAGAATGCTGAAAAGTCAAAGCTGATAACGCTAATAATAAATAACGAGCAAATACTTACATGAGTTAAAGCTAGGCGTAAGTGACGAAACCTTTTATTTTTATCGCGTTTTTATATAAAACACTAGCTGGTACCCGCGACTTCGTCAGCAAAATAACATACTTAATAAAACAGAACTAAAAACTGCTGTTCAGAAGATTCTCTTCCAATACTTTTAAAAATAAAAATGCAATAATAGCGCCATCTCGACCTCAGCCATAGGACAGCAACGCCATCTAGTGGCCTTCAACTGGAACTTCACTTTAAGTCCCCATACAAAATTTCAACCCTTATTTCACGCCCTTCATGATTAGTTTTGAAAAAAAAAAGTAGCCTATGTCCGCCCCTGGGACATAATCTTTATCCATGTCATATTTCAGCATCATCTGTTCAGTGGTTTAGGCGTGAAAAGGTAACAAACAGACAGACAGACACATTTTACTACATAATACATGGCGCCACAGGAAAAATTATATCGCGCTATCGTTGTGTTTTGGGGAACGTAACATATAAACTCGCTAGTCCTCTACTTTTCAGCTTTATAATATTATTATGGATAAACATTGTATAAACGTGAACATGTATCTCGTATGTTCAATGCCACAAATAAAATGTACTTCAATGTAATAGTGTTTGATATTATAAAGTTTTGAGTTCATCTAAGTAACTTCAGTTCTACTTGAGACTATATTTAAATTGTTCTTCTTCTTTTTGTTTTTAATTTACAGCTGACTGAGTTCGCATTTTATTAAGATTCCAATTTCAAAACTTTGAACAACTTAAGGGCCCATTGAATGACCGCTTATTTTTAATAATGGAACGCTATGTTGATTTTATTGTTTTTACGAGGTTTGGTTTAACTTTTTTTTTAATTTTTGAAATTTAAATTCGGTATCAAAAGAAGCCGACCTTGTGAAGCAGACGGACTATTATTAGTATGATATTATGATGGCAAGCAAGAACCCATTTTTTTACAAATTATTAATTGATTTCTCTATGCTACATATTTATTAAAAAAAAATATTAAAGAGATTTTATAAAGAGTTTTCTATCCAGTTTGTAATCAGCAAAGACCCAATTGTTTTGTAATTGCAAAGGGACGGTTTTAGAAAATTACACGGACTTAGTGAGAAGACTCAAACGAATAAAAACCGTTTGAGTTAGTGTAGTGTAAAATATTAAAGTGATATGTGAACTAAAGAACACAAGAACAAAGTGTCTTCCTTCCGACAGTAAGAAAAGTGCCACTGGACACATTCTTAGTTATATTTTGGCCTACTGGGCCAGATTGTAATATTATTAAGGTTTCATATAATAATTATTATACACTACCAACTACGGCCAGTATCCCTTGTTTTTAAGTGTTTCCTCCCATTCTCTATTCAGTTTCTGTCAGCTCACTGCAGGACAAAGAACTTCCGTAACGTTGTTTGGATGAGAGTCCAGCTCGTTTCACCATCTCCTGTTTTTGATTCCAAGTTTAATTCGTCGACACTACGCGGTAACAACATAGAACGATGTGTATGATAGGGAACGTTAAATTGTTAACAAAAGTTCATAAAACCACTTATTTGATATAAATTTCCTCTCTTGCTCAACTCTCCTACTCTCCAAGATAATTTGTATTTATAATTAAACTCGTTAAGTTAATAACGTTGCGCGTAGAGCCTAAACAAATAAGATAACTGTTGCAAACTTTTTTAATTATTCAGAATGTTTCCGTTACATATGAACAGAAATATTCTTAACTATAGCTGCGCTCCCGCGGTGTGACCCGCGATCCCTTAGGATTTTTTCATTTTTTCGGGATAAAAGGTATGTCCTTCTCTGGGAAACAACCTTTAACTATGCCAAATTTCAGCTTAATCTGTTCAGCGGTTAGGGCGTGAAAGCGTAACAAACAGACAGACAGACAGACTGACAGACAGAGTTACTTTCACATTTATAATATTAGTATGGAAGTATGGATAGTGTGGGTATAAATCATGGAACATTATATTTAAAAGTTCAAAGATATGTTTTTTAGAAGCGATTACGTTGAAGGGTAGGTCTTTTCTTATAATATTTTTATGGGACCATGAACTATTTTATTACAACAAAAACACTTTTTCATATATTTTTATACATACTTGGTTGCTTTAAATAAACTTAAAACACAACAAAATAAGATGATAATCTGGCATACCATCGTCCTCAGAAATTTCATTCACTCCAAAGTTTATACAAGCTGGATGTCCGATGCATATTTTATAAGCCGATCACTAATAGGTAAAGTTTCTGAGTAGGCTACCTGACGACCAAAATATAGAGCAGAGGTCACACACGCGCACCGGCTTCGTCTCATCCATTATGCAGAGTTATCGGCCGGTACTACCGCTACTTTCGACCTTAGACCGGGATCTGGCGATAATATTTTTACGGCAGGCTGTTGAAGGGTCGAAAAACAGTTCTATAGACGTCTGCTGAATCCTAATAATATTATAATAAGTGAGAAGTATGATTGTGTGTATATGTTGAACGACGAAACATAAAGTTTGATCATTTTCAGCTATTAAACTGGAAATTAGTCATACTTATACAGTATTTTTTTACAAATAACTTAGTTTATAGTTTGACTGAGCCTGTGGTACCTATGTCGTAAATAAAATATCACCTATCATTCTTATCACAGCTTCTAACGCGATTCTCTTAATGGAGATTAAGTGTTTATTGACATTTGTTCGCTTGCTGCGGTGGCTGGCGCACTTCGTTATACTTCATTGCTAAATTAAAATGAATTGGTTAAGCGCTATCTAATCTTTTCCTTTTTAGCTTTTCTAAAACAATAAGTCTTAACAGTTTCTATTTTTATAGTGTTAACCGCACACTTAGGGATCAGCTCGTAGTCGTGGGTTCAAGTCAGTTCAAGTGTGTTTTTTGGGATGCATTTTAAAATCTTTAATAAATCTCTAGATAAATAAAGGCAACTAAAGTTCAATTGGCTATTAAGTCAGCTTGCTTAAATAAAAATAAGACTAAGATTATGAATAAAATCTTAATTTCAGAAGGCAACATTTTATTTGCAAAAAGTAATCTTTTAAGATCATTACCCGTCCCTTTGAAACGAAGGTCTCAAAAGAGACAAAACAAGATATCTCCCGGAGATTAATACCCATAGATCTTAATGCCGGTACGGTAGATGGTGAAATACGACCCTTATTAAAGGAGAAGTACATGAAAAGCCTATAAAAATAATGGCGAAGGCGCGAGTGGAGCGCTCTCAAAAAACGGCGGCACCTGCCAGATCAAACACTTGTGCTTCAGGGGAAGGAGAAAGTCGGCTTTTAGTATTGATAACTTTTGCATACAGTTTGGCTTGTCATGTATAAGTAGAATAACATAAAATGTTGATAAAAATCAATTAGGTATACCTATATTAGTAATGGTAAGAAAGTCTGTTTATAAGAAGTGTAAGTTAGTGTACTTACCAAAATGAACGAAGTTGCTGAATATTATATTAAAATATACCTTCTTACTATTTCCTACTTTTTGAATTTTAGAAACTCGGTAGGTATCTGTTTCATCCATAATAAATTCCCGGATGTGTGATAAGATTAAAAGGAAATTAAGTTTAGCTTTAAAAGGACATAACCTATTACCCACAGGGCCTCAATTACCATACCATTAAACTGGTAAAGAAAAAAGTACGTGAATGTCGTGGAACACTCGATTGGAACGAAGCAAAGAGTACTTTTCTATACTGGGAATATAAAAAATCTAATAAACGAATCCTGTTGTATTTTGGAAATATATGTAAATATGTAGTAGCTTAAATATGTATATGTAGTTTCTGTAAATAAATAAGTAAGTAGTTGTTTTCTACTTCTGTTTATGTATGTTTATAAATTAATTGTCTATTAGGTATCCTAGAAGCGCTCTTCCGTCCTAACGATGTAACAATCTATGGACTGTGTCGCGGCTGCGCATTTCGCACTGTGACGATTTGTCGTGTCATATGTCGTGACGGTAAAATGGAACAATTTTTTTTTTCTATCCTCAGTCTTTTTTTTCTTCGATACCGTCCGAAAAGGAACTTCGTTCCAAAACGCATTAGACCACTAATTACTGTTGCTTGTGATGTTCAATTAAATCTAATAGCACTTATCATTAATTGTTTCACGTTAATATGTTGAAGCCAATAATGATGCCAGGCCATTAGCAAACATTACATTCTTCATCATACACTAAGGACTGTTTTAAATCACTCTATTTGTGTTTAATAGGTCGATAAACAAGCGAGTTTATATTTTTTGACAAAATGGGTTAAAACAAATCATACAGAGCTTCAAAAAATATCGTTTTAGAAAAGCCTGAGGATTTCTAACCCAATTCAATTTCCAGTGTCAGGCCCAGAGCTAAGCCGACATCGATATCGCTCAGAGTGAACCCAGATCCAATTATTGGGCCACTTCGGGTGCATTCCACAACTCGATAAATTCCCCTCTTCCGTTGTTGCATTTTTCAAGTGTCAAACTGTCATGGCTTCACATAATATTATGATCACTAGATCGTTTCTTAGATGGCACAACTTGTAAAGTTTTGTAAGGGTTGATTATTTATGTACAGTACGCACAACCGATCTTTAGCTCTCTGAAGTTAGGTGTACTAAAGGTCTGCGCGAGTAAGCGAGATAACACGATGCAACAAACTAAGCGATTGAGCGAGGCACCTATACAACGCTGTCTTCGTCTTCTATGCGTCATCAAAAATGGGTTCTGCGCAGCTACTTCAGAGAGCTAAAGATTTTGCTAAAGGTTTTGCGTACTGTAACTAATGCTTTTATTTTTAAAGTCACTAAGAACGACGAAACGAAATGTCATTGACCTTTCTTGATCCCAACAAATTCTTTACTTTAAATTGTAGAGTCCCGGAATGTTTTCATTACATTCAATATGAATTTAATAAAACACGAATTTGGAAGGAATTCGCAGTGAAATCACAATGTCATTTCGATTTCGAGATGTTGTAACGGGTCTTGTAGAATTACCTGGGTTTATCTCGAACAACGTCACGACGTAACATTAAGTTCGAATTCGGCTGAGGCTTAGCCTCCAGCGTAGTTTTTTGAGTGGTGTGGTGAGTCGCATAAACTATTCATCATTCGATTTCATACAAAAGCTCTGTTTGTGCCACTTGGTGGCGCGAAATAAGTTTTCTGTTTTTGTTGATTGTAAATTATGCACACAACTCAATTTCGCCACCATAATTTAATATTCCTTTCTTTTAAATACTTTGTTTTTCTGTTTTGAGTCGTTTGTATGTGTAACCCTAGAAGTGGGTAATCTTTTTTTTTTTCTTTTTCGCAACTTTACCTATATAAATTTCTACTGTTTTGTATTTTTGTATAAAAAACATGTTTTTTCTGGTAGCAAATAAATGAAAATTGGGCACGCTTTCGAATGACAGTGACCTGGATCAGTTGAGCTATCTATAGATCGTTTATAACGTTTCTTAGATAGCTTGACTAATCCAGTTGTATTTTGTAAATACATGTAGATATGTAGTAACTTAGTTTCTGTACATAAAGTTTAATTAATAAATGAATATTTCTCTCTTTCAATAGATACCTCGCTCGTATAGCCTACATACACTATCTCTTTATCTGTTTGTTGACGTTCAATTTCCAACTAGCACATTTTTTACGATTATTTCTCTTCATCCGGAGAGCCGTAGTACTAACTATACTATTACACTAGACAAATCCAGGGGGGATATAACTCAAAGTGATTTGTGCTTAACGCGGTGGGATCTGTACAGGCCTTCAGGTAATCGCGGCAATTTACATAATTTGCGAAGCGTCGACGCAGCGCGCCTATCTACGGATTATGACATTTACCTGCCTCATTTTGTTGATGTTGTATAGCAGCTGAGTATTTTACTAACATGAATACTATGATACATTATTATGATACATACGTACGAGTAGATAATACTCGTAGAACAGAAAATGTTTTTAGTGTAGAGATACATAAGTGTGGCAAATTGTCCGTGGAATATGAAAGGAGCATTTGAGTTTAGGTTTTTTGTTAATCCAAATATTAATATGTTGCGCATTTTTTTTTTTTTTTATAAGCTGCAGTCGATAGAAATTGTTAATTAATTTGATGATCTTACTTGACTTTCAAAACATAAGGGGTCCAAGAGGTTGATTGAGGAGACCAATGACCAAAGAGCTGGTGCTTACCTCGGGCAGAGGATAAGTATAGCCATTCAAAGAGGTAATGCCGCCAGCCTTTTGGTTTGGTGATTTGAACACTGTTTTTTTATCTTTAGTTTAGTTAAATTATGTATTTACTTATGTATTTTTATGATTAAGAAATAATTCACTTTCCTCAAAATGTGGAAACTTCCAACTTTATGAAAGTTTATTTAAGTAATATTGATAAGAGAAATTGAGTTGGAGTCTGCGAGCCAACTCGAGTGAGGTAGCGTGAAAGCGCTTCTCAAATATTGACTGCGGTCGGTGCTTCAAACTTGCGGATTTCTCGGTATTATATCGAAGTATAACTTTCATACTAATGCCCCAGGGAGAGTGAAAACTTGTTATAGACTAGCCTTTTGCCGTGTTCTCGATTCCTAACTTTGCTATACAGCATAAATTCCCTACTAGTGGACCCCTTGAGAGTTCATCAAATTTTCCAATGAATAATTACGTGAGAGCTTTCAAAATAAACATACAAAACTAAAACTTTGTAGTTCTACTCTTCTTGATCATAAAAAGTTGACCTATGATATTCTGTTAAAAACAACATGAATTGAAATCAAAGTATGTCGATTTATTTAGTTTTATTTCAAAATCTTAGTAATTACACACTACGGGTATTATGAGTATTTGTAGCCGTGGGATGTTTGATGATCTTTGAAGTTTTTATTTGCAAAATGTTAACTTTTTATTCAATTCAAAGTAAACAATTGAATATTATTATCCCACACCTCATGAATGTATTTCTTTACGCCGCAATCATTAAATGCAAAAATCTTAAAAAAAAAATTAATATTCTAAGTGATATGGTCTGTGAATTTTTTTATGTTATTCTACTAATTTCTAATATTATATCATTATAAAAGTAGTATCTACATAATAATAGGATTATTGTTACATGCATGATGACAAAACTAAAACCTACTACTGATCTAAGATGAGATTACTTATTAAGATATTTAATACGAATTGACTAGTTACATTATAAATATTTTTACTTTAATATTACAACATAACAAGCAAATTTTAAAACCAATCTTAGTATGAAGTACGGTGAAGCTTGAAACCGAAGTAAACTAAACTTAGAAAACACACGTTTTGATTCTGACCATGTTTTTATATGCGAACTTAGAAAAGGTTGATAAAATTGGTGTTTGGTATCAATCAATATTATACACATGGTAACGTATGTCTTCACTTAACATTATCATGTATGATGATCTAATCAGCTAAGTGCACTGTGCCATCACAATAATTTTATAACGTGACTGTGACCTCCTAGATCTAATTGCATTAGATTTCAGTCATCTATTACTTCCTATTATGGCGGTAAAAACAAGTACCTACTTAACCTAATATACGAAAAGGGTTGAATTTTCGATTTTGCTGTTGTGGTCTTCTAGTTCTTGGTGGCCGCTGCATAGGCTCATAGGCTCCAGAAAGTAATGGAGAGTCATCATCAACAATGTCTTCTGTATCGGTCATGTTCTTTTCTAACAAACTGTGAACATCTGTGTTGTTAAATTCAAGCTTTTGTATTGATACATTAGTTTCAATTGCGGTTGAATCGTTGTGACTTTCGATTGGCAAATCAACAGTTGCAACTTTATCAATAACATCACCGATTATTTCGTCGCTTATGTTAGGAAATGCGGTATCTGTGTTTATTGTTGCTGGTATATCAGTGATTTCAGTTATGTTAGTTGACAATGGCACTGAAGTAGTATAAACTTCAACTTTAGTTATTGCTTCCGTTGTAGTAGAAATATTTACTGTTTTTGTATTCATTGTAGTTGAGATAACTTCAGAACTACTAGAACTAGAAAAGGTAGTAGATACAGGAACGTCACTTGTTGTTATTTCTTGGTAAGCTTTAGACAAACTTTCAGATTTTGCTAGTTTTAAGCCCTCTGTGGTTTGCGTATCCGTAGCAGCCATAGTAGAGAAGGGGGTGGAATATAAATGAGCTTTTTCTGTATCATCGTGAAAAATAGGCATTTTAGTCGTGATTTCGAAAACGGATGTATTAACTGCAGGATCATCATTCGAAATTACAGTTATTTGAATTACTTCGTGTTCCATTGTATTATTATCTGCAGTTTTAACATATGGAAGAGGTGACGAGCTTATAGGAGATGTTGTAGAATTATTTGTTTCGTTTATTTTATCAAGACTGGCCACATCATCTGCATAGATTGAAGGACTTGATTTTTCATCTTGAGTTATAGGAGCGTCCTTTAACATGACCGTGAGGTCCATTGCAAAATCTTCATTAATTTTATCTTCATGGTGCGATACAACTTTCGAGGTTAAAACTTTGCTGTCTGATTTCACAGTAGTAGGAATTCCTGCAGTACTTGTAGATTTATCAATTTCAGTAGCTTTTGATGGCCATACTTTAGCTACTTTCACCTTAGCGTCGTAGAATTTTTCACCGACGTATTTTTTGGGAACATGAGATTTTAAATAGTTCAGTTTTGTTTCCTTCGTCTTATTCAGTTTGATAGAAGTTATTAATGGTTTGTCTACAAGTGCATAGCCAGATGTTAATTTATTATTGTTATCACTATCGTAATCGTTATCATTTTGACTATGTTTGCTAAAATGTTTTTCTGCGAGCTGTTGAGCATGTTTTTCTGCTAAGGAAAGAACAGTCATATCGTCACTCATCCTAGACTTGGCCATCACAAGCGGTGGAATAAAATGGTCAGTGGGTTGTGTAAATATGTTATCAACATTACCCACACGAGCTACTTCCTCATGTATAATTTTATGCTGCATATGGCGTTCGTCTTCCAGTTTTTCAAGTTGCTCGTTTGTCAAAATATTACCATCATCAACCATTTTTGGTATGAAATTACTTTGTTCATTATGATCATCGTTTACACCTAGATTTACATCTTTATTAAATGTAACTGTATTAAAATTGTCCATGTCAGTGAATTTTGTGGAGGATTTGTACTGAGCTTTCGAGTTTATGTATTGCGGAAGCAAAGTAGCTGTTATTATAATAGGTTGATTCTGTTCACTTGCATGTTCTGTAGTTGTATTTTCATCGGTAGTGACTTCACTAGATGAATCTTGATCAGTGGTGGAATCTGTAACAGTTGGCCAATTGGTACTCATAGATGTGCTGGTAATTTCCTCTTCATCAGCACACGAAAGATCTTTCAACAATCCTTCGCGCTTCTGTGGGCAAAAAAGTTATTAATTTTATAATAGCACTAAATAAATTGCCACTACTTGACCTTTCTTTTAATTACAGAATTAATAGTGTTTTACCACATTGCCAGTGCATTGGACACGTTTCACTCCAGCCAGGCCGCAGTCTGCATTGAGCTGGACAGCCGCACTTTCCGGTAAATAGAGGATGGTAAGTGCTGGTAGCTCTCGAACCATACACCCTTCGTTGCCCAACGCCCATTGTGGAACTAGGTATATAAAATATAGATATGATGAAACACATTTACGGTACTATGTTTATAGAGCTGTCTAAAGCACGTCCAAACTTTTAGCACTAACCTACGTTTTGCAACTACTTACTCTATATTATGGCGTTGTTTTTATTATCGCACAAGAATGTGTACTCCTAATCTAATAAATGGAAGGAACTGTTCAGAGAACATTAAACTACTAAATCCAGAACTAGTGGAATATGTACTTGACAGCGTATTTTATTCAAACATACCTGGTAGTTCGCATATGAAGGACGCGACTGTAGGGCCGCCGCAGGCCCTGGCTTCCCAACGGTAGTCGGCAGCAGGGTCGGCTGCAGCGCAAAGAGGGGCTGAGCGTGTGTCCGGGGCTGAACTCCAGTATCCATCTCCACTTAGACCTCGGTAGTCACTATAAAATTAAAGTAAAAATGAAAAGACTACAATTTATCCATCATAATCCTTCTTCTTCTCAAATTCCTCTTCAGGAAGAGATCGCTATTTAGCGATGAGGACGCCCTTTTTAATTAGTTTCTGAGGATCTTGTAGGTATTTGGTTTTATTGTTGTTTAAGGTATAATAAAGTAACAATAAACAATTTTCATACATTCATTTATCATCGACTCGGTTAAGAGCGAAACGATTAATTCTCTTAGCAGAATATGATTAATATCTGAGCAAAGACTTTCTTATAGTTTTTACAGGAGAATTTTATGATGCTGATAAATTGAGAGAAAATTGTTATTAATCATTGTCGCTTCTCCGCTGTTTAAATAGCTTTTATAGTTATCATAAGAGGATGGAAACTCGCGTGACGTTTGCTAAATAATATAAAAAATAAAATCTGTATCGAGTCTCTCTGTCTGTAACGAGAAAGCTTTTTATCCTCCGATACCTGAGATGCGTGTTAATATCGATACCATTTGTATAGATTAAATTGTATAATATAATGGACATATTAATCGATGATGATCTATTATCCCTGATCGTCGTTATAATATCAATAACTTGATACTTAGTATCAGATAATACGGTTATTGATAGCACTAGTAATATTCTAATTGATTTTCAACTGCGTTGTTTGTCTCTATTTATTCCGTGGGTGGGATCATAATTATTTGTCATCGAGAAAATTTAAGCCAAACTTGTGATAATGTAGTCTCATGGTTTGAGAATCTAATAAAATTGGCAAATTCAGAAACTGTCTAATGAGTAAGCTGGTGAATTAGTGAAATTGACGAGTAAGGAAATCGACCAGAGGTACGCTAATTCAAAATATTGATAGCAGGAATATTGCCTTTTAATATTGTATTTTCTTATTCTACTTCTTCTTATCGTGTCACCAGTTCCTTCATACCAGTGTAGTGAGAGGATCATAAGTGCGCCTCTAAGAGGATTAGATTATTATTCCTCTATTTCGTGCATTAGACAAAATATGATTTCGAACTTTTTAGGTTCTACGACATGACAGTTTCCTTACGATGTCTTCCTTCGCCGTTTGAGAGTACTGGCGTAGTGCACATAAATTTTTCGGCAGAAAAATTCATTGGTGCACGACCGGGATTGAACCCACGACCTTGCGATTGGAAGGCGGGGCCACTATCACTAGAACAACAGTGCTCTCAATCTGTGGCAGCACTAGTATAACCCCGGCGCCAGACCTAGCTTCAAATGTTTGAACAAATGTTTGAACACATTAAAATACATGTGTGGCACGAAACTTACTACAAACTATCGTGCCACACTATGTGTTCAAACATTTGAAGCAAGTCTGGCACCGGCTTTAAATACTTACGTCCAAGTGAAATCGCCGTCAGGGTTACTGCGAATGAGGCCGACCCACACCGCGCTAGATATGTCCAGCTCCTTGAGGTATGCCCTCACCGCATCATACTGAGCTGTTGTATCCACTGCAACAAATATAATATAGCACTTTAAATATTAGATACTCGTATAATAATCAGACAGCACTTTTCATATTTTTAAAAATCTTTGAATCAAAAAGAGAGGTAGAATCACGCGTACGGTTACGAGTACGGGCGTAGATGCACGGTTTTGACCCACAGTAGAGTGAAAATAGAACAATTAAAAAATCTTTGACAAACGCGCTACTTTATCAAAACAAGAGCGATCTCTTCCTAAAACAAGCGATGCCTTGGATGGACTGAATAAAGCAACTTGATTGGGAAAATAAATTCAATCACGCCCAAGTGCTTCATTACGTGATTGCGGCCTAATTGTAACTCTGTTCGGGATCTTACTTATGTAAAGTGGACAGAGTATCCTTGCATATTGCTCTCCAGCTTCAAGCACTCGAGACACAGTCCTGGAAGAACAAGTAGGACACTGTTTTCTACATGGTGTAAGGCATATCTTTCAAAGGTTCTAAGATTTTAGGCTGTTATTTTAAAAGAAAAAGAGTTTGGTCTATTTTGAATACTTGATGTGTAGACATAAATCAGTTTAAAAATGCACGCCCCTCCAATGTATTTACCTCTACATCACAATCGGTGTACTGGCGCAATACACGCAACCTCGTCAATATCATTGGTCAACACATGAACAACACAATCACAAGTCAACCATTGCAATAAATATTTCTTTTCACACATTTAAATAATCACGTTCAGTGGAGGGGCGTGCATTTTTAGACTGAATCATCTCTACCTAGATACCTATTGTGTGCCTGCCGATATTGTAGCTTCCAAGAAATGAACCGATTTTTTTTGTTGTTTTTATTTGGAAGGCTATAAATTAGCCAAATTCAAGAAAATCAGTTCCTAGAATGTTTTAACTACACTTCGATTTCAATCCAATTTCATTCAAATAGAAACAAGGAGTGAGCACGCTGCTCAAGACTCAAGCGGTCGAGGGAAATCCAGTTTGAATTACCACTTAATTAATTAAAGCTCGCCGGCTCAAACTGTATAACAGCTAATTTCACTGTATCGGCCGCCCCGGGCCCCTTATCCGGGAATTCTTTAATTAAATATCCATGTACGGACTCGCACTGTGCCTAATATCATTTGAGGATTTGTGTGTTAACTTATCAGAAAGGGGTAGACGCATGTAATTTATGTTTCCTTAAAATTTTGAATTAAAATTTAATAGCCCTTACAACCAATGTAATTAAAAATAAAAGCGTACTTATTAAAAACAGTATAAAATAACGTTGCTTACGTATTAGATGTTGAAAAGCTCGACAAATCTATAAAGTACCTACTATCGATACTTATTTACTTGGGCTTGGAAGGTAGGAGGTAGAAGCTGAATGTGACAAGGCCATGTACTGTGTGAAGTGGCGAGCATTGGGGGAGACCTGTGTCTATGAGGTACTTAAAGTCAAACATAGGCAATATTTTAACCAGGACGAAGTCGGGACGGGACTGGTTGTCTAATAAATAAAGAAAAAACAACGCTTTCGTGACAGATCGTGGGAATAATCTAGTTGATGCTTCTAAATTGCAAAAAATAATGTGAATATGTCAATGGTCTTACAAGACATAATTTAATCAACCTGCAAGTCGTGTGGTGGCGATGTGAACTACTCCTCGGAAAATAAAATGTAGAAAGCCAACACTCGCATATTTATTATTCAAGTGAGAAGTTTCAGGGCAGTTTCCTATTGGTATTCGACCGCCGAGTTCGTGTTTCTGTTTCCTTTTCATTTTAGCTGAATATTTAATGTCAAATATTTTTAAAGATGAAATTTTAGATTAATATTTTGCTTCTAAGAAATAGGCAATAGGTTTATTGAGAATTATTAAAGAAGCAAATTAAAATAAGACCTACCTACCTCATATTTTGCCATATAAGTAAAACATGATCATACAGTATAAGTAAGCATTCCATTCATATTGTTATCGTAAGCAGATTCAAAAGTCAGATAATTTAGCTACAACTCAAGTCAAACAAAATCAATACTCTTTAAAAGCAATGCCGATAAAGTCTATCTGCAAGACCGATAAAGTTCGCACTCAAACGCAACAATACTTTAGTGCATCTAAAATCCACCCTACCCCCTCCACTTACCGCGCAAAGTACCATGACGTTAAGCTCAGACACGTCTAGTGCATGAATAACCGTGAGATTAGGCATGAGACAGCACGTCTCGATCCTCGTGAGGGCAGGCAGCTGTCTGGAATGTCTCGTGCCGTCGATGTACATAGCTGCTAATACTTTGACTGCTACTAATGAAACAAGATCGTGCTGAACTCGCAGAATATTCTCGACTTTATTTCATTCACTACCAGTATCCCCAAAATAAATATGGCTTGTATATTATAATACGGAAACTTATAGTTAGTTAAGTTAAGGTATAAGTTAAGTCAATAAGTATTATTTAGTAGGACCAGGTTGATCACCCTAAAACTTCAATCAAGAATATGAAAACATTATCGAGCTAGGCGATTCTTTCAAGACCAAATGGACAAGGGGATCAAATGGAATCTTTATGGAATAAAATATTATTTCAGCAAATAGATGCTCAACCTTGTAAGAATGAAAAATAAACTATCAAATCCCATTGGTAGCCAGAGATCACCCTCGTGCTCAGCACGTCACGTACGACGACTGAGCGTTGATTGGCCATTTTAGAAACTGACTCGTTATTCGCAAAGAATCCTTGTGATTCGAAGCGCACTCTGGCACGAACACTTTTTATGGTTTTGAGCTTACGTCGGCAGTCGATGTCTATTGATGCTACGTGCTAAGTGAAGGAACGATGTGTCGTAGATTAATTCGCGAAATAGTTTATTTTATCTATTTTGATTTTATTCTGAAATAATGAAAATAAAGCAAGTGTATGAGGTGTGTATGGGACAGCTGGAAGGGGAAGGCCTAGGCGAACCGTCTTGGATCAAATTGGCGACATTTTGGAGAAGCGCCAGGTCAAAAGTACCCTAAACCGGCGAGCATGTATGAAGTTGTGTGTCAGGATCATAGAAAGTGGAGATCCGTGGTCTCTGCCTACCCCTTCGGGAAAGAGGCGTGATTTTATGTAACGCGTATAGTAAAAGCTTGCCTTATCATCGATATTATAGTGGAGTTAATAACCTACTGTGAGTAGGATAATAATCGGAAGCCATGATAAGTTATCGTCGTCATAGGTAGGGGTCATAAAGCTGAGATACGATGCTTATTGGTTACAAAAAAATATCCTTCCTTTTTTTTACTGTGTTCATTTCCATAAACCTTGTAAAAACGGTACCAGTAAAAATTGTGTTAGGTATTAAATTGTAGTTCACTGGTAGAAGAATATCGGGATGAGTCCCCAGCGACCGACGAAAGCGTCAAATGTAGTTATTGGGATCCCGCAGGCTAAATTGCGGCTGGCTCGACGCTTCACAATCTAATATAAATTTCCCGATGCCTGTTCTGGCGAATTCTGGTGTTATGGCGCTGGATCAAGGTAATACAAGGGTTATAAGGGTTTTACGCTCGTAGTTCGGATCTGCAAATTATAGAATTAGGGATGTAACTTATTACGAATTCTATTATGAGAATTTGGGAGTGAAATTATTTCACATTTGTAGAGATATTTTTAGGGCTGGTTTATATTTATCTAGACATTTTGTCGCTTATGAGGATTATTCAAACCTTATCTAAGAGTGTTATTTTTAAACTGGCAATAAGGATAAGTATAAAAACTTTAAAAATGTATATATAATGAAAGTAATGAAAACAATCTCAAGTTTTCAATTCTATAATAGTTTGAATTTAAAATATACTTGAACTGAACAAGCAATATAGGTAATCTAATAAGTGGTAGGAGACAGGACACCTAAATGGCATCACAAATATTTACTTTGGGGTTGGGAGCCTTGCGTTTGCCTTGTGTTATCTCGCGATCTCGCGGCTTCGGTACAGGCAAGGTACCAAAATGGTATAAATACCAGCTGTCAAATCTTCTCTTTAAAACTTCTCTCTAGGCGTCTCTTCTCTCTAGGCGTCTCGGCACCTTCAGTGCCCGCCATAGTCCGGTAACACTAAAACGGCCTCATAGGCCATTAGTATTAGGCCCTCCGAAAAAAAAAAAAAATTATCTTTAAAAATTCTAGGTGTCTTGAAGATTCAGTCTCTATCTGTTTTTTTTTTGTACTTATATGCTTTAAAAAATAAAAATATTGAGTCGTAAATTATAGGTAGAGACTGAATCTTCAAGACACCTAGAATTTTTTTTAAACTTTAGTTTATTTAAAGAAACTAAGCTACTACATATTTACATTTATTTACAAAATACAACAGGATTAGTCA